>OY856410.1:1114826834-1115426834 GCA_963693085.1 Alisma plantago-aquatica
TCATTACAAATTTTGAGATTTAGGAACACAAAAGTCATTAGTCATATATTGAGGGTGATCACAAGATCCAATTAGAGTGATTATAGCAGTCAAATCAAAACCAAGAGAAATAATCATGAGTCAATATTTCATACATCAATATTGAGAGTCAAGGTTGGGAATCAATGTCGTAAATCCAAACCTTTCGAATCTAGTTTTTAGATTCCTATTCATACCTTAGGGATGATCATTCATTCATATCCAACAATCGAGCAACAATCGAGTGACATTTCAAGAATTATTCGAGCGACATTTTAAGATATCCATATCGAGTTCATTTTCATGGTATTCAAAGTTGATGAATGATCTAGCCTAGGTATTTCTAGGAAATCAACCACAAGTTGTAGTCAAAATCATCATATTTTAAAATCATCATCAAATCAAGATTCAAGATAGAGTATCAATATCATCATAGGTTTGACCTATTAGAGACTTAGGTCAAGAAATCACAAACGAGTGGAAGGGGTTACCTTTCCAAACTCTAAATAATCAACAAGATGAAAATTTAGAGGAAGTAATAATAGATATGTGACCTAGGTTAGGGGAGTCATAAGTCAACTACCACCCTAATCTAGTACATTAGTCCATATTAGTCTTGAATCGTCGAGCATATCCAAATAGGGTGAGTATCAACTATCAAATTGTATTTCACAAGATCATGAGTCAAACATCAAGATCATAATAGGGCAACCATATCTTGAGATTTTGTGATTTCAAGGTCATAATAGAATTCCCTACCTTTCAAGATCAAGGTAAGAGTAGACTTCAAAAATATAGAAGTCAAATTGAGAACTTGAGGGTTTGGGCATAATAGTGCAAGATTTTGATCTAGGTCCACCATATCATTCAAATTGAGTCTACAAAAAGGAATAATAGTCAATAGGGGATTTTCCTCTTGTAGCAAGTCTTCACATCATGATCTAAGGTTCCAAAGACAAGGTCATTTTGTGGAATGATCATTGCACATATCAAAATAGGGGAAGAGTGTACTCAACTATGTTTGAGGTTTAATCTATAATAGGGCAACATGGGTTTAATCAATAGGGACCTCATCAGAATGAGGTGTAAAACAAAAGTTCCACCTTATTTCACCATATCAAGAATTTACCTCAAACATGGAAAGAAATTATTTCCAAATGGGTAACATTGAGTTTTCATGAACTTCACACATGTGAACCTCACTTTCAAGAGTAGTTTCATACATAAAATAGGGTTTTCCATTTAAGATCAGATCATGACATTATCCTTTTGATTAACTTTCATGAGTATATAAGAATTTCAGTCTTCCCATGCATAAGCTACCCAAATTAAGCATTCATGTGATTAATAGTCATGAGAGAAGGATCAAATGAGGAGACAAGAAATCTAACTAAACATTTATGTGGGTGGCTTAGGTGATCCTTAATGAAGAGATGAGATTCTAGAAGACTCTCTAAACTTGAGGAAAGGATTTTAGTCAATCATGGGTTCTTAAGATGTGTTATGCCTTAAACATATATAGAGTGCTATGTGTATATCTCTGATACAATTTGTCACAGAACCATTTGTTACCCTCATCCTACCCCCACTAACTATAGAATCAGTGGCAACAGGGTTTGAGCGCCCGGTCATAAAATGGTTCATAGTTTCACATAGGAAATATATATATAAGTAGTAACACAAATCATAACAAGATACTTAAAGGGGATAGAGAAACATGTACCCATTTCTAGATTCAAGATACCCCATTTGTATTTCATTTTAGAGCTTAGAGTCTTGAGTGCAGCGGATCTTCATTTGGGAACTACAAATTTGATAAACAAAACATATTAATTCTAGAGCATTAAGTACACTTTGAAAGGCATGTAAACCATTTAAGAGTACTATAAAACTTGTTAGGCTAGAAACATCATGTAAGAAAGAAGTAGAAATAAGACGTGAACATTTAACAACAATCTTTTGGGCAAAGCATGTTTAAAGTGCATTTTCCATTATACTCAACAATATATCATGGCCATTGATCGGCTTCCCATTGGAAGGGTCCGTAAGGGTGCTCAAGATTATCTAACCTTTTTATCTACACTGTCCACCTTATCTTGACATCTCAAGTAAGGCGCCCAACCTAGTGCCCTTACCTTGAGAATAGAGGTAGGTACACGAGGTTTGTATAATTGAAAAGTTCAATTATGTTTGAGGTTTGTTCAACATATTTCAAGCAAAACAAACATATTAATCATAGGGAACATATCTCAAACAAGTAACTAACTAGCCAATAATTCATACATGCATACATACAAACAAGAAAATTCCATAGTAGGGTTAAGAGAGTAAGTGCACCTTTCGAGTGATGATTCATGAATAAGATACCTAGAGGAGATCCAAACTAAGGGAACCTCTCAAAGAAAAGATATGGAAAGGTGTCTTAGATTACTAGGTTTGATAATCTAAACATCATAAGAGTCATGTGGATGTTCCCTTAGTCCTAGGTTTCAATTAGTTCAAACATAGTTTCAAACTTCCAAACATGCATATCATAATTTGTCCATGGATCAACATTATGTCCTAGATCTAGGTGAACCGGCCACATTTGATTAGATGTAAACATGAGATCATTTCTGATTTGGAGTTAGGGAAACTTGAGATTTAGATTATCATCATTGGTTAAACATTTAAGATCATAACTAGTCATACCAGGTCAATTCATGCAAGATTAGAGTCAAACCATCAATATGTGTATTCACATCACATTAGTTGTTGTATATGAGTCATGAGTGCATATCAGTATGATACAATGCAATTCACCTTACAAGTCATTTAAGGACTGATTATAAGGTGAACATAAATGTTTTAATGTTTAGGATCAACTTTGCAGAAGGCATAAAGGTTCAAGGTTATAAGTACTCATCATCACCTATAAGGGCATAAAGTAAGTACTTGAGGCCATACATGGTAGACATAGAGTATTATCATGAGGTTTAGGTCTAGAAGAGTATAAATATCAAGATAATGTATTGATTTCGAAGTTAAATCATTGCATTATGATAGGTCAGGGTAAAAACTCATATTCAACAAGTTGCACCAAAGAAACACATACAAGAGCCATATTTATGTCAAAAGAGTAACAAAAGTTGGTCAAAGTGATTCATTTCATCATTCAAGGTAAAAGATGGTTAACAGTTACTATTATACAGATCAAGAGTCATATAATAAGCAAAAACACTAAATGGGAGCAAGATACATCCTTAATCATTCAAATAGAATACAAAAGACATGCTTTTTAAGAAATCAGGAGAAAACTAAGAAGAACTAGGTTCTAAACTAGTTCCATTGGATAGATCTCGTCAAAAGGATAAAAAATCATATATAATATGCCATATTTGGACAAAGGATGTAGGAAATATCAGTTTTTGAAGATTTGGATCAGAATTATAGAGCATCTAGGTTAGGGAGTTACATTTATGACTGAGATGATTTGGGCCACCTAGCTCTGATTTGGAGGTGCGCATGATCCTCCTTTTATGTGAGTTATGGGCCAGCTTTTGAAATGTGTCATGCATGGATTTGTCTGTGCCCATTCAGCATTTTCTCACTGGTTGTCACTTATGTCTTCTGACTGTGGTTCTACGATGCACAAACGCCTGCCATCACTTTCATCCAAAATTCTGGTTCTCTCGAGCCCACACGAGCTGCAGTGTTGCTTCATCCCACCTCACTAGTGCAGGGGAGAGGCACAAGGCCAGGCCTCTGCAGGGTTCAAAAACCCGCCGCCCGGCTCCGCCGGAGCTCCATGAGTTCGTGAGGGGCAGAAGCAGAAGGGTTTGTGTGGGGGTGAGGGAGAGTGAGAGGTAGATGACGTAGGTGCACAACCTCTCAGGTTAGTCATTGTCCTTGAGCAGGTGTGGTGCTACCCAACTGTTGCGTTGTCCTCGAGGCGGAGGACAGACCGTTGGGCCAGGGCAAAGAGAGGGAGACAAGGTTCGAGTAGAACAGGAGACCCCATGCCATTCTACCACTCCTCCCATCACCTTCACGATGGCAAAAGGGATTCAAAACCTTTTACAAAAAAGCAACACTGAGATCATGGGATACCAGGCAGGTGGATGAGGATCACGGGAGGTGATGCTTCTGTGTCTTGGAGGGGGGGAGCTAAACTCAGCAACAGGGGGGTCAGAGGGGTTTAAAAGGGAGGAGAGGAAGTGAGGGGTCTGGTTTAGGGTTTAGATGGGTGAAGCAAGTTAGTGGCAGTGACCAATTGGTCTTATCCTCCACACTAGAATCCCACTTCCAGGTGCAGCTGGTCAAGCAGCCAAAAGGGGGAGGAGACAAGAGGAGAGAGAGAAAAGAGGATTCACAGCTTGGGATGCATTGGTCGGTGTATGACCCTGCGTGTGTGCGAGGAGGAGATGACGGGGATGGGGAAAAGAAGAAACATGTGAGTGGGCCGATGCCTAAACGTGAGCCTAAAATGGTCATCCCTATACCCAAAGAGGGTGGAAAAACATAGGAAGAGGGGTGAGAAACTAGGACATTTAAAAGGTTATAATTATTTGATATGAGCTTTGATTTTGATGAAACAACATGTGTTGGAGATGTGAGAATAATCTCTACATCATGAGCATGAGTACAAGGCATATATAAATTCAAATATATAATGATCATAAAAGAAAATGTCAATGAGATGAGTGTTATGTTTTAAAACTAAGTTAGAGTCAAGTTGAGGGTCATCAAGGTATCAATTGCACTCAAAAGTTGTCAATTATGGATCACATTGCATTCAAACATGAAATTGGAAGTGGAGACAAGATTGAGGTCCAAAATGGAAGAAAAGGGAAGAATTATATAAAAAGGGTTGGAGTTTTAGGTTATCAAATGCATCTTCCTGGCCGAAGTATCTCCTAGCTCTTCCGGTGACTCTCGCCGGCTCTGGAAAAGCTGAGGCCACCGTTGGATTCGGTGGGTCATGGAAAAGGAGTGGCAACCTTCATCGGCTACTGGGGAGGCAGGATTTGCAAAGTCAACCACAATGTTGACCGTAGCCTGGTGTTGGTTTGCAAACAGTGGATTGTCGATGGAAGGAGATGAAGAGGGGTAGAAATACCTTTCTACCCTAGGTGCATCACAACTGCTAGCTACCAGTGCAGAGGGCAGGAGCGTAATAGTGCACCCTAGCTTGGTTTTCCAACCAAGTGGGCCACATGCAATGGTGGCTTCAGCCGTTGGCTCAGCCAACCCACATGAAAAATGAGATAAATGTCTGTCCTTGTGATGTGGCTCGTTTGGATTGGTCAATTTATGTTAAATTGGTGAAAGTTATAATAAATCATAGGATGATCAGATGATGACGAATTATATATGATAGTTGATAAAAAAATACAAGGAACCCACTAAAAATATAATTGAAGCTTGATTCTACCTACAATTCAAAAAGTATATAAGGTTGTTACCTTTAATGCTTTTATGAATAAGAAACCCTAATTTCGATGTCAATGAGATTGAGTAAAGTGTTATGAATGATTTAAGTTTATATTAACATGTTGTTAATAAAAAGGACATTTTAGATCTAAAAGGGAGGATCTTTGTGCTTAATTGGCTAATTTAGGGTTTCATATGTATAAAGTGCATTAATGGGCTTAGAAACCCTAATTTAGGTGATTATGACTTTTAATGGTTTTTATTTCAAAAATCCATGTATAGGACAGAGTTATGAGGATCCTAACTCAATAAGAGAAGAAAGGAACTTTATATTTGGATAATTCGAGTAAGTAATGTTTTGATGTTTAGAAAAGTTGTTTTAGGATTTGTTGACCTAAAATGGTAAAGATTGAGAAATAGAGCTAAGAAACCCTAAGGAAACCCTAATTAAACCCTAGAAACTGAAGCGATTTCCAAGTCAATAAAAGGAGTTTATGATGAGAAAGTAGTAATTAGGTCATACATGCTTTTCAGGATTCAGTTGTGCTTGTGTGATTGGCTTGATTGGTTGATTGATTGGATTGGACCTTGCTTGTTTCTTGCGATCTCCAAATCAGGTATGTGGTTATTTTATGATTAATCACTTTGGTTTCTTGGCATTTTCTGACGTTTCATCAATTGTGTGAAAATAACTGCTTGGATGACTTTATTTTATGCAATATATAAAGTGAAAATGATTATCACAAAGTACCATCTCTGGATGTAAGATTTGAGAAGACCAAGCCCTGGAGGCAAGGTCAGAGGTGGTCAAGCCCAGGAGGGAAGACCACAGGATACCCAGAGAGGTGACTCATAAGGTACCAAGCTCAGGATGGAGAAGGTAGCCTAAAGTCCCTTGGAAGGACTAACCCTAAGAGATGGTAACCCAAAGGATGAGTAAAAGTGGTTGGGATGTTATATTGAAAATGTAATATTGCATTGTTAACAACTATTTGATATGATTAGGTTGTTAGAATATATGTGCAAACTTTTTGTTGTCACCACATACCAATATATTCATTATACCGACTGACATTTTGTTTGTCACCATTTTAGGAATATATGAGAGTGGAAAAATAGTAAAGTGATACTTGAAGAATAAAGTTAATTAAAGAATGGAGGATTTAGTTAGGTAGAACTCTATAGTGGGTAAAGTTCCAATCTCCAACTTTTGAAAGGTATGTGATAAGTAAATTTTTATCTTGATTTAAGCTTAGTCTCTGGTTGAATTTATTAAATTTTTTTTTATTATTTGCAAGACCATTGATCCTATTTTGGGATAGAGGCTCTGGATTCTTAGTCTTCCTTAATTGGGGGTTACTGGGAAGTGAGGTCGTTACATGAACCACCATTCCAAGTGAACCAAACTAGAAAAACCATTTCCTAGAGCCTTCTAGAATGACCACCGATTGTCACCACCAGTTAGTGACCATCATGTTTCAACCAAACAGGGGTCCATCGGGTGGTGGCTCCTAAAGGTAGCTAATCCATGAAAGGGTAAACCCTAATTCACCATTGAAGAGAGTCACCACCAAACCAAGGTACAATCAAGCACCCCAAGGCTAAAAAAGATCAAGAATGATACCATAACATCTAAGGAACATAATGCATGTGACAAATTGCAAGCTGAACTTATATTTGGGTAAATTGCATAAAAGTCCAAAATGTGCATAAAATTGCATCACTTGCTCAAACAATGTCCAAATTGGTCCAAACTTGAAACTTAAGATTGGCACATGATATAAAAGCATATCATATGATGTGGTTAAGGTTTTAAGAACCCAATTATGATAATTAGGCATGTTCAACCAAAAATCATGGTTAGGGGTCTCACAGATATATTGAAGAGTAAGTGATGAAGAGATAGATCATGTAATTAGTTCTGTTAGACTCACCCTTGTACCACTAATTTTTTTACTAGTTTGGTAAAAACTTTTAAGGGGTGGATGGGTAGTACTTGAAAGAACTTGGATGTGCTTATTTTAGGGATGAAATCCTTTTCAAAGGGTGGAGTCTTGTACATATCAAAATTTGACTACCCTAACTTTAAAAACATTAATTCCATGATTACGATGATAGTGTGTTTGGACCTTTAAAATTGACCAAACAAGATTAGAACTATGCCTTGACATGCTTATTTGTAACCCTAATGAATATAAGGAATGCATGTAACATGAATGAATCAAAAGTAATCCTAACATGGATAGGATTGAAAAACATATATAAATACATTAAGTGACTTTAGCTTCTAAATCACATCACATATAAAGATACGCTCATAGTTTCCTAGAAACCTAACCATGACTTAAGGTGTGAATCAATTCATAAATATGTGTCACATTGTTAATTAATAAAAATATAATGATCAAAGAATGGTTAACATGGATTGGATTTGTGCAGACATGCATAAATGGTTGGGATGGTATTAAATGTGCTTAGTATTTGTAATGGGATAAGTATTATACCTTTCATGTAAGTGGAAATTATTGATGTAACATAATTTATTTTAATCTTGATATTAATTAACTTAATGGGAAATTGAATAAAAAGCATATTTCATGTGAGATAATCTAGTATAGCCCTGATGGTGACAATATGAGGGATCAGAACTCTAACTCCTAAATATCGAGGATATTGTTAATGTATAACAATAGATATATAGGTATTTTAGTCAAACCCTAATTTCACTAAAACTTGTACAAGATAATTTTAAAACCTAAAAATCAGTTTATGATCTAGTTCTTTGCTTCCAAATTAGTCTAGGTGTGAAGGTTGAATCCAATTGGACAATGTTTGCTATTAAAATATAATAAGAGAAAATAATCTCAAATTATACAATCATAATCTAATTAGACTTTATTTTATTTGATTATTTCCTTGATTTTTTTGTCACGGTGGCCACTAATGTGGGTTTATTTTTTAGGATTTCTCTAAATTGTTTGATCTGCATCAACAGTCCAGGACTCTCCCTCCTCATTAAGTTCTCATCTCCATGGGACTCTACAATACTATAACTTCCCTCCCCTCCTCTATTTTCTCAATCCCTTTCTATCT
Organism: Alisma plantago-aquatica; assembly: GCA_963693085.1. Lineage (NCBI taxonomy): Eukaryota > Viridiplantae > Streptophyta > Magnoliopsida > Alismatales > Alismataceae > Alisma > Alisma plantago-aquatica. Next base: position 1,114,835,358 of record OY856410.1, read on the forward strand.
ATTCTCCCCTCCTTTACTACAGATCTAATTCTCTCCTCAATCGTCATGCAGAAAAAAGCTATTGATCCCTGACTCAACCAGGATTTATCTCCCCGATATCCTGATCGATGGTGAGGTCTTTACTTTCCCATGTTTCCAATCTTGTTTTTTATTCTCGACCCTGTTGGGACTTCACACACACACACAATATATATATATATATATATATATATATATATATATATATATATATCCACAAGTGTTTATCACCAAAAACCTATTTCATCCCAACCTTTGGGCCTCCCATTGTCTCCCACCCCTCCTCCAAACTCCAACTACCTATGGATGCCTACCTGAGATCTCTAGCGAGCTTCTCGCCTTAGGACGGTATTTCCACCTTGTAGTTTCATCCCATGGGTCTAAGAAATGCTTCAAGAGGAATCAATTTCTTACATTTAGGTGTGTTTCAGGGATTTACAGTCTGCTTGGGTTTCTCTCATTTCCGTGGTCATGTTGCTTGTTTTTCCTTGGGTTGTATTAGGCATGGAGATGCTAAGCGTCTTAGACATGTTGGTTCCACTGTGTTTTCTCTTGGTAACAAGTTCACCGTATTTCATGGCTTCCCATTCATGGTAAAAACTATTATCCTACCTTAGACATTCCTCGATACCTTTGTTTGGGGTCTCTATGACCAGAGAGGTCCAGGGAAGATGTTAGATGGTCCCTCTGATTATGTTCCTACAAAGATCTTCAGATTCTTGTTCACCATCAAGCTTTTTGAAGGTCTAGTATTTACAGATGTACTAGTGAGATTAATAAGATGATTGACCAGTGGTTTACACATTTTCCCTTGATTATGTTTGGGTTTTATCACACAGCACATGGGCACATTTGTCTTTTGTATTTGATATGAATCATGTCACATGTTTGTTTTAAGTGGATGGTGTTTTACATGGATTTTGTGCATGATGCAGGGGCTTTTGATCTTTTGCCTCAATTTTTTATTTATATACCAATAAATTGCTTTAGCTTATATAGTTAACTTCTAGTTATCTACTTGTTAGAAAAATATGTAAAAATATGTTCTAAAAAAAACTCTACCTAATGGTATAGGTCATATTACATCAGTCCAATGGAATAAAAATACAAAAATTTTAGGGTTTACAAAATACACCTTAATTAATGTGTGATGTGCCTAATGTATTATTAGGTAAAAGTGCATAATCTAGATCTAGGGTGTGGACCAAGACTTTATACAAGCATCTTTGAGGTATGTTGCATCTCCCTAATCGCATTAAGCAATTAATCTGATTTCTCTCTCTCTTGGCGCATATTGCATCCCTTTAGTCTATGTTCAGCAATTAAACCATCTTCTCTCTCTTTTGACCTAATTAAGAGACAAATCTGAAACTTATCCTTTGAGAGCTATTTTAGTTCTTTCAAGTATCAAATATTGAAAACAGTTATATATTGAGGCTTCTTAGTTGATATTGCACTTTGGCATCTAAAATTTACAATCTTGTTCATGCCATCTCTAGTTGAACCCTAATTGGTGGATATGATTTATATTGTACTTTTTCCACATTGAATCCCTAATTTGCTCATGATGGATTTTTATGGACTAATGTTCCACTTTAGGTTGGGCAGTCTTATTTACCATGACTAAGCTTTACATGCATCTTTATTGCATACTTATTCATTCAATAGTACTAGGGTTTATAATATGATTTGTGTAAAGACGGTGTTTCTGTGGTCCCCGACTTCACTTTTATTCCATAAAGCACTGGAATCCCACTATATATTTTTCATTTAATTAGTTGATTAAGTAATCATATTAATAATATAATCCTAAGGGATTTAGAGCAATATAAAGTGGAAGGAAAATCAGTGGTATCATGAAAAACCATCAACAATCATAAGTAATAAATGGCAACATCAACATATACATAATGTATCAAATACATTGAATTTACAAATTAGTTGATACACCATTCTATGAAAACTTCTAAAGAACAACACCTTCATCTCGGTCTCAAGACAAAGTGTCTAATGAATTAGGTCTTTAGATCTGATTTGCATCTAGATGATACTTTAAATAAACCTAAATTGGGTATAGGAATATACCCAATATAAACAAAGAAAATAGGGGACATTAGCAAATGCTGGTATGTACTATAAATGTTGTTTTGTCTCAATGGAATAAAATTTAGGAAGGAAAAAATGCAAAAGGTATAGTTTAATGAAAATATAAAGCAGGAGATAAGAAGTATGAATCAAGATCAAGTAAAATTAGATGAGGAATTTCAAGAGATTTTGAATAGATAAATTAATTTAACTAGCAATAAATAATAATGAAAGAATGCATAAATATAAAACAAGCAACATAAATGTGAACAACTCAACTAGTAATGTCTAAAATTACAAAAAGAGGTAGGTGCACCACCACAAAATACCTATTTAGGGACTAAAACCCAAGGAGCATTTACAACCATGGCCGATGACCCCCGATTTAGATACTAATCTCAAGGAGTGTGTGCAAATAAGGCCATACAACCCAAAATTTAGGGACTAATCCCAAGGAAAGTGTGCAACTAGGGCCATACACCCCACTCGCACATTACACTATAGTGGGTAAGTGTCACTATTACTTGAAAAATTGAGTATGGCAACTAGTAAATAAGCCGTAGCATGAATGAGGGTTCAACAATATCAAGAATGGCTATCACATTAAAATGAACATGTAAGGGTATTTGCAAATGATCACTTCATTTTGAAAATTCATGTTCATTATGCCTCTTACAAAAGAATGAAAGAGAAAAAAGGAACCAAAAGGAGATGAAAACCCAAACATCTCAAGTGAGAAATACATACGTGATCTTCACATTTAACTGTATATCTAATGGAGAAATTCACCATTTATCCTTCTCAACCTATATATGTTTTGTCACACATTAGTCCACAATTACCAACTCATGATTGTATTTATATTAAAACCTAGTATTTTTTATTTAGTGTGGAATTAAGGTTTATAAATATTAGGAACATCTAATTTATGTATGTCCTATCACATAAGGTTATATATTTTATTCAACTTATTCTTATGTAATATTCAACATTATAGATTGTGGTTCTTTCCCAATAGTTGTATCTAATGTAATGGGTTATATTTTATTTCTAAATATTTTCTATCTCTATATATGTTTAAGTATTTTCATGGTCATTCATTCTTCCAAGGTATGTGGAGTATTCATTTTTAGAGGAACACTTCAAGTGATTCTAAATGAATTCTCATCTAACTTATATTCATAGATATATAGTTTTCCACAATGTTATTCTTACAAGTAAGATCTTCCTTTCTAAATATTATGTCTTAACGAAAGTATGTCCATATATGTGTAAATGACTTATTAACCTCTATTGGATTTTTGAAAGTATAACCATTTCATAGGCTTACTATTGAGATTCCAATTATATTGGTTAAATCTAAAAATATATTTTGAATAATAAATTTATTGTATTCAACGTATCATGTATTGTTGAATGGTTTGACCTGGGGTATACTACAACAATCTAAGGCTTATTTCTTAACATGTCTACTACTATCTTATAGGAAAGATAATTATAGATTTAGTAGACCAATCAATTTACAAGAAGTTTTTTAAGGTGGATTAGATCTTAACCAATTCATCATGTAAATATTGATCTAAGGGGTGCAGAAACTATACATGTAACAAATATTGTAGATTTGTATATGACTAAGTGTGAAACAAATGTCTAGACTAGGAATATCAAGTGTTTTCTAAATAAGGGGAGGATTTGGCTATATGTATTTCAATCATTTATCTAGGTATTTTGTTGTATTTCAATTTACACAATGCACCTAAAATGATCATCTGCAAGATGAATAACAAGTAGATTAGACCATATTGATGACATGGGAATTACAAATGAACAAACATAAAAGAAAGCAATATGGAGAAGGAGATAGCATGTGGGGGAAGTAGATACAAACTAGGGGGTCTCATTAGATAGAAGACCATCTTACTGATGTCACCTCTGGTTCATGGTAGGGTTTCTACATGCCTCATGTTGAAGCTTCTTCCAAGTGAGGTTCTGCTAAATACCTCTTCTTGTCGGATCTCGTTGATGAAAGGATAAGGGAAAGATTGAAGGAGGGGGACATTTTGGTGGTGATTGATGTCAAGGTGGGGAAGGGAGTAGAATCATCTTGTTGTCGGTTACCCTCGTACTATCATAGTAGTAGCATATAGAGAAAGGGCGGAGAAAGATGAAAAGCAGGTTGTTCAGAGGTCTCAACTACCATTAGTGGAGGAGATATGGTATAAAATTATGGTCATTTGTCGCCACCAAGTCATCATCAGCCTCTACACTGCTGGAGGCAGTGTCAACCTCTCTTGTTCTATGTTATAGTGGCTAAACATGGGGAAGAAGAAGGTGGAGAAATAGGAAGTTGGTCGCTAGGAAAGGGAGTTAGCTTTTCATCACTAAAGCCTCCAATGACCAGGATAGGTGCAGGCGATAGTTGTATGAACCCTGGTCCAACAGGTCAGTGAGCCTTAGGCCACCATGGAATTAAGTAGGCACTGCCAGAGGAGGTTGTGGTGCTTTTAGAGCCCAAGATCCTTGCCTCAATGATCAGAAGGTTTAGTGGTAGTCACCATAGCAGGTGGAGATATCTCCTTGCGACCATGGTGTCCCTTCTACATGTCCAGGGCATCACAGTGCATGGATATGACATGAAAAACAACACCCAACAGGCCTTGCTTCTCTGGTCCAGCACGGGAGGCACACAACTAAGGAGGATAGAGGGGATATGGAAGAGAAGGAGGAGAAGAAGGAAAGAAGAGGAATATGAGAAGAGGGGACAGAGGTCGATAGTTTTAGTTCTAGGCATCCAGCTGTTTGTAGATCCAACATCCATATACAATGCATGCGACTAGGGAAGATGGTGGAAAAGACATTGTTACATAAATAAAACCAAGGAGTAATGGCATTAAATGTAAATAAAGGGATGTTAAGAGGAAAAATTCAAGGAATTAAATGACTAGTCAAATTCAGTTAGAAAGAGACATCAATTGGGGTGATGATATATTAGATCTAGGAGTATATAAATAAAATACTAACTTATTATTTTAGGTTAGTTTAAACCAAAAATTAGTGTAGGGATTTAATGAGCATTTTATGGCACTAAATGAGAGTAACGATCTACCCACTCTGTAGTATAATACCAAAAGTTACTATATATAATATACTAATTAAATTTAATGTTTTGAGAGATTTTAAGGTACTTAAATAAATTGAATGTCATTATTTATTGAAAAGGCGTAATTAACTCATTAATTTATAATATTAAATATATATAAATGTTTTACTACCAAAATTGAGGAGAGAGCATATTAGATATTGTTTCACATAAAAGTCATTTTAGAATATATATATATATATTGATGTTTTAGAATAATTGAGTTATATATATTACAATGGACATATAAAATTCATTTTAGACATAAATAGAAGATGTAAATGTATATCTCCAAATATATCTTAAATGTTAATTAATTACCTAAAATTAAATTGTTCCTCTACTGATCCTCTTTAAGAAAATAACTATTTTATATTAGAAGTATGACTTATTTATTTGGATATAATAATAATGAATTATTACTAAAATTTCAGTCTATTACAATACTTCTCCACTTAAAAAGATTTTGTCCTCAAAATGATGCATCGCTATACTCAAATTCAATTTTTACTACGCATTGTTCAAATTATTTTTCTTTTGATGTTCTAGTATCAAATTGGTGTATATTTAGGTCAGAATGTTGTGTGACGGTGATACTTATATATGAGATTATGTTAACTAAACAAACAACATTTCATATTTTAATCACATTTTGATAACATCACCTACTATCCCAAAGAAATTTTATTATTCTAGAAATTATAAGTCTTGGGAGGTTTTTTTATTACCCTTTCAACATTTGTATTGGAGTCATTGATATGTACTGGTATTTTTTTTTCTACAAGAATTTATCCCTTTGATATAGAATTGTAATATTTGAAAAACTATATTTCTTTAGGTGTGCAAGTATGTATTCATCACTTTTTAGCTAATTCACTAGAAGTAATCAATATTAGTATGATTCATTTCTCATGCTATTTATGGAGAAATGCATATGAGAGATTTAGGGTTTCTTCAGGATTTTTTATTGACTCAATTGAATTGAAATGTCAGGATTATTTATGACTCAAATTATTAATAAGATTGTTTTGAATCATTTTAATTGAGGCCATTTAAATAGGTTAGCATTCCCACCTAGGACAATGCTAAGAAGACATTCTCAAATTTCTATCAAAAATTCCCATTAAGCATAATTATTAATATGTATTCAAATGCTAGTATGTTACCATGCACTAGCCCTTAAGAGAAAAGTGTATCCTATAAATCATCTGGAGTTAAAACTAGAGAGGGATAGCTTTTCCATCTGTCAACAAATATATGATTTCTCTCCATTTTTTTACCTTCATTAGTCACTATGTAATTTATTTATAAGGGTTTGTAATTGAGATCAATCAAAACCTAGAGTCCTCATCATTTAGGATTACTACTCCAAATCATGTCGACGAAAAGTTTTTATATACACATATAATCATAGCAGAAATCAGGAGATGTTTCTTTTTATATACACATATAAACATAACAGAAAATAAGTTTTTCATGAGAGAAACATTGCAAGTTAAAACAAAAAGTGGATCCAAAATAAACACGAGAACCAAAGTCGACTAACTTTTTATAGGAGCTCACCTTCAGGGGTTGGATACTAAATCAAGATCATTCAATACTTGATTCACCACTCAGTATGTATCAAAGTCGTAGCTTCACCTTACAAATAGGGGACTAGTATCACAAGACAAAAATTCAATACATGATGGGGCCTACTACCTATAGGTAATGTAGTTAATTACTAAGAGTCTTAATAACTCACACAATAGCCTTGTGCAAGGCAATACAACTCAAGCATTGTTTAGGTACATTATTGTATATTACATAGTTTTTTAATAAAAACATGTAATTCTAAGATAGGTTTAAAGGTAATCATGTTCTTAAACTCATAAAATATTTCTTCACAAGGAGACAACCATGAAAACTTCCTATCTGGTCTAGTAAGCTTTGTGAGAAGGATATATATATATATGTTAAGTCTTATATAAAACTCCCATAAGATTTAGATAACCCAGAAATGCATATCTTGGAGAGATTTTAAGGTGTCCTATATTCGTAATCCCATCTACCTTTGTAGAGTCCACTCCAACATGACCTACAATGATCCACTAATTCAATCATATGGTAATATCTACACCTTCTCATGGGTCCTTTATTATAATGTAAGTCACTAGGATTTTTTTGTGGTGAGGCATTAAGGACTAAGAGATACATGTTTGAAATGTCTTAAAACTTTTTTAGTTCATGTCGAGGATACAATAGGAATCCATCATTTCTAGTATCATGACATCTTTATTAAAGTTCTCTGATATGTAAGAGGAAACCATTAAGGGTTTACATAGATGTAGTTTGCAACCTATAACTTGGTTTATGTACATCCATAGAGGGGTTACCCAAGATGTGAGGTAATGAGTACAAAACCCCACACGATTCTTGTAAAGGAAAGGGTCCTAAACAATAACTAAACTATAAATATATAAACCTAAGAAGGAGAATGGAAGATCGGTATAGACTTCAACCTAGAATTCTCACATAGAATCCTCACTAAATATATTGATGTTCAAACATAGTATCAGATCATGGGTACAAAAACCTATGGTCTAAGGATGAAAATCTACTAGAGATAGAGTCACACATGTTCATGGTTAAAGAAACATTCCAATGGACATCTAGAAATAGAAAATCTATATGAGGGAACAACTAGGGTTTCTATATTGAGACAGTCTGATGTGATGACGGTGATGGTTGTGATACCAACCTATAAAGATGGGATTTCTAGGGTCCCCAACTTTAGTTTGTTGCTAAAAAGCATTGGAATACCACTATTTATTTTTTCATTTAATTAGTTGATTAAGCTAATCATATTAACAATACATTCCTAATATATTCATTGTAATATGCAATGGAAGAATAATTGGAGGCACCATGTAATGTCATAAACAATCATAAGTAATAAATGGAAACATCAACATATACATAATGTATAAGATACATTGAATTTACAAATTAGTTGATTACACTATTTTATGGAAACATGTAGAGGACAACACCTAACTATCTCATCTCACTTTCAAGACATAGTGTCCAAAGTATTCTGTCTTTAGATCTAATCCGCATCTAGATAATCCTTGAAATAAACCTGAATTGGGTATAAGAATATACTCGATATAAACAAAGAAAATAGATAGACATAAGCAAATGTTGGTGTGTACTATAAATGTTGTTTGGGCACAATGGAATAAAATTGAGGAAGGAAACAAGATGCAAAAAGTATAATTTAATGAAAGCATACAAGATGAAATAAGAAGCGTGAATCAAGATCAAGTAAAATTTTATTATGAGGCATTTCAAGAGATTTTGAATAAATCAATAAATTCAACTTTCCATAAATAACAATGCAACAATGTATAAATATAAAACAAGCAATATAAATGTGAACAACTCAACTAGTAATGTCTAACAATACATAAAGAGGTATCTGCATTACAACAAACTATTAGGGACTAAAACCCAAGGTGCATGTGAAACCATGGCCATATACCCCTAATTTAGAGACTAAGCTCAAGGAGCATGTGCAACTAAGGCCATACACCTCCAAATTTAGGGACTAATCCCAAGGAGTGTGTGAACCTAAGGCCATACACCTCACTTAGACTTTAGACTATACTAGGTAAGTGTCACTATGTCTTGCAAAATAGAGTATGGCAAGAAGTAAATAAGTCATAACATAAATGAGGGCTCAACAATTTCAAGAATGGTTATCACGTTAAAATAAACATGTAAGGGTATTTTCAAATGATAACTTTATGTTGATTTTTCCTTATTCAAAAGAATGCAATAGAAAAAAGGTACTAAAAGAAGATGAAGGCCCAAACATCTCAAGTGAGAAGTACATACCTGATCTTTGCACTAAACTCTAGTTCTAGGAGTGAAATTCACCATTTATCCTTCTCAACCTAAAAGTGTTTTGTCACAAATTAATCCACAATTACCAGCTCATAATTGTATGTATGTATAAACCTAATATTTGTTTCTTAATGTAGAGTTAGGGTTTCTAAATCTTAGTAGTACCTCATTTATGTATGTCCCTGTCGTATAAGATTATATATTGCTAATTGGAGTTATTTGTTTTTAATATTCTATATTCTAAATTATGGGTTTTTTTTCCAATAGCTATATCTAATGTAATGGTTTATACTTTATTTCTAAAGATTATCTGTCTCTATATATGTTTAAGTATTTGCATGGCCATTCGTTCTTCCAAGGTATGTGGAGTATTTGTTTCTAGAGTAACATTTCATGTGATTTTAAATGAGTTTTCATCTAACTTATATTCATAGATATATAGTTTTCCACAATGTTATTCTTACAAGTAAAATCACCCTTTCTAATTTTTATGTCTTAATGAAAGTATATATGTAAGTGACTTTCTATTGGATTGTCAGAAGTGTATCCATTTCTTAAGCTTATTGTTGAGCATTCCAAGTATACTAGGTATGATGATTGGTTAAATATAAAATATATTTTAAATAACTAATTCATTGTATTCAATATATCATGCATTCTTGAATGGTTTGACATCGAGCATACTAAAACAATATAAGGGTTATTTTTTAATATGTCTATAATTATTTTATAGGAAAGATAATTAGAGATTCAATAGACCAATCAATTTATGAGAAGTTTCTAAGATTGATTAGACCTTAACTGATTTTTCATGTAAATATAGATATAAGGGGTTCAATAACTATGCATGTACCAAATACAATAGATTTGTATATGACTGAGTGTGAAACAAATGTCTAGACTAGGTATATCAATTGTTGTCTAAAAAGGGGAAAGATTAGGCTATATGTATTTCAATCATTAGCTAGGACTTTTGTTGGATTTCAAGTTAATGCACATGAAATGATCATCTACAAGATGAATAAAAACTAGATTAGAATATATTGATGACATGAGCATTAAAAATGAACAAACATAGAAGAAAGAATTATGGAGAAGAAGGTAGCATGAGGGGGACGTATATATGAACTAGGAGGCTCATCAGAGAGAAGATCATCTTATTGTAGTTGTCTCTGGTCCGTGGTAGGGTTTCTACATACCACTTGTTGAAGCTTCTTCCAAGTGAGGTGTTGATAAAGACCTCCTCTTTTCAGATCTCAAAAATCATATTTTTGTTCATTTGGTTTATCATAAATAAAGGTAATCCAGTGTCAAATGTGTAAGAAATAGATAGAAATGGTTTTTTATATGGACATGTGTGATGCAAGGGGAACAAAAAGAATGAAGGAGGGGGACATCCTAATAGTGACTATTGTCAAGATGGGAAAGGGAGTAGAACCGCCATGTTGTTGGTTACCTTGTGCTATCTATGGAAGTAGCACACAAGGAAAGGATAGAGAAGGTTGACGAGTAGGTTTTCCAAAGGTGTCGGCTACCATTAGTGGAGGAGATATGGCATAGAAATGTGGTCATCTTTTGCCACCAAGTCATCACTGACCTCTGCATTGTTAGAGGTGGTGCACAACCTCTCTCATTATCTATTACAGTGGCTGAAAATAGGGAAGAAGGTGGAGAAAGAGGAAGTTGGTGGCTGGGAAAGGGAGTCTGCTTGTCTTCGTCAGAGCCTCCAATGACTAAGATAGGTGTAGGCGACAGTTGCAAGTCCCCTGGTCCAATAGGTCAATGAGCCTCAGGCCACCATGGAATCATGTAGGCAGTGTAGGAGGAGGTTGTAGTGAAGTTGGAGGTGAAGATCCTCGCCTCAATGATCAGAAGTTCTGATGGTACACAACAGCAGGTGGACACATCTCTTGCGACCATGGCGACCCTTCTACATGGCCAGGGCATCACAGTGCATGGAGATTACAAGGAAAATAGCACCCAATAGTCTTTTCTACTCTGGTCCAATGTGGGAGTCATAAATAGGGAGGATAGAGGGTAGAGTGAAGAAAAGGAGGGGAAGAAGGAAACAAGAGGAAGGTGAAGAGGAAGAGGAGAAGAGGGGACGGATATCGATGGTTTTACTTCTAGTTATCCTGTCGTTTGCATCTTTAAAATCCATGTATAGTGTGTGCGACTAGGGAGGACGGTGGAGAAGACAATGTTACATAAATAAAAGCAAGGAGTAATGTCATTAAATGTAAATAAAGAAAAGTTAAGAGGAAAAATTCAATGAATTAAATGACTAGTCAAATGAAGTCAGAAAGATACCAAAATTGAGATGTTGGTAGATTAGATCTAGGGGTATTTAAATGTTATACTAACTTATTATTTTAGGTTAGTTAAGGTCAAAAAATAATGTAAGGTTTTAATTATAATTTTCTGGCTCTGAATGAGAGTAATGGTCTACCCACTCTCTAGAATAATACCAAAGTTACGGTATATCATATACTAGTTAAATTTAATATTTTGAGATATTTAAAGGACTTAGATAAATAAAATGTCATAATTTATTGAAAAGATGTAATTGACTCCTTAATTTACATTATTCAATATATATATATATATATATATATATATATATATATATATATGTTTTTACTACAAAAATTTGAAGAAAAATCATATTAGATATTGTTTCACATAAATAGAACAATATATTGGTGATTTAGAATAATTAAGGTATATTAATTACAATAGGCATATAAAGTCATTTTAGACATAAATTGAAGATTTAAATGAGTTATATCTCAAATATATCTTAAATGTTACTCTTTTCTTAAAATTAAATTGTTCCTCTAATGATCATATTTAACAAAATAAATATTTTTATATTAAAATATGATTTATTTATTTGAATATAATATTACTAAAATTTAAGTCTGTTACAAAATAGTTTTTGGGTTATGTGCCATGTTATGCTTTTGGGATGGAGGTCATGTGCCATATATTTAGGTTTTGTACCCACCTATATATATTTGGGGAGTTTGATCATGTGCCATAATCTATCAGATTTAGGGCTACATGCTCTACCTGCCATTGTTTTATTATATTTTACTTGTACTATGTTGATCTCACTTGCATGTTGATTATTCATTATTGTTGTTGGGTCATTTATCCTAATTTCTCGATATACTCTTGGGCTATACTTTATTTTAATTTGCAATTATATTTGTTTATTTTTATCTTATTGAAGTGATTTATTTTACTATCTGATTGGATGGTACTTTCCTCTTTGTTTCAGAAGTTTTTTTGTATTTAATGTCCTTTTTCCCATATAATTGCTCAATCTCTACTAATATGCACATATCAACATTTTGTGTTGACAACGTTTACTTTTCTCTTGTGGGGTATGCTTCCAACCCCATAGGTAGAGCGCAAGGAGTGGATAAAAGTTGACCAGAACTTATTCAAGAGTAGATGTAATGACCCCGCCTCCTGGTAACCCCCAATTAAGGGAGACCCGAAGGTCAAAGCCGTTATTCAATTAACAGGATCAAAGGTTCGACAAATAATCAGTAATAATTAATAAACTTTACCAACTAAACTGAAAATGGGTATAAAATAAAACTTTTCTTACCTTGGAAAATTGGGATTTCTAAACTTCTATCCATGAAGATGTTAATCTAACTAATCCTCCCGTGCATGTTATTTCTCATTTAATTCCACATATGTCACTTTATTGTTTGTTCTTTTCATTTGTACCTAAAACGCCGACAAACAAAACGTCGGTCAGCCGAAGCTGGTATGTGGGGGAAACAATAATTGTGCAACTATGTTAACAATGTAATCAACCAAATATCATTTAACAACCAAGATTACGTTTTAAGAAATACTACTCAATCCTTGCCTATCCCCTTTCTCTGTAACGTCCCTGCAGTGGACATGGATACCACCTCTCTCATATGGTAGATCCTTACCCCCATGGCCCTACCACATAGGTAGCCAATACCTAGGGTTATGGAGTCGCATGGTCCTACCTAAAGGTAGACCAATCCCTGACTCATGATGACTTGATGGACCTACCCCATTGGTAGCCATTTACTAAGTCATTTAATGACCTGATGGACCTACCCATTGGTAGCCAGTTACTAGGTCAATCTATACAGCTACAGAGGGGACTAGGATCTGAGCTAGTAGGCACATATCTTATGTGATAGTCATATTCACATTATAATTTGCATGAATTAAATGCAACCAACAATTTAATTTAAGTCATCGATAAAACCTCGAAAATCCTCAGGAATCTAATTCGAGATACTCATAGGCGTAACCACATACCTGTCAAGTTGATGTGAGATAGAAACAATCCAATCAACCAATAGGCAATCAAGCATTCAATAAGATCATGAAACAATTATACAATTTCCTTTTATTACTCATGTCATTAAGATCAATTAAATGTAGCTCGCTTCCTAGGGTTTCTAGTCCACTTTTAGGGTTTCCATTGCAATTATGGTTTCCCTTCATCGTTTATTTTAAACCCTAATTTAACACGATTGATCACAAACCCTAATTATTTCCACATCTAATTATCAATTCCGGATTAAAGGCATAATTAACCATTAATCAAGCTCATTAAGCCTCTTTTTATTAAAGCTACTATTTTTATCCTTTTAATCCATGACAAGATCATTATACACATTTATCATCAATTCATGGTTCATTATTGTCCAAATCACTTATGAACTCGAATTGCTATTAATTCCACCTTTTATTCATGAGAAAACCCTAATTACTACATTTAGGGTATTTATCCACAAAATAGGAACTTTAATGATCGAAATAGCATATTCCAACTTTAATCATGAAATTAATCAATTAAAGCCATTACTAGTTGAATTAGTCAACATTAGGGTTTCAAGGCTTATTAAAGTATATTCATGCATATGAAACTCTAAATTAACTAGTCATATGCAAAGTCCATCCTTTTTCTTCCTAATGTCCCTTTTTATCATTAACAGGCTAATATCAACTTTAATCATCTATTAAACCCTACTAATCACTTTAATTATATCAAATTAGGGTTTATTAACCATTAATTCATTAAAGTTAATAACTTCCATTACTTCTCTAATTGCAAGGGGAATTAAGCTTAAATTATATTTTTAATGAACTCCCCTCGATTTTCTGAGAAACTTTCATGTATAACGTGCATCCATCCGAGCTACGGTTGAGGAGATATGAATTTAACAAAAAAAGACTTACTTTGGCCAATCATAGAGCGCCACGTCACCTTATGCATGCAATACGACTTGTCTTTGAATTTATGACCAAATTACGGTTTTTCCCTCATTGAGTCCATCTTCTCTTCGGCTCGTGAAGGGGCATAACCGTCAAATGTGCCAATCCTCTTCTTCTACCTCGCGATGTTGCTAGGTGCGCCGACCTGCAGCCCTAGTCGCGATCCGCGCGACGACTGATGCTCCTCCTCGACTCGACGGCCCTCCAGAACTTCCCCTTTGCTTCCTTCACACCACCGCGCCCCCGTATCTACTCCTAGCTCATGCCGAGGATGGAAGAATCATGCGGCCATGTTTGTACTCACAGCCAGCTTGCAGCCGACTATGTCTGCTCACAGAGGTCTTCCCAAGGTCCTACGGCTACTGCTCCTTTACTCTGGCTCCGCAGCATCCCGTCGTACCTAGGGCGCCACCCAGGTGCGGCCGAGGTGGCCAGAGCCAGGCCAGCGGTGGTGTCCAAGGTGATAGATCCTACAGATCTTCTAGGCGCTTTGGGCATAGCTGGGAGCAAAGGTGATGGAAGCCAATTATCGAGATCGTTGGGGTAGCTTCGTGCCTTCACCAATAACTCACCACAGCCGCCTATAGGTTCCAAGGTTACTCTGCCCTTTGGGTTAGGGTTTGGACAAATAAGAAGGAGAAGAGAGGGTTGAATACGTGGGATTCTTCTTCAACTTAGGCCAGATATCAACCCTTTATACAGGGGTGAGTATCCATGCCCTAAGACACTTGCCCCTAAAAAACAAACTTCTTTCCTAATAGGAATCCAATTCCTTCATGAAGAAGAAAGATCTATCTCTCTCATACTTCCTTATTATTCCTTCTTCTTTTTATATTAGGATTTCAAAAATTATGTCCTCTTTATTCCTTGTACTTGCCTTTTAATTAATTGGCACGGAATTATGTTTTCTTTTGATAGAGAATACTTCCTTGTATCAATATTACAAAATTCATCAATAATATATCACATTATGCTCTTATTTTGCAATCTTGGTAGTTTCTCTTTCTTTCCTCTTTATTGGGGCTCTTTGGACCCCAAGAAACTCCAAGAATTCGAAATTACTTTTTAAGGAATATTCATTATCCTTAAATGCATCAATATGCATTATTTCACATTATCTTTTTTATTTCTTGTTAAAATAACTCTTTTTGAGAATTTCTCTTTATTTCTCTTTTATTTTTGTCATTGGTATTCCTTTTATTATTAGAAATCCTTGGGATACGAAATTCCACTAAGGATAACTTGATTATACCTCTTTTTACTTATTTCTCACATATTACCATTATTTTTAATTTCTTTCTTAATAAAGAAATACTTAATTAATCTTTTCTTTTCTTATTGCTTTTCTTTGCAACTTTGGACTCCTTGGAATCCAAGGAATCCATGTGGCATGAAATCCACCTTTGGATTAAGTTATTTACCTTATAGAGGTTTCCACATCTTTTCCGTTTTCTCAATTTTCTTATTTTCTCGATAATAGTGGAATTTATTTTATTCTTTTCTTGTTATTGGGCCCAATAGCCAATAAAGCCCACAAATAAATCAACAAGGCTATTTCAAACGAAAATCATGCATTCATTCATTATTTGTTCACTTATCTTCAATATGAGAAATTACATTTCTCAGCAAATGAACTCAAAATTGGGGTTGTAACATCCTTCCCCTCTTATGAGAATTTTCCCCTCAAAATTCCATCAAGCAAGCAATCAAATAGGATAAGCCTATCACATGTACATCACGGCTCCTATGTTGAGGATGAGAACAAGTGTGACCTAGCATGGTTTAATAGGTGATCTGCTTGTGCCTTAGTAGCTGATGGGTTAAGCATGCTCATGTGAATGTAAACCCTAAGGACGCTTGTGACCTTTGTTATCAAGGTCTAGTTTCCTCCCATCCTAGGAGAGTGACCCCTTGGGTAGGGAGTTTACTAGTTGGTTGGTTTTGAGGTAACCTAAGGGGTTTCATAGGATCTTGAGAAGCTAAGTGAAGAGTACATGGCATGAGATCGAACCTGTAGATCCATAGATTACCATCTCTACGTGCATGTGGATGTGTTACCATGTAGGTAACTGATATGGGGACTGACCAAGGTAGACAGGTTGCCATGACCCCTATGAAGGGATGAAAGTCAGTCATGAATGCGGAGAGAGATGATGAAGGATTGGGAAAGGTTCTAAGTTGAACATGTACTATCTTAGAATCCTAAGCCAATCCTAGGGTCAGGTAGGGATAAGACCGATGGAAGAAGGAGTTGCCTAATTCCCTAGTTGCACATGACCATAGGGCCGAGAGGTAACAGCTATCATTGTCTGAGGGCCATGAGTTAGGAGATTGATCACCTTCATGAACTCATGGGACCCAAACGGCAGATGAGTAGGGCACTATCTAGATGCATGAGGGAAGAGGGATGGCCCCAAAAGTGTCGGCACCCTATAGACCCAAAGGAGATGACCAAGGATTGTGCTTGGACCAAGTAAGTTCGAGACCAGTTTTCCATGGAAGTGATCTTGATATCATGACGTTTGTGATGTGGAGACACGAGTTGCACGTTTCAACTTAGATTTGCAGGTGTACTGACAAGGTGGGATGTACCATCTGTACTCCTGGAATGGAAAGAACTCTGTATTTGGACGACCGCCAAATGCTTATTTCTTCTTGTTATGGGAGTGAGAGATAGGACAGCACGCGTGCCATACACCAAGGATAAAAGATGACGTGAGTTGGAACGTTGTCATGAGGAATGAGGACATAAATAATAATGTACCCTTGCAATGTGAACGATAGGTACAAATGATAAGAGTATCTAGGTAATTATCTTGTGAGAATATGTTATCATGAGCTATGAGTTATGCAAAGTTGAGTTTGATAACCAAGAGGATGAGCTCAGAGTGTTCTGATGAAGATAAACTTAGAGATGAGATGAGATAATGAGGGGAATACATGGAGGTGTATGCCTTCAACATTACCTAACACTTAAGGATAAGAAGTGGTAATGAATGCTGTAGTTGAGATATAGCTGCCTAGTCTAGCTGGAAGCTAGAAGAAGGTGAGGTTGTTAGGCTAACCTTAAGTTGAAAAAAAATTTAAGTTCAGTGTAACAATATCGGTTGATCAAGTTAAAAGTTGTTTGGTTAGCCAGCCTAGTCTATGATATAATGAAAGGATGGTTGTGAAACCCCAGATGCACTTCTCTAAAAAGAAAGGTGATGAAACCCTATTAGAGTGGTGTAGGGTTTCTGAGGAATCAACTTGAGGAATCATGACACGCTGGAGATCATGATTTTAAGATCACCATATATCATAATATTACTGAGATGGTAGTACTTTGGATGCTTAAGATGAAGATGCATGTGGCTTGTGGCCATGCATGATAGAAGTGAAGGAAGAACACCAGTAACCTAGTGTATCGATATAGAGGATAAAAGAGTCTCTGAAAGGAATGGGAGTTCATGATGAATGCATATTCATCTCTTATTTTTACTTCATTTAGAATAAGTAATTAGGACTTTTTTGTTAATTTTAGCTAATTCAAAAATAAATAGCACTTTCATCTTCTTAATATACTTTTCCTGAATTCTTATGATATTTTTCCTAATTTTCAGGAATTGTCTAAGTAATTAAATTGAGAAAAGAAGAGATGAAGATAGGAGGCAATTCAGTTTCCCGCAATGCTGACTTAAATGCATACCTTGCACCAAAATTAGCATAACTCTCACATCCTAAGGCGGAATTTAATGTTCAAATATGATTTGTAAAGGGAATTCAAAGGCCTACAGGAAAATCATATTTTCGGGCGCACTTTAAATTCTTTGGACAACAGAAATTCGCTCGAAATTGCTGCTGCGAAAATCTGCATTAAAGAAAGACAATCAAGAGTTTGTTGACTAGATCTGAAAATTCAAAAGGATGGCTCCCTCTCTTTTTTCCCCCTCTTTTTTTAGATAGCCTACCCCTCCTTCTCCTATAAAAGGAAGGACACTTCCTCCTCCCAAGGGGCATCTTGGATTTTCTTGTATCTTGGGATTCTGCAGCAATTAGGCTTGTAATCATTTTCATTTTATGCAATAAAGTAGTTTTAAATTCAAGCAACGTTCTTCCATTCTCGTTCTTGTCTCTTCTTCCCACTTTAGTCTTGATCTTCTTTCATCCGCGCTTTATTCTGGAGCAAGGAACAAAGAGTTAAGCCATTTCATCGTCTCTAGCATAAGGATTAATTTTCTGATTTCTAGGCTAGACTATGGCTTCAATTCTTTCTTCCTCCGACTCTCATTTCTCTATGTGTGAGTAGTCACTTATCGGGGCAAGGGGAATAACCCATTAGCCATGGTTTTAACGACTTCTTCTTAAACGACTAGATGGTAATCGATTTTAATGGAATAGTCGATCTTTGGATCGCATGTTAATCCGGATGGATGTGACCATGGAAATCCAGATTTAGAACAATAAAATCAATTACATAGACGTTTTGATATGACTGTGGATTCTCGTCTTTTAGGTTGATAAACTAGGAAGTATGAGCACCAGGACCAATGGGCTCTTGTGGAGTTTCTCCTTTGTGAGTTTTTAATTCGCAAGCCTTCATCGAATTGTCGTTTAAGATTTAGTTGTTATCACCCAGGCTAAGGTGGTGAAAATCCCTACGAGCCTCGATTTCCATCTCTTGTTTTAAACACCGCATCTTCGTTTCCTTTAATTCTTAGTCTTTTATTCATTTAGTTTGCTTGTGTTAACAATCTTTTTATTTTTCCATTGTGCGTGTTAATTCTTATTAAGTGCTTTCCTTCTTACATTAGTGTAATCATTCAAACCCCCAACTGGAATTTACTTTCTGCTTTAAAAAGAAAAATACCAAAAACAATTAATAAAAGTTCTTCAAATCTTGGGGTTCTAAGAACAATCTCTAATTAGTTGTCCTGTGGGATCGACCCTTCTATACTACCCTTAAAATCGGAAGTAAAAAAGGTTTAAACTCTAGGATTAACCATCTTAGTGATTGATATTGCAAAATGACGAGTATCAGTTCATCACTATGGATGATGGGAAAATCTCCCCTTAACCAAGGAAGATCAATGTGGGTTATGGTAGATCACCTTACCTAGATGACAAGAAAAAGAAGAGTACTGTCAAGTGACAGATCGGGTTGGACTACTTACTATAGAGAGAGAAATGGTTCAACTACACCATGATGCGAGCTCAAAAGTTCTTGAGCAAGAGTAGAAGGTTTACTTCCATGCGGTGGAAGTAGGTGCATGGAGAACTCGTTTTTAGTACCGCTTATCACCCCTAACTAATGGTTAGTATGATCCAGACTAGAGGGTCTGATGAGAGCAAGTGTGCTTGTTCAGGGTGATACTAAGAGACAGTTCTAAAGATGTGATGTTAACCACCATAACCTTTATCGGGATGCAAGAAGTCTTATAGAGAGGATGTGTCGGTCACCACTTCATTAATATGATGTTGGTCAAGGAGGCCTCGCGAAGGTCAGAAAAGAACCACAGTGTGTGCAGATGAAGTCACTTTGATCGTGCAATGGTTGAGAGAGAGAGCCTAGTGGTGACATGAGTCACAAGCTGATGCAAAGCAAACTGACTTGCAGTTCACTATGGGAGAATATGTGATGTGAAAATCCGACCCCTCTAAGCTACAACTGAGAAAGCTGAGTCCCCGATATATGGGTCCATTTGAGATGGATTGGTAGAGATGGTTGTGTTTAGCCTTGCCCCTCGGGATAACATGATGTGTAATGTGTTCCATGGGTCTGATCTAGAGCACCATGTGAGGTATCCAAGCCATGTGTTGAGCCTTGAACCTATTCAACTTTTGAGAGGGTGAAATGTCTTGAGTCACCTATGAGGGTATGATATACCAAGGTAAGAAAGAACTCAGATGAAAGAATATGAGATTATGAAGGTTCTTGGGAAGCACCATGGGAAGGGTGAAGCCACATAGGAGCCGTGATGGACATGTGATAGGCTTATCCTATTTGATTGCTTGCTTGATGGAATTTTGAGGGCAAAATTCTCATAAGAGGGGAAGGATGTTACAACCCCAATTTTGGGTTCATTTGCTGAGAAATGTAATTTATCATATTGAAGATAAGTGAACAAATAATGAATGAATGCATGATTTTTGTTTGAAATAGCCTTGTTGATTTATTTGTGGGCTTTATTGGCTATTGCACCCAATAACAAGAAAAGAATAAAAGAAATTCCACTATTATCGAGAAAATAAGAAAATAGAGAAAAAGGAAAAGATGTGGAAACCTCTAGAAGGTAAATAACTTAATCCAAAGGTGGATTTCGTGCCACATGGATTCCTTAGGTTCCAAGGAGTCCAAAGTTGCAAAGAAAAGCAATAAGAAAAGAAAAGATTAATTAAGTATTTCTTTATTAAGAAAGAAATTGAAAATAATGGTAATATGTGAGAAATAAGTAAAAAGAGGTATAATCAAGTTATCCTTAGTGGAATTTCATATCCCAAGGATTTATAATAATAAAAGGAATACCAATGAGGAAAATAAAAGAGAAATTCTCAAAAAGAGTTATTTTAACAAGAAATAAACAAGATAATGTGAAATAATACATATTGATGCATTTAAGGATAATGAGTATTCCTTAAAAAGTAATTTCGAATTCTTGGAGTTTCTTGGGGTCCAAAGAGCCCCAATAAAGAGCAAAGAAAGAGAAAATACCAAGATTGCAAAATAAGAGCATAATGTGATATATTATTGATGAATTTTGTAATATTGATACAAGGAAGTATTCTCTATCAAAAGAGTACATAATTCCGTGCCAATTAATTAAAAGGCAAGTACAAGGAATAAAGAGGAAATAATTTTTGAAATCCTAATATAAAAAGAAGAAGGAATAATAAGGAAGTATGAGAGAGAGAGAGATCTTACTTCTTCATGAAGGAATTGGATTCCTATTAGGAAAGAAGTTTGTTTTTTTATGGGCAAGTGTCTTAGGGCATGGATACTCACCCCTATATAAAGGGTTGATCTCTGGCCTGAGTTGAAGAAGAATCCCACGTATTCAACCCTCTCTTCTCCTTCTTCTTTGTCCAAACCCTAACCCAAAGGGTAGATCAACCTTGGAACCTATGGGCGGCTGTGGTGAGTTATTGGTGAAGGCATGAAGCTACCCCAACGATCTGGATAATTGGCTTACATCACCTTTTCTCCCAGCTACGCCCAAAGCGCCTAGCAGATCTGTAGGATCTACCACCTTGGACACCACCGTTGGCCTAGCTCCGGCCACCTCGACCGCACCTGGGCGGCGCCCTAGGTACGGCGGGATGTTGCAGAGCCAGAGTAAAGGAGCAGTCGCCGTAGGACCTTGGGAAGACCTCCGCGAGCAGACCTAGTCGGCTGCAAGATGGCCGCGAGTACAGACATGTCCGCATGATTCTTCTATCCTCGGTGTGAGCTAGGAGTAGATACGGGGGTGCGGTGGTGCGACGGAGGCAAAGGGGAAGTTATGGAGGGCTGTCGAGTCAAGGAGGAGGAGCAGTCGTCGCGCGGATCGCGACTAGGGCTGCAGGTCGGCGCACCTGGAAGCATCGCGAGGTAGAAGAAGAGGATTGGCACGTTTGACGGTTCTACCCCTTCACGAGCTGAAGAGAAGATGGACTCAACGAGGGCAAAACCGTAATTCAGTTATAAATTCAAAGACAAGTCGTATTGCATGCATAAGACGACGTGGCGCTCTGTGATTGGCCAAAGTAAGTCTTTTTTTGTTAAATTCATATCTCCTCAACCGTAGATCGGATGGATGCGCGTTATACATGAAAGTTGCTAAGAAAATCGAGGGGAGTTCAATAAAAATATAATTGAAGCGTGATTCCCCTTGCAATTCGAAAAGTAATGGAAATTATTAACTTTAATGAATTAATGGTTAAGAAACCCTAATTTGATATAATTAAAGTGATTAGTAGGGTTTAATAGATGATTAAAGTTGATATTAGCCTATTAATGATAAAAAGGGACATTAGGAAGAAAAAGGATGGACTTTGCATATCACTAGTTAATTTAGAGTTTCATATGCATGAATATACTTTAATGAGCCTTGAAACCCTAATGTTGACTAATTCAACTAGTAATGGCTTTAATTGATTAATTTCATGATTAAAGTTGGAATATGCTATTTCAATCATTAAAGTTCCTATTTTGTGGATAAATACCCTAAATGTAGTAATTAGGGTTTTCTCATGAATAAAAGGTGGAATTAATAGCAATTCGAGTTCATAAGTGATTTGGACCATAATGAACCATGAATTGATGATAAATGTGTATAATGATCTTGTCATGGATTAAAAGGATAAAAATAGTAGCTTTAATAAAAACAGGCTTAATGAGCTTGATTAATGGTTAATTATGCCTTTAATCTGAAATTGATAATTAGATGTGGAAATAATTAGGGTTTGTGATCAATCGTGTTAAATTAGCGTTTAAAATCATAAACAATGAAGGGAAACCCTAATTGCAATGGAAACCCTAAAAGTGGACTAGAAACCCTAGGAAGCAAGCTACATTTAATTGATCTTAATGACATGAGTAATAAAAGGAAATTGTATAATTGTTTCAGGATCTTATTGAATGCTTGCTTGCCTATTGGTTGATTGGATTGTTTATGTCTCACATCAACTTGACAGGTATGTGGTTACGCCTATGAATATCCCGAGTTAGATTCCTGAGGATTTTTGAGGTTTTATCGATGACTTAAATTAAACTGTTGGTTGCATTTAATTCATGCAAATTATAATGTGAATATGACTATCACATAAGAGATGTGCCTACTAGCTCAGATCCTAGTCCCCTTTGTAGCTGTATAGATTGACCTAGTAAATGGCTACCAATGGGTAGGTCCATCAGGTCATTAAATGACTTAGTAAATGGCTACCAATGGGGTAGGTCCATCAAGTCATCATGAGTCAGGGATTGGTCTACCTTTGGGTAGGACCATGCCACTCCATAACCCTAGGTATTGGCTACCTGTGTGGTAGGGCCATGGGGGTAAGGATCTACCATATGAGAGAGGTGGTATCCATGTCCACTGTAGGGACGTTACAGAGAAAGGGGATAGGCAAGGATTGAGTAGTATTGCTTAAAACGTAATATTGGTTGTTAAATGATATTTGGTTAATTACATTGTTAACATAGTTGCACAATTATTGTTTCCCCCACATACCAGCTTCGGCTGACCGACGTTTTGTTTGTCGGCGTTTTAAGTACAAATGAAAAGAACAAACAGTAAAGTGACATATGTGGAATTGAATGAGAAATAACATGCACAGGAGGATTAGTTAGATTAACATCTTCATGGATAGAAGTTTAGAAATCCCAGTTTTCCAAGGTAAGAAAAGTTTTATTTTATACCCATTTTTAGTTTAGTTGGTAAAGTTTATTAATTATTACTGATTATTTGTCGAACCTTTGATCCTGTTAATTGAATAACGGCTCCGACCTTCAGGTCTCACTTAATTGGGGGTTATCGGGAGGCGGGGTCTTTACAATTGGTATCAGAGCCTTAGTACCACATTATGAATAAGCATACCTCATCATGGAATAAGCATAAAAGGATATGAATGATATTGAGCAAACCTAAGTTCGAGCATATGCTTCACCCATGAGAAGGTATGCTAGTAAAGCTTGATCCTTCATGGAGAAAGAACATCTGGTAGTAAGGTTGGATGTAGAGTTAGTTCTAGAGAGGAAAGAAGGACTCAAGCAAAAAGGTTGGAAGCTTAGGTTTCAAGACTTAGGAACAAGTGGATAGTAGAGGATGATGCGACCTAAGTGGATGATAGTTGTAACATCCCAGGATTTGAGGCCTTGGATAAGTTGATATTAAAAGGAGATTGGACTACCCATATCACCAAGGTGCACCTCCTTTTCCGGGAGCCCATCACTAAGAACTCCATAGTTAAGCGTGCTCATCTTGGAGTAGTACTGGGATGGGTGACCTGTCGGGAAGTTGATCCTGGCATGCGCATGAGTGAGGACAAAGCGCGCAGTTAAGGATAGTGGTGGTCTGTGGGGACAGTCGTCATTCCTGAAACTCTACTAGAGCCTTGGGCAGTGGGCCCAGGCGTTACAAATGGTATCAGAGCCAATTCCCCTCTAGTAGGTGGGGCCCACATGGGCATGGCATGCCAGTCTTGAGCCGTGCGGTCCAGGCATGTAGGAAAGGGTTGTTCATGGTTGACGTAGCCACCCTTGCGCTGGTATTCCGTGATCGGGAGCTGGGTGTCCATGGGTCATTGTGGGTCTGCACTGAAATGGGGAATAGATTATGAGGCCTTAAAGTTGAGCCTTGACGAGGACGTCAAGAGTCTAAGTGGGGGATATTGTAACATCCCAAGATTTGAGGCCTTGGATAAGTTGATCTTAAAAGGAATGATTGGACTACCCATATCACCAAGGTGCACCTCCTTTTCCGGGAGCCCATCACTAAGAACTCCATACTTAAGCATGCTCATCTTGGAGTAGTACTAGGATGGGTGACCTGTCGGGAAGTTGATCCTGGCATGTGCATGAGTGAGGACAAAGCGCGCAGTTAAGGCTAGTGTTGGTTTGTGGGGACAGTCGTCATTCCTGAAACTCTACTAGAGCCTTGGGCAGTGGGCCCAGGCATTACAATAGTGGTTGCCTTATGATTGATCCCTGAAGGCTGATGATATCTTGGTTGCATTTAAAGGAACCAAACCTTAGAGGGAGGATGATGCTTCTGATACCTAGGGTATAGGTGTTTACCTACTGGATGAGATAAAGAGTGCTTTAGACCCTGAGGTGGTTTAAGTAACCGGTTGTGAGGCTTTATACCTAGTTGGTTGTCCTGGAAGAAGACTCAACTCTGAGGTGTTGCTCAAGTAGAAGGATCATGGAAGTACATGACATATCTTGGACATGCTTGATTCATGATTAAGAGATTGAGCATGCAGTTGGATACCCAAAGGTGAATATAGGGTTCCTAGGCCTAAGAGGGGAAGCAGTGTATCCAATACTCATGGTGAGTTTGAGTCTCTATAGTTTCGAGCATGGTACTCTTAATGTGTAGAGGTAAAGGAAACCCCTTAAGGTAAGGGTATGATGGACGAACCCCTCACAACTAAATTGGTCTAATGTTGAGGATGAGAACAAGTCTGACCTAGCATGGTTTAGTAGTTACGCTTGTGCCTTAGTAGTTGTTGGATTAAGCATGCTCATGTGAAGGTAAACCCTAAGGATGCTTGTGACCTTTGTTCTCAAGGTGTAGTTTCCTCCCATCCTGGGAGAGGGACTCTTTGGTGGGGAGTTTACCAGTTTGGTTGGTTTTGAGGTAACCTAAGGAGGTTTCATAGGATCTTGAGAAGCTAAGTGAAGAGTACATGGCATGAGAATGAATCTATCGACCCATAGATAACCATCTCTATGTGCATGTGGATGTGTTACCATGGAGGTAACCGGTATGGGTTTGACCAAGTTAGGCAGGTTGCCATAATCCCTATGAAAGGATGAAAGTCAGCCACAAATGCAGGAAGAGAGATGATGAATGCTTGGGTAAGGTTCTAAGTTGAACATGTACTATAAAGAGAATCCTAAGTCTATCCTAGGGTCAGGTAGGGGTAAGACCGATGGAAGTAGGAGTTGCCTAATTCCCTAGTTGCACAAGACCATAGGGTCGGGAGGTAACATCTATCACTGTCTGAGGGCCATGGGTTAGGAGATTGATCACCTTCATGAACTCATGGGACCCAAAGGGCAGATGAGTAGGGCACTCTCTGATGTATGAGGGAAGAGGGATGACCCCAAAAGTGTCGGCACCTTAAAGACCTAGAGGAGATGACCAAGGATTGTACTTGAACCAGGTAAGTTCGAGACCAGTTTTCCATGGAAGTAATGTGGATATCAAGATGATGGCATGTTTCAACCTAGATTTGAAGGTGTACTCGCAAGGTGGGATGTGTCATCTCTGCTCTTGGAACAGGAAGAACTTTGTGTTTGGACGGCCGCCAAATGCTTATTTCCTCTTGTTATGAGTGGGAGAGATGGGACAGTACGCATGCCATACACCAAGAATAAAAGATGATGTGGGTTGGAAAGTCGCTACGAGGCATGAGGACAGAGATGATAACATACCTTGGAGAAGTGAATGATACATGGACATGTACAAACGATAAGAGTATTAAGATAATCACCTTATGAGAATTTTTTATCATGAGCTATGTAGAATTTGCATGTGATACAAGGTTGAGTTTGATAACCAAGAGGGTGATTTTAGAGTTTTCTTGATGAAGATAAACTTAGAGTTCGAGATGAGACTTAAGCGGAATACATGGAAGAGTCTGTCTTCAACTTTACCTAACACCTAAGGATAAGAAGTGGTCTGGTTGAGATATAGCTTCCTAGTTAGATGGAGGATAGAAGAGGTTGTTAGGTTAACCCTCAGTTGGAAACGAGATGAGTTCGGCTAACACACAAATGTAACAATATCGGTTGATCAAGTTAAAGGTTGTTTGGTTAGCCAGCCTAGTCCATGATATAATGAAAGGATGGTTGTAGAACCCCATATGTACTCCTCTGAAAACAAAGGTGATGAAACCCTGATTGGAGTGGTGTAGGGTTTTTGAGGAATCATGACACACTGGAGATCATGATTTTAGGATCACCATATACCATTATATAACTGAGATAGTAAGAGATAGTAGCACTTTGGATGCTTAAGATGAAGATGCATGTGGCTTGTGGCCATGCATGATAGAGGTGAAGGACGAACACCAGTAACCCAGTGTATCGATATAGAGGATAAAAGAGTCTCTGAGAGGAAATGGGAGTTCATCACTATGGATGATGTGGAAAATCTCCCCTTAACCAAGGAAGATCAATGTGGGTTATGGTAGATCACCTTACCTAGATGACAGGAAGGAGGAGAATACTGTCAAGTGAAAGATCAGGTTGAACTACTTATTATAAAGAGATAAATGGTTCAACTACACCATGATGTGAGTTCAAAAGTTCTTGAGCATGATTAGAGGGTTTACATCCATGCGGTGGAAGTAGGTGCATGAAGAACTCATTTTTAGTATAGCTTATCACCCCCAACTAATGGTTAGTATAATCCAGACTAGAGGGTCTGATGAGAGCAAGTGTTCTTGTTCAGGGTGATACCATGAGATAGTTCTAAAGATGTGATGTTAACCACCATAGCCTTTATCGGGATGCAAGAAGTTCTATAAGGAGGTTGTGTCGGTCGCCACTTCATTATGATGATGTTGGTGAAGGAGGCCTCATGAAGGTCATAAAAGAACCACAGTGTGTGCAGATGAAGTCACTTGATCATGCAATGGCTGAGAGAAAGCCCAGTGGTGACATGAGTCACAAGTTGATGCAAAGCAGACTGACATGCAGTTCACTGTAGGAGAATATGTGATGTGAAAATCCGACCCCTCTAAGCTATAGCTGAGAAAGCTAAGTCCCCGATATATGGGTCCATTTGAGATGGATTGGTGGAGATGGTTGTGTAACCTTACCCCTCAGGATAAAATGATGTGTTGCATGAGTCCGATCTAGAGCACTATGTGAGGTACCCAAGCCAGGTGCTGAGCCCTGAACCTATTCAGCTTTTGAAAGGCTGAAAAATCCTGAGTCACCTATGAGGGTACGATATACCAAGGTAAGAAAGAACTCAGATGGAAGAAAATGAGATAATGAAGGTTCTTGGGAAACACCATGGAAAGGGTGAAGCCACATGGGAGCCCTGATGGACATAAGAAGACTTATCCTGTTTGTTTGCTTGCTTGATGGAATTTTGAGGGAAAATTTCTCATAAGAGGGGAAGGATGTTACAACCCCAAATTTTGGGTTCCTTTGGTGAGAAATGCAATTTCTCATATTAAAGATATTTGGACAAATAATGATATAATTTGTTGTGAATAAATGGATTTCGTTTAAAATAACCTTGTTGTTTGATTTGTGGGCTTTATTGGCTATTTGGCCCAATAACAAGGAAATTCAATTAAGTAATGAATAATTGAGTTGTTAAGAAAATAGAGGAAAGAAAAGTGTGGAAACCTCTAGAAGGCAAACCCAAATAGGGATTTCGTGCCTCTTGGATTCCTTGGGTTCTAAGGAGTCCAAAGTTGCATAGTAAATGCAATAATAAAAGAAAAGATCAATTACATATTTCTTTATTAAGAAAGAAATTGAAAACAATGATAAAATGTGGAAAACAAGTGAAAGGAGGTGCACCTTGGTGATATGGGTAGTCCAATCATTCCTTTTAAGATCAAATTATCCAAGGCCTCAAATCCTGGGATGTTATAATCTCCTCCACTTAGACTCTTGACGTCCTCGTCAAGGCTCAACTTTAAGGCCTCATAATCTCTTCCTCATTTCAGTCTAGACCCACAATGGCCCACAGACCCAGCTCCCGATCACGGAATACCAGCACAAGGGTGGCTACGTCAACCATGGACAGCCCTTTCCTATATGCCTGGACCGCACGGCTCAAGACTGGCATGCCATGCCCATGTGGGCCCCACCTACTGGAGGGGAATTGGCTCTGATACCATTTGTAATGCCTGGGTCCACTGCCCAAGGCTCTAGTAGAGTTTCAAGAATGACGACTGTCCCCACAGACCACCACTAGCCTTAACTGCACGCTTTGTCCTCACTCATGCGCATGCCAGGATCAACTTCCCGACAGGTCACCCATCCCAGTACTACTCCAAAATGAGCACGCTTAACTATGGAGTTCTTAGTGATAGGCTTCCGGAAAAGGAGGTGCACCTTGGTGATATGAGTAGTCCAATCATTCCTTTTAAGATCAACTTATCCAATGCCTCAAATCTGGGGATGTTACAGTAGCTGATCTTTCTTGAGAGGTAGATTGAAATAATTAGTTTACCCTCTGCAGTTTATTTCTAATAGTTTTCTTTTGTATGCACCATGCATGGTGAGCTACACATATATATTATAATAGTTAGATCTTTTTATCTTCTGTTGCTACCTTTCTTATGAATGATACAATACATACTTGAATTTTAATCTATCATCTTTTGTGAAAAAGTATTATCTAACTTGACATTGGATAATTTTCTATTATTTTCTTCAAAGTAAGTGAGTGGCCCCTCTATCGGTCCCACTTCTTATGCCAACTCATTCTTTCGCATGCCTTTGCTTATCAACTTTGAAGACCATCGCTTTTACCTTTCACTTTGTAATCATGATATTGATATTGATGGTCGTTAATTTTTAACCACTCTGATTCTCGTGGTTTGTATAATTTTGTCATTTGCAAGTATATATATATTATGAGGTTGTCCGTCCGAACACTATGTCATACTGGAATGGAGCAATTGCTTCTACACTTTACGCACACCATCTTAATCTTCTACGTTAGCTTTGTACATTATATTATTTGCCAAAGCACAAACTGCAGCAGGCAATGCAGGATCTTGTTCATTTAAACCCTTACTTGGTTTTCCAATTGGGAATCAAACATGCTAACAAAACAACCACGGTTACCGGTTAATCTAACCCAGCATATACTGAAACCACCCGAATGTTGTTAGCAATTATATGATTCGTAGTATCTCCACTAACCACAGAAGCAACGAACTCAAATACGAATTGACTTAGCTTCCAGCAATTCGTGAAGAGAACTTAGCATCGTTATCATTGGATCTCGGGGCATTAACCGAAACTGCTTTCGCTGTTGTAATATTTATTTCCATATCCTTGTGAAAAAAAAATCTTCAATCACTATGAAGTAGACGGGCAGGATTTTCAATTAAAATTAATCCATTCTCATAATTTTTATCACAGAATTCGGCACATTTTTGAATTATTCAGGTATAATTCATGATTTTTTCATCAAACGTATGCTACATCTAAATTTGACATTAAACCCGCACTTTTCTGAATTTAACATATTATTCACATTTTTTAGCCATTTGTATATTTTCACATATACCCGAATAAAATAGTTTTTTGCCGATTTTTTAAAAGAAAAAAACGTCCATTTAAGACTTTTTCATGTTTTAATATTTTCTTAACCCTATTTCTCCTCATTAATTAAATTTTGACTTGTACATTATTTAATTTAACTTAAGATATTGAACTATCGTGGTACTTGAGCAGAAGTTGACACTTCAAGCTGATATTTATCAATCGCTCTAAATTTCTTTCTCAAGTAAACTTTGCACTTATAATTAACCAAATTGACTAGTGTGGTATTGTGGTGCTTTATGTACACACATGAAACTTGATAGTTATTAATTACTGCTCTTTGACTTTGGTGTATCACATAACTCCTGCATCTATAACTTTGAACAACATGATTCAACAATATATATATATATATATATATATATATATATATATATATATATATATATATATGAATACTTTACCGAATAATTGATGGGAATTTTACCAAAATCTTTATCATTTTTTATCTGAATTTGTGAAATAATTTCGTAATGTCGAATTTTTCAACCTCGTCGAATAATTGTCAAATGTCAAATTTGGGACTATGCTCATAATATATTTATATAATAATGTTTGTTTAGGTTTTTCAAATCACATACAACAACAATTTTTAGAAAGGAAAAAAAACCAATTTAGCACACATTTGCAAAAATATTTACCAAAATGGCACACTTTGCAAAATATTTTCCAGAGTAACACACTTTGAACTGAAAACATCACTTTGTGTGGAGCTTTTTGTAACAAGAACTGAAAAGTGCCACAATAATTGGCATGTCTACTTTTAAATGAAAATTTTTTGAAAAAAAAATGAAAACCTCACATGAAGTGACGCTTTCCATGTGCACTCAATATTGAGTGCAAATGGAAAGCGCCACATGGTTTTTCAATTTTTTTTATTTTTTTTCAATTTTTTTTATTTAAAAGTAGACACGCCAATTATTGTGGCGATTTTCAATCTCGCATATAATACGCCAAAAAAAGTGACGGGTTCCACACAAAGTGTGTTATTTTGGAAAATATTTTAGAAAGTGTACTATGTTGGTAAATATTAATATAAAAGTATGCTAAATTAGTTTTTTTTCCTTTTAGAAATCCAAGCCGGACGTGAATTAGTCTGACGTCCGATGCTTATGCCAATTTCTTGAACTTCCATATTTTCGTTTAGGGCCCATTTGCTTAGGACTCATGTAGTTGCAAAACACCATGCTTCCATTTCATTTATTTGGTAGGGTGTGGTCTCAAGCCACGGTGTAGAAACCAACCACTCACCGGCTATCAGCTGTACAAAAGCTGGAAATTCTGGACACATCAGAAAACGGCGCGGTTCCATTTCGAGTTGTCCTCTGTGTCTTCCTCAGTAGTCCTCACAGATTGTTTCACCACTGCCTGAGCTTGATCCAGCCATTTAAGTAGCTAATATGTTACAGTACGGCTAAACTACCACTAACCAAAAGAAAATGCACAGAAATATAGAGTTGAAGAAACCTATAATCAAACAATTAGCCTGCAGTTGATTTTCAATTTTTGATTTCCTATTTTTATGATTTGTTTGGCAAAGCGATGGTGATTGTTCGGACAGAGTTAACCACCGCTGGCTATTTGTACTAATTTCACATTTATGCAGCGATGGGCAGTGTTTGAGAGTGCCATTTTTTCACCAGAAAAAAATTCACACGTTGATCCTATCTCACCGCACTAGATTGGTGACTAATTAAAGGTTTTGTCATACGCTACATTAATCTCATCATATGAATTGTAAGTACGTAGAACCAAATTAGCGCTAAAGTGTTTTTTATTGGTACTCCTTCCTTTCGGGAATCGGGACTGGACGCAGTGCATCGAAAGTATGCAATCGATATTTAAACCTGGTTGATAGTAGGCTTATAAAAAAGAATGAACGGCAGTTGTTAAAACACAACTTTTCTGCTTAGTTTGGAATACGTCACTTCACATTGACCGGTGGGCGTTTGGATGAGGGATTGTATTTGAATGTTGTATTCTAAATACGGACAGTTATAAAGACGTTGTTTGGGCATTTACCTAGTATTTCCATGACGGTATTCTTTCGTGTACAAAAGCGTCCTTCAAAATCACGCCTGTATCGGCGTAATTTCGACTCCCAATCACTCTGAATATGTACTTTAAACTGCGGTACCCAAACGGGACCGTAGTTACCGTGATGGGTCCGTCCGCAAGTCCGCCGCGCGTTCCGGCCTTAAGGAAACAAACACGTACAGATGGGCTTCGGAGTACGGCCACAGTCGAGCTAGGGCCCCCTAATAAAGCAAACATTTAAACAGCCGAGCTAGGACCCTGCTGCGTGCCTGCCCTCACATTGTTTCAGCCACAAAAACGGCCGCTCACCGCTACACCCTAATCCCCATGTATATATAAAGCAAGAAAACCACGGAGGACCTCGAGATTCCTATAAATCTCGTCACAACTATTCCTGTTTTATTTGATAAAAAATCATTCATTTCTATAAAAAACGTTGAAATCATAAACGCATTATCACAAAGGAATGTAATGATTTATAGTAAGGTATATGAAGTAGCACAATGCAGCGCCTGTTTGGGAATGGACTGGACCGGGATTAGGACTTGTCGTGTAGCTCCACGTCGGCCCAATCCGATCCGGCTTGGTCAAGAAACACGTTTGGCTACCAATCCATTTTGATCCTCGTTTTGGGATAACGGAATCCCATTATTTGGTTTAAGTCAGTCCCCATCGAGGCAGGATTGAGATTTCCAATCCGGTTTGGCCCGACAACCCTCCCTGATCCCTCACAACCCTGCAACCCTCCCTCTCCCTCTCGCCCTAACCTTCTCCCTGATCTCTCGCCCTAAAACCTTCTCCTCTCGGCGCATCTTCACAATTGTTTGTCTGTGAGAAGTAAAAGTGAAGGTTGCTCGAGGTCGCATATCGAGTCCACCGGTCGTCGGGTGAAGCGTCCGTGTGGAGCATCAATGTTGTCACCTGCCACCGCCGGTCTACCTGGGCGGCTAGCTCCCTCAAAAGTAAGGTACCCATGTCCTACCCTGCTCTTCTCTACTACCTGTTCTGACATTGATTTGTCTTGCCGACGCACAGAAGAAACCCTAGCTCGCCCAAGGCAACAAGAAACCCTAGCAAGTGTCTGTGTGCCTTCTTATTCCTCTCCTTCTACTGCGAGGTTCTACACTTCCACATACGCCTTTTGGAGGAGTTGTTCACGAAAGCTGGTTGTCGTCCTTTGTTGCTGAATCGTGCTCCTCAATCGTGCACCAGCGGCCCTGCATGCCCAGACCTACGATTCCGCACTCTGTCATCGTTCTCGCCCCCTTCTGCTCAGGTTGGTCACGAATTAGGGTAGATGGTGCTTTGTTTGTGAGGTCGATTAGGGCAGAAGTACAACAATCAGACTTGTGTATCAATTAAGTGGCAAATGAGCCGACAATAGTTGCAAATATTTGAATCGTTGTGTATGACACTGATATATTCTACTTCTAACTACTACTTTTATCTAGAAATGCATCAATTTACCGCTATTATGTGTGTCTGTGTGCTAAGTTATAGTAGTATCTGTAAAGCAAATAAAAGCAACTAGCATGCCTGATTTTCGAGATTTTTGACGTCCAGGTTATTTTGAGGATATCGATATGTGTTAGTAGACCATAGTGTAGTGTTGTCCTACATTTCCTTTTCTGTCATTGGTTTTTCATCCTCTGGTTTGTGGTTTCTGTGACTTTGTCTTTGTTTTTCTAACATGATTGGGCAGTAATGGCCGTTTCATCCTCTGGTTTCTCGTTTCTGTGACTTTGTCTTTGTTTTTCTAACATGATTGGGCAGTAATGGCCGTTAATGTCTTGGACATATATGTTTGCCATATTTATGAATGTTTTGTTTTTTGTTCTGTTTTAATGTTCTTTTTTATGATGTTATGTTTTTTGTGATACTATTATGATATCATAATAGTAGCATCAATTGCATTTGATTTTTGGAAAGAACAAGTGAACCCAATATGGCATAATTGTACACATTTTTTGGGTTCTATATTGAAAGCTAGCTTGAATTATAGTACTTATTTAGTTTTATTTTATGATTTTATCAAGTGAAAAGGATGTTATTGTCAATGTTGCATATAAAAATTAGGACTCCTATTTGTTTTTATCCCAATGATTTTTAATCAAATGAAATTAAATTTATGCCATTCATATGATTCATGTATGCCTGTGTTGGTATTACATATAGAATATGCTCATGTGGTTTCAAAGTGGATATGAATATGGAAATTTGATATAGAAATTGGTATTCAAGGAAAGATCATTCATGAATAGATAAAACCCGCAAAAAATAGTAAAACTACCCACATAAGATGCCTATCTAGCTTGAATTTTACCAATATATTCGTGAGGGTCAGGTTTGACTTAATAATTAGGGTTGATTGGTCCCAACTTTAACAATATTGGATGTTTTCCAAATCATGAGCTTTAATTTATATATAACGTATATTAGAGTGATGAAGTAAATAGATTGCTTATGCTAAATTTGAAAATTGAATAGTTCTTATTTAGGCCAATTGATACATGATATGCATCTTCTTTGATTTTCCATTTCATTATTTCTGTCTGATTGCTTGAGAGCATGAAATGGTTCAAGATTATGGAATTTGATAAGTGCACTTTGTATTGCATCTTATTTGCTTGATGGAAATATATGCATTGATTCATTGTCATTCTAATAGCATTGATTCTTGTCACTATTAGCATTGATTCATTGATTCACTAACCTACAGGCATAATAGAGTCCATGTCATAATTCCCATTATATATCTACTCATGATCAACGTCCCCCCAATCGATGAACTACACTCCATAAATTCAAATATACAATGTGTAATTTTGTAATGGAGTAATTAAGTCAAATTGACATATTTACATCTTATTAAAAGAATTTGACCCTTGTTCAGGTTAAGGATGTCATTCATATTAGAAAAAAATATGGTAGATTGTGCCCATATAATAGTAGGAGGATGAAGACATCCCTCTCTATGTTGCATTTATAGTATCCATTATTAATCCTACAATATATACCATGGATGAACCTAATTTTTGCCTACATTAGCTCACCATGAGCAGGTACTATGTTTGATTTGGCATGCGGAAGTAGTTATTGTTATTTTATGCTTATGATGAGCTTTTAATGAATTAAATGTTATATCTAATAAATGTTACTCTTGATTTTTTGTTATCTTATTTTTATGTGTTGTTGAATGCAAGATATGAATCTATCATATGATAGTGGTTAGGTTAATAGGGGAAACAACAACAGATTTAAAACTTATCTAACTAAATAAGTGTGAGGTCTAGGTTAGGTTAATCCCTACATCTACACAGTGACGCCTGGAAAAGTTTTTTCACTATACAAATGAATATTTTGTTTATTGTGTGGTATTTTACCATGAGATATGTGGTTAGGTGAAACCCACAACTCAATATGTTTTAGTGTCATTTAATTAAACACATTAGTCTATGTTTTATATCTTATTTGTTAAATTGTTTTCCTTCATTTAAACCACCAATTAATCATAAAAAAGATCAAGCTTATTGAAACATTTGTGAATTATTGCGCTTAGCAACATTTGACTCCTCATGGAGATGACCTCTATTATGCAAATGGTTTGAGTTATAATAGGTATTCAAAATTCATGCAAATATACTAAATAGTTTACTATTATGCATGGTATTATCTATCAAAATGGCTAAAATTCACATCTATGTTGCATTTTGAGTATCGATTATTAATCCTACAATATATACCATGGATGAACCTAATTTTTGCCTACATTAGCTCACCATGAGCAGGTACTATGTTTGATTTGGCATGCGGGAGCAGTCATTGTTATTTCATGCTTATGATGAGCTTTTAATGAATTAACTGTTGTATCTAATAAATGTTACTCTTGATTTTTTGTTATGTTAATTTTATGTGTTGTTGAGATCGTACATGGATGAATAAGTAAATTTGAATGCAAGATATGAATCTATCATATGGTAGTGATTAGGTTAATATGGGAAACAACAGAAGATTTAAAACTTTTCTAACTAAATCAGTGTGAGGTCTAGGTTAGGTTAATCCCTGTATCTACATAGTGATGCCTGGAAAAGTTTTTTCACTATACAAATGAACATTTTATTTATTGTGTGGTATTTTACCATGACATATGTGGTTAGGTGAAATCCACATCTCAATATGTTTTACTGTCATTTAATTAAACACATTAGTCTATGTTTTATATCTTCTTTGTTAAATTGTTTTCATTCATGTAAACCACCAATTAATCATAAAAAAGATCAAGCTTATTGAAAAATTTGTGAATTATTGTGCTTAGCAACATTTGACTCCTCATGGAGATGACCTCTATTATGAAAGTGGTTTGATTTATAATAGGTATTCAAAATTCATGCAAATATACTAAATAGTTTACTATTATGTACGGTATTATCTATCAAAATGGTTGAAATTCACATCTAGTTGATTATTTTAAATAGAATTGTACTAATTCACAACAGAGCAACTGTGGTGCTACCTATATATACATCTAGTTGAATATTTATCTATAAAAATGCTTAGCACGTGTCTTCTGCTAGTAACCCTATACAACATACCACCTGTGGTGCTACCTATATATATTTCTTATTTTATTTTTTTAGCTGTTTGCTTGCGTTTCTGGTTCAGCTATGATCTTGCTCAGTTGCTGATTGAGCTCCCTATATATGCTTGTTAGACTTTTATTTCGAATATGTGTTTGTGTCTCTACAGTCTGGTTGTGTGTTTATTGTCTATCCTACAAAATTTTACTGTCTATAGTTTGGCAAGATTGTATCTAAGGCCATGTATTTAAGGCCATGCTTTGCTTTATGCAAGGGTACAAGTAACACACGTCAGATACTAATTTATTCTTATCATTGTAAACACCATTGATTGTCATTATATACTGCAACACCTACACAAGTATGTCTTACGTAGACCCAAAGCACCGAATTGTTTGGTCAAGAGAGTCTGATGTCGCTCTAGTAACAACATTGTGGAGACAATATGACTTAGGAAGGTGTATTGACGAACATTTTACTAAGGACTCTTGGAGGGAGGTAAATTCTGATGTGCATAACAGGATGGGGAAGGACGTGGGTAAGTTAGACCAGTTCAAAACTCGGTGGAAAAACCTGAGGAAGGACTATGCCGCTTTGAAGCTTGTGACCAACAAGAGTGGCGTTGGATGGGATGACACAAGGCACATGCCCACACTGCCTGAAACCCCTGAGTGGAGGCAGAGCATTGCGGTATGTATAGTAATCACACCCTTAACCCCAACAAAGTAACGTCCTACATCGACACTTACATTCCCTAATACAATTGTTTTTTAATACTCAGGAAAACAAGGACCTTGCTAGGTTGCTTAGGCACCCCTTTCCCCACTACTACGACATCGAGATGATGGCGGGGAGGAACATTGCTAGAGGAAACCATGCAATGTCTTCCACGGACACACAAATCCCTTCTGACATTGCCTCCGAGGATGATGTTACTGTCGACTTAGATGTGTCTGCTACACCCATGCACACAAAAACCGCATCAGGGGAACCGAACATACACACATATGGGATGCAAAGAGAGGGTGACACTGGGGGAGGCGTAATGGATACCCCGAGTGTTGGGGGGAGGACTCCTCCTACCCATAGGTGTAGGAAGTGACCATCAATGCCGCAGGAGCGATGTGTGATTTCTAATGAAGTTTTATCTGAATTCACACAGGTGTACGCAAAGGTTCACGAATTAGGCACGAGTGTGGCAACCAAAGCCTTTGAGAAAGAAGAGTTTGCAACCATTTTACAACATTTCAATGACACTTTCCCTGATGCCCCCACTGCTATTTTTACAACACTTGTGAACGCCATAAAGGACTCAACAAACCGCAACATCTACCTCAGCCTTCAACACACCCCTCAAAAGATAACAATATGGTTGCAAGACCCTTGGGAAAGGTCCCAAGTCGGCAATGCAACAACAATACCTTCAATGTCATCCTATTTTGTGCCATCTCAGCAACCATTTGTGTCGCTCACCCCACCACCCAACTTCAACAACACATCGAGCATACCTTCCATGTGGTATACTCCATCCAATGATGCTGGCCCTTCGGGATCATAAGTGGAAACTACCTTTTTCCATTATGTTTGCTATGTTTGCAGACCATCAATTTATATTAGTATAACTGTTGTAATAATTACTTTAGACATTAAAATTTGCTTCATTGTTGTAATAATTGATTTACCGTATAGACGTTTATTTTTCGTACAATCTAATTTGTTTGTAGCCTTCAAGTCGTTGTTTCACATGTCAACTGGTTTATATTATGTTCAAGTAGTTATTATCTTGTTGATATCATTTTGCTTGTAGGCATCATGTCTTCCAGTGACCAAACACAATCACCTGACCTCCTCACACACATTTTAGATACCTTGTCTGGTCCAACAAATCACATTGACGATGCAATTGCTGAGTCGATTGCGAACTCCATCATAGACGACATTTCTGTTGATTCCGACATACCACCCACAATACCTAGGTCAGTTAGCATAAGGAGTGGCCACATAAAGGTCTTAGAAATATTAACCGGTCATGAACAAAGGGCTTATGACCTATACCGAATGCGACCACATACTATAATGTCCCTTGTGGATAAGCTTGAGAGTTGTGGCTTGTTATGAAGTACTAGAGGCGTCACTTCAGTTGAGGCTATATGCTACTTCCTACAGATGGTTGGCCATGGCCATACAAATCATGCTTTGGCGGACTACATTCACTCTGGTGAGACCATAAGTAGAAAGTTCAACGAAGTGTTGGACGTTGTATGTGCATTGACCCATGACTATATTGTCATGCAAACTGCATCGACTTGCACGACAACACATTCTCATATATTGGAGACCTCAATGTTCTACCCTTACTTCAAGGTAATAGTTAGCCCCTACAAATTTATACTAGTTTTCAAATATTCTATATGTTTACAACCTATTT
Organism: Alisma plantago-aquatica; assembly: GCA_963693085.1. Taxonomy (NCBI): domain Eukaryota; kingdom Viridiplantae; phylum Streptophyta; class Magnoliopsida; order Alismatales; family Alismataceae; genus Alisma; species Alisma plantago-aquatica. Next base: position 1,114,874,801 of record OY856410.1, read on the forward strand.
TGGTGTTATAGAATGTCATCGGGGCAATTGACGGAACACACATCCCAGTCTTGGTCAAACGAGACAAGCAAAATCACTACCGAGATAGAAAAGGAAATGTCTCTCTGAATGTTATGGCTGTAGTAGACTTCTCCATGGAGTTTACATTTGTCCTAACTGGGTGGGAGGGGTCGGCTGCTGACCAACGAGTCCTACAATCAGCAACGACCACTGGCGGGTTTAAAGTTTCCCCGGGAAAGTTTTACCTAGTTGATGCAGGGTATGCCAACACTCGTCAATTTCTAGCACCCTATCGCAATACAACTTACCATATTTTTGAGTACCGAGGAAATAGACACCCCTACACTAGCAAGAAGGAGATCTTCAATCACCGCCACACTCAACTACGCAATGTTGTTGAAAGAGCATTCGGGGTGCTAAAGAGACAGTTTGCCTACCTTAAAAAGGGGGCAACATATCCTATTCATTCACAGTGTCGCCTTATAATGGCTTGTTGTATCCTCCACAATTATATCTGACGCCAATAAGATTGCGACACTATCATGGATGAACTCGCAGATGACAGTTCAACGTCTTTCGTTCCCCCTTCTGGGGTTGACCTGAGTTCCCTCCAACAAACAACTCCAGCCGATTCAAGGGAGGGTGATCTTTTATGTGAAACCATTTCTAATCTCCTTTGGGAAACTCGTTCACCTCTAGCGTTGTACTTGTGATATTGTTTTAACTTGTATGATAACGTGACCCTGCAACCCTAAATTGTTTGTTTCACGAACTATTTTATGGATTGTAATCATAATCGTCAATTTTTGTTTGGGTAGGTTGTCTTCAAATGGAGAATGGAATGCCTTGTTGTACATCCGGTCTTCAATGCACTGTACGTGTGTATATGGATGTCACAGATGCGGAAAATGGACGTTTTGAAGACAACAACCCCCACAGACCGTATTTTACATGTGGTAGGGGTCTTGTGCCGAACACATGTAAAATGAGGTTGCCCGCGCAGCGTGTTCAACCCACAGTGGCCACGCTTACTGCAGTTAGGGATGCAATGCTATCACAACTTGCATATGCACGCAACGAATGCAAGCTATGGTATGAACAATGTGACTTTATCTGTTCGACAAGAGCAGACACCGATAGGCTCCAATAAGATATTTCCACTCTACGGGAGAGGTGCCAATATCTTCTCCAACGACTTCACATCATGAGCAATAATGACTCTTCAAACGAAGATGGATACAATACATCAGATGTAGAACAAGCAGTTAGGCCTATTTTATGTTCTAAAATTTGTATTTGAAATCTATGTTCAGAATCCAACAATATTTTTACTAATCCTCAATCATGTTTTAGATGTCAATGAATCCATCTGAAGTTATGAGGTGTGGTTGTGGGTTAGATGCAGCCTAGCGGCTTAACACAGAGGATGTAGGGTTGTATGATTTTGGCATTCTAAGTGAAAGGTTGGGCGAAATGTATTACATATGTCCTTCTTGTGAGGTGCACTATTAAATACATACATAATAGGTTGTTGTTGTGTATGATGCACATTCTTTGTCATTCATTAAACTTGATAATACATTGTAGGGAAAAGATCGGTGCAGATACTTCCGCTGGGAAGTCGATCTCCCCCCAACAATTGATTCTTTGAAAGTTGAGATTATGTTACTAACTGTCGAGTGCAAGTTACTGTGGGGCCAGGCAATGAACATGAAGGACTTTGTTGAAATTCATCACAACTACGATGATTTATACACCCAAAAAAAGTATGAGCATGAGGTTCTAGAATGCTACGTTTCCAGTCTGGAGGAAGATTGTAGTCTTCTTTTGGACATTCCTTCACCCACGATGACGCCATAATGTTTAATGGAAGAGCTACATTTAGTTTGGTGTATCGATTTACATTGTCTACCATTTGATGTTTTTAACATTAAATCTTTCTGAATTCATCCGACATTAACATGCTTTTGTTATTTATCATAATGTTGGTGTATGTTTTATGGAGGGTGTATGTTTTTTCATCGTGATGTTGCTGAATGTTAGTTAGCACTGAATATGCATTTTATATTCCCTTAATTGTGCCATACACCCTTACGTCTAAAATATATTACTTACAGAATCTGTAATATGGTTGGGCCTCCAAGGACGCTTTCTTTTATGTGGTGTACAGAGCTTGATATGGTTCTCAGAGGTATGATGTGAAACCAATATGAGTTGGGGAGATGTGTTAATGGAGTATATACTACACATGCTTGGATGGAGGTATGGCGTGACTTCTGAAACATAACTGGGGGCCCTTACATATCTTTGACTGAGTTGCAGATGAGATGGCAACACATAAGGAGAGAGTTCATAAGAGACAGTCTTTTTATTTTGGGTGATTTATTGCCTCCCCTACCATTTGCCGTGCAACACAACTTCATGGCGACTCGTCGCATTTACCCACCTGGGGTTGCTGAATACCTTATTAACACCGATGAGTGAATCAAACTACCACGTTAGATGGCGAAAGTAACACATGAACTTGTAATATATTTCCACGACATTATAGTTGTTTGCGTTTACTTCACAACATTTATTTGTATGTAGCTAAGTTTGTTTGGAGCTTTATTGTTATGTATTGAAGGCATACATCACGTTCTTACTTGTTTGTAGCTAAGTTTGTTTGGAGAATTTATTTGCATTCAATATTGTCACAGTTATCTTACTATTATTGATATCTGCTAATACTTATATTTATTTATTAACTATAGATGTCGTCATCATAGTCACAGTCAAAGGCAAGGACAAAGTTTGAAAAATTATTGAAGTCTCCGTCAAAAATAAAAAAATATGTAGAAGAAAACCTTGTTTGCAAGAAAAAATGTTGCGAGCCTACACACGATGAGGGCCCAAATGGGAGACACAAACAAGCCAAGGGTGTTACTCATTCTATTCACCATCTGTCGTTGTTGTTCGAGTGGCCAAAAGACGCCAGCAATTTGGAAACAAATCATTTGTTCAATGAAGCATGTCCTGTGTCATGGGACGAGTATGATGAGGCCATGAAGTTGGCCAACGAGTACGATGAGGCATGATGTAACGACCCCGCCTCCCGGTAACCCCAATTAAGGGAGACCTGAAGGTCAGAGCCGTTATTCAATTAACAGGATCAAAGGTCCGACAAATAATCAGTAATAATTAATAAACTTTACCAACTAAACTGAAAACAAGTATAAAATAAAACTTTTCTTACCTTGGAAAAACTGGGATTTCTAAACTTCTATCCATGAAGATGTTAATCTAACTAATCCTCCTGTGCATGTTATTTCTCATTCAATTCCACATATGTCACTTTACTGTTTGTTCTTTCATTTGTACCTAAAACGCCGACAAACAAAACGTCGGTCAGTCGAAGCTGGTATGTGGGGGAAACAATAATTGTGCAACTATGTTAACAATGTAATCAACCAAATATCATTTAACAACCAAGATTATGTTTTAACCAATACTACTCAATCCTTTCCTATCCCCTTTCTCTATAATGTCCCTGCAGTGGACATGGATACCACCTCTCTCATATGGTAGATCCTTACCCCCATGGCCCTACCACACAGGTAGCCAATACCTAGGGTTATGGAGTCGCATGGTCCTACCCAAAGGCAGACCAATCCCTAACTCATGATGACTTGATGGACCTACCCCATTGGTAGCCATTTACTAAGTCATTTAATGACCTGATGGACCTACCCTCATTGGTAGCCATTTACTAGGTCAATCTATAAAGCTACAGAGGGGACTAAGATCTGAGCTAGTAGGCATATTTCTTATGTGATAGTCATATTCACATTATACTTTGCATTAATTAAATACATCCAATAGTTTAATTCAATCCATGATGGAAACATCGATAAAATCCCAGAAAACTAATTCGGGTAGTCATAAGTGTATCCACATACCTGTACATGTAGATTCAGGTGCAAGAATAGTCCAAACAACAATGAGGAAGCAAGCATTCAATAAGATCCTGAAACAAATATACATTTTCCTTTTATTACTCGTTTCATTAAGATCTATTAAATTTAGCTCGCTTCTTAGGGTTTCTAGTCCACTTTTAGGGTTTCCATTCCAATTAGGGTTTCCCCTCATCTTTTATTATTTTAAACCCTAATTTAACACTATTGATCACAAACCCTAATTATTTCCACATCTATTCCTCAATTCTGGATTAAAAGCATATTTAGCCATTAATTAATCTCATTAAGCCTTTTTTATTAAAGCTACTAATTTTATCCTTTTAATCCATAATAAGATCATTATATGCATTTATCATCAATTCATAGTTCATTACAGTCCAAATCACATAAGAACTCGATTTGCCATTAATCCACCTTTTTATTCATGAGAAAACCCTAATTACTTCATTTAGGGTATTTATCCATCAATTAAGAACTTTAATGCTCTAAATAACTTAGACTTAGCATATTCCAATTTTAACCATGAAATTAATCAATTACAACCATTAATAGTTGAATTAGTCAACATTAGGGTTTCAAGGCCCATTAAAACATATTTATGCACAAGAAACTCTAAATTAACTAATTATATGCAAAGTTCATCCTTTTTATTCATAATGTTTCTTTTTATCATTAATAGGCTAATATCAACTTTAATCATCTATTAAACCCTACTAATCACTTTAATCATACCAAAATAGGGTTCTTTAAACATTATTACATTAAAGTTGATATCCTTCATTAGTTTTCAAATTTCATAAGGAATCAGGCTTCAATTATATTTTTATTAGATTCCCCTCGTTCTTCTGAGAAATTTTCATATTTTATGTGAACCTATCCGAGCTACGGAAATTTATCTATGAATTTAGCAAATTAGTTACCTTTCAGCCAATCGATGGCTGCCACGTCGGCCCTTTTATTTTTCTTTTCTTTTCTGCTAGCAAGGCTCCTATTCAGCTGATCGCACCAATTTACCCCTTCTTCCATTCCTTGAAGTCGCCCGCGCCTAGGGGCAAGGAGGTAATTTCCTCCTTTCTTCTTCAACCTCCGTGCGTCGCTCTGCTTTGCGAAGTAGGTCCCTGGCTCGGTCAACCGGATGGTTGACTTTGAGGTTCTCGCTGCGCCAGCCATCGGTGAAGGTTGCTACACCTCTGCCGCGCCCTTACGAATACAACCACCGCCTCAGTTTCCTTGCTACTTGCCTAAGTCGTCGGGATGAAGAAGCTTTCCTCCGGCAAGTTGTGCGGCCTGGTCAGGGCACCAGTTGGAGGCTTTCCTCTCAATTGGCTGCTTGGATCATTGTGGTTCTTCCTTGCAAACATCACGACGCAGAGATATGGAACACAACTTGTGCCTCCCCTCCCCTCCTTATATAGGGTTAGACGCCTATGCTTTCCCACAATTAGGGGAAATCCGCACAGTTCAGGAAAGGCTTGCAAACTTAGGTTAGTTTGATGCGAAAAACACCCCCGAAGCCAATGGAACTAACAACAGGCTGGCATAGCCTTTAAATCATGAGAAATCTCAGTTGGAAACTCTCCCTGTACCCAGCAAAGTCCCAGTTCACGGGGGACTTTGAAGATGAATGACCAACGTTGGATTAAGATCCAACGGATCTCATCGCTCACGCTCAAACACCAGGAAAATATATATATTTCAAAAACTCAGGATAATTCCCAATTTCGGCAAAATTTTGAGAAATTCGTATCTCCCAAACCCTTGCTCCTCTTTAACTCAAATTTTAAGGGAAGGTTTATCTTTTTATTATCTAACTATATACAAGGGAAACAATTTGCAATAGATGAGAAGTCTTCCTTCTCTCCCAAGTTATCTCATTAATTTCTCCAAAATAATTATTAATCCTTTTCCCTTTTCCATTATCTTATTATTTTGGATCCCTTGGACCTCAAGAAAACCTAAAGGCATGAATTCCCATATTGGAGAAAATCTATTTGCCTTTATCTTCTTTTGAAAGTCAATTTCTCATATTAATCAATTTCTTTTGCTTTTTAATTCTCTTTTTAAAGATTTCTCTTTATTTCTCTTCTATTTTCCTCATCGGTATTCCTTTTATCATTAGGAATCCTTGGGATATGAAATTCCACTAAGGATAACTCAATTATAACTCTTTTCACATATTTTCCACATTTTATCATTATTTTCAATTTTTTTCTTAACAAAGAAATACTTAATTGATCCTTTCTTATTGCATTTTCTTTGCAACTTTGGACTCCTTGGAACCTAAGGAATCCAAGAGGCACGAAATCCCTATGTGGGTTTGCCTTCTAGAGGTTTCCACACTTTCTTTTCTCAAAACTCTATTATTCATTTATAAATTGAATTTTCCTTGTTATTGGGCCCAATAGCCAATAAAGCCCACAAATAAACCAACAAGGCTATTTTAAATGAAATACATGCATTCAATCACAAGACATCATTATTTTCCCATTTATCTTTGTTATAAGAAATTACATTTCTCACCAAAGGAACCCAAAATTTGGGGTTGTAACATCCTTCCCCTCTTATGAGAATTTTGCCCTCAAAATTCCATCAAGCAAGCAAACAAAAAGGATACATCTTCTTATGTCCATCAGGGCTCCCATGTGGCTTCACCCTTTCCATGGTGTTTCCCAAGAACCTTCATTATCTCATTTTCTTCCATCTGAGTTCTTTCTTACCTTGGTATATCGTACCCTCATAGGTGACTCAGGACTTTTCAGTCTTTCAAAAGCTGAATAGGTTCAGGGCTCAGCACCTGGCTTGGGTATCTCACATAGTGCTCTAGATCGGACTCATGCAACACATCATTTTATCCTGAGGGGTAAGATTACACAACCATCTCCACCAATCCATTTCAAATGGACCCATATATCGGGGACTTATCTTTCTCAGCTATAGCTTAGAGGGGTCGGATTTTCACATCACATATTCTCTCACAGTGAACTACATGTCAGTCTGCTTTGCATCAACTTGTGACTCATGCCACCACTGGGCTCTCTCTCAGCCATTGCATGATCAAGTGACTTCATCTGCATATAGTGTGGTTCTTTTATGACCTTCGTGAGGCCTCCTTCACCAACATCATCATAATGAAGTGGTGACCGACACAACCTCCTTATAGAACTTCTTTCATCCCGATAAAAGGCTATGGTGGTTAACATCACATCTTAAGAACGGTCTCTATGTATCACCCTAAATGAGCACACATGCTCTCATCATACCCTCTAGTCCGGATCATACTGTCCATTAGTATGGGGTGATAAATTGTACAAACACTGAGCTCTTCATGTATCTACTTCCATCTCATGGAAGTTAACCTTTAGGTCACATCAAGAACTTTGAATTCGCATCATTGTGTAGTTGAACCATCTCCTTTCATATGTAGTTCAACCAGATCTGTCCCTTAATAGAACTCTTCCTTTCTCATGTCATCTAGGTAAGGCGATCTACCATAACCCATATTGTATCTTGACCTTCTTGGTCTAGGAGAAACTCACATCATCCATATTGATGAACTTCCATTCCCTCTCGGGAACTCTTTATACTTTATATCCATGCACTGGGTTAATGGTGTTCGTCCTTCACCTCCTGGCTTGCATGGCCACATGCTACATGCAACTTTGTTTTAAGCATCCAGAATGCTGCCATCACTTACTATCTTTGTATTACCAATGTATATCATGTCCTCCTGTATTGTTATGATTCCTCAAGCTTGATACCTTGGAAACCCTAAACCACTCTCAAAAGGGTTTTATTACCTTCCTATACTAAGAAGTGTATCTGAAGTTCTATCACCATCCTTTTACTACATCAAGGACTAAACTGACTACCCAAACAACCATTAACTTGTTCAACATATCTTATTACATCCGAGTGTTAGCCAAAATACATCTCCTTTCCAAACATAGGGTTAGTCAAACAACCTCAACTTCTTCTAGCTTCCTGCTAGCTATATCTCAACCAGAGCATTCATTACCACTCCTTATCCTTAGGTGTTAGTTAATGTCGAAGACACACACCACCATGCATTATACTTATCATCTCATCTCAAACTCTAAGTTTGTCTTCATCAAGAAGCTCTGAGCTCATACTAATGGTGATCAAACTCAACCTTGTATCACTTGCAAAATCCACATAGCTCATGCTAAAAACATCCTTATAAGATGACTACCTTATCTCTCTTAGTGTTTGTAAACCATCCCTGTATTATTCCTTCCACTAAGGTATGTTACCATCTCTATCCTCATACCTTGTAGCAACGTTCCAACTTACCTCATCTTTATCCTTGGTGTATGGCATGCATACTGTCCTATCTCTCCCTCCCATAACGAGAAGAAACAAGCATTTGGCGGCCGTCCAAATACAGAGTTATTCCCATTCCAAGAGAAGAGATGGTACATCCCACCTTGCCAGTACACCTTTAAAACTAAGTTGAAATGTGCAACTTATGTCTCTACTTCTCAGTCATCTTGATATCAAAGTTACTTCCATGGGAAACTGGTCTCGAACCTACTTGGGTTACTACACCATCCTTGGTCATCTCCTCTAGGTCTATAGGGTGCCGACACTTTTGGGGTCATCCTTCTTCCCTCATGCATCAGAGAGTGCCCTACTCATCTGCCCTTTGGGTCCCATGAGTTTATGAAGGTGATCAATCTCCTAACCCATGGCCCTCAGACAATGATAATTGTTACCTCCCGACCCTATGGTCATGTGCAACTAGGGAATTAGGCGACTCCTTCTTCCATCGGTCTTATCCCTACCTGACCCTTGGATAGACTTAGGATTCTAACATAGTACATGTCCAACTTAGAACCTTACCCAAGCCTTCATCATCTCTCTGCATTCATGACTGACTTTCATCCTTTCATAGGGAACAGGGCGACCTGCCTATCTTGGTCAGGCCCCATACCGGTTACCTTCATGGTAACACCTCCATATGCACTTAGAGATGGTTAACTATGGATCTATAGGTTCAATCTCATGCCATGTACTTTTCACTTAGCTTTCTCAGGATCCTGTAAAACCTCTTTAGGTTACCTCAAAACCAACCAAACTGGTATACTCCCTACCCAAGGGTCTCTCTCCCAGGATGGGAGGAAACTACACCTTTATAACAAAGGTCACAAGCATCCTTAGGGTTTACATCCACATGAGAATGCTTAAACCAACAACTACTAAGGCACATTACATCAACTTAGTTGGGAGGGGTTCATCAAACATACCCTTAACGTAAGGGATTTCCTTTACCTCTACACATGAGGAGTACCATGCTCGAACCTATAGAGTCTCAACCTCATCATGAGCATTGGGTATACTGCTTCCCCTCTTAGGCCTAGGAATCCTAGGTTCACCTTTGGATATCCAACTACATGCTCAACCTCTTAACCATGAATCAATCATGTCCAAGGTATGCCATGTACTCCCATGATCCTTTTATATGAGCAACACCTCAGAGTTGAGTCCTCCTCAAGGACATTCAACTAGGTATAAAACCTCACAAAAGGGTACTTAAACCTCCTCAGGGTCTAAGGCACTCTTTATCTCATCCAGCAAGTAACCACTTATACCCTGGGTACTAGAAGCATCATCCTCTTTCTAGGGTTTGGTTCATCTATAGGCAACCAAGATATCATCAGCCTCCAGGGATCAAGCATAAGGCAACCACTATCATCCACTTAGGTCACATCATTCTCGACTCCCCACTATTCCTCAAGTTTCGGGGTTTTAGGCTTCCAACCTCCCTGTTGGGGTTCTGCTTCCTCTCTCTAGAGCTAATTCCACTTCCAACCATACTTACTAGAGGTCCCTTCTCCATGAAGGGTCATGCTCACAAGCATACCCCTATGTGGTTGAAGCCTATTCTCCACTCATGTTTGGCTCAAGAGCATCCATACCCCTTTCATAAGCCATCCATCATGATCTCTTAATCAGGGTTGGGTCACCAAAGGTACCAGATCATCTACCCTCTTATGGCATCCCAAAGGCATGACCAACCAAACACTCGGTCAATCATGACATCTAACTCATCATGTCATCTCTCTCTCCAACCTTCACTTAGGGTTAACATCGTCCTCAGAGGATGTGCTAGGCCTCTACCTTTAATGGAGGTCTCTACCTCCAAGATAACTCTTTCTCTACTCATCCTCCCGCCAAGGAGGTCTATCCTCAAGTCTCTCCTGAGGGCAATGACAACTCATGTCATACGACCTAAGCATGTATCTATTCCTTTATGCTTACTCTATTAAGCTTATGTCCATGACATCTTATTTACATGTTTTTTTTTTAATTTGGTGGAGGATTCCTTAATCCTTATCAACCTTACCCATACCTTAAGAGGGTGAGGAGAAGAGAGAGGAAACCTTAATCCTTAAGGTCCTTAATAGAATTGTAGTTGAGAAGGGATGAATAAGATGAGAGAGTCCTAAAGGTATCTTATTTCGAGTCATATCCTAAGACATCGGCCAGGCAGTCACACAATTCAGGAGTCCTCATATTCCGACTAGTGGTGCAGAGGAAAATATTGCCAGCCCCTGGACGTGATCCTTTTCTAGACACCTCAATCTTTCAGACAATCCTCTAATAACTCCCTTGGGTTCTACAGAATTTGTAAAATTTAATAATTATTAAAGATTAATTGAGGAACCTATGCTTTGATACCAACTGTAACGACCCTGCCTCCCGGTAACCCCAATTAAGGGAGACCTGAAAGTCAGAGCCGTTATTCAATTAACAGGATCAAAGGTCTGACAAATAATCAGTAATAATTAATAAACTTTACCAACTAAACTGAAAACATGTATATAATAAAACTTTTCTTACCTTGGAAAAACTGGGATTTCTAAACTTCTATCCATGAAGATGTTAATCTAACTAATCCTCCTATGCATGTTATTTCTCATTCAATTCCACATATGTCACTTTACTGTTTGTTCTTTCATTTGTACCTAAAACGCCAACAAACAAAACGTCGGTCAACCGAAGCTAGTATGTGGGGGAAACAATAATTGTGCAACTATGTTAACAATGTAATCAACCAAATATCATTTAACAACTAAGATTACATTTTAAGCAATACTACTCAATCCTTGTCTATCCCCTTTCTCTGTAACGTCCCTGCAGTGGACATGGATACCACCTCTCTCATATGGTAGATCCTTACCCCCATGGCCCTACCACACAGGTAGCCAATACCTAGGGTTATGGAGTCGCATGGTCCTACCCAAAGGTAGACCAATCCCTAACTCATGATGACTTGATGGACCTACCCCATTGGTAGCCATTTACTAAGTCATTTAATGACCTGATGGACCTACCCTCATTGGTAGCCATTTACTAGGTCAATCTATAAAGCTACAGAGGGGACTAGGATCTGAGCTAGAAGGCATATTTCTTATGTGATAGTCATATTCAAATTATACTTTGCATTAATTAAATACATCCAACAGTTTAATTCAATCCACGATGGAAACATCGATAAAATCCTGGAAAACTAATTCGGGTAGTCATATGCGTATCCACATACCTGTACATGTAGATTCAGGTGCAAGAATTGTCCAAACAACAATGAGCAAGCAAGAATTCAATAAGATCCTGAAACAAATATACAATTTCCTTTTATTACTCGTGTCATTAAGATCTATTAAATTTAGCTCACTTCTTAGGGTTTCTAGTCCAATTTTAGGGTTTCGATTGCAATTAGGGTTTCCCCTCATCTTTTATTATTTTAAACCCTAATTTAACACAATTGATCACAAACCCTAATTATTTCCACATATTTTCCTCAATTCTGGATTAAAAGCATATTTAACCATTAATTAAGCTCATTAAGCCTTTTTTTTATTAAATCTACTATTTTTATCCTTTTAATCCATAATAAGATCATTATATGCATTTATCATCAATTCATAGTTCATTACAGTCCAAATCACATAAGAACTCGATTTGCCATTAATCTACCTTTTTATTCATGAGAAAACCCTAATTACTTCATTTAGGGTATTTATCCATCAATTAATAACTTTAATGCTCGAAATAACTTAGACTTAGCATATTCCAATTTTAATCATGAAATTAATCAATTACAGCAATTAATAGTCGAATTAGTCAACATTAGGGTTTCAAGGCCCATTAAAACATATTTATGCACAAGAAACTCTAAATTAACTAATTATATGCAAAGTTCATCCTTTTTCTTCCTAATGTTCCTTTTTATCATTAACAGGCTAATATCAACTTTAATCATCTATTAAACCCTACTAATCACTCTAATCATACCAAAATAGGGTTCTTTAAACATTATTACATTAAAGTTGATATCTTTCATTACTTTTCAAATTTCATAAGGAATCAGGCTTCAATTATATTTTTATTAGATTCCCCTCGTTCTTCTGAGCAATTTTCATATTTTATGTGAACCTATCCGAGCTACGAATATTTATCTATGAAATTAGGAAATTAGTTACCTTTCAGCCAATCGATGGCTACCACGTCGGCCCTTTTATTTTTCTTTTCTTTTCTGCTAGCAAGGCGCCTATTCAGCTGATCGCACCAATTTACCCCTTCGTCCATTCCTTGAAGTCGCTCGCGCCTAGGGGCAAGGAGGTAATTTCCTCCTTTCTTCTTCAACCTTCGCGCGTCGCTCTGCTTTGCAAAGTAGGTCCCTGGCTCGGTCAACCGGATGTTTGACTTCGAGGTTCTCGCTGCGCCAGCCATCGGTGAAGGTTGCTACACCTCCGCCGTGCGCTTACGAATACAACCACCACCTCAATTGCCTTGCTACTTGCCTAAGTCGTTGGGATGAAGAAGCTTTCCTCTGGCGAGTTGTGTGGGCTGGTCAGGGCACCAGTCGGAGGCTTTCCTCTCAATTGGCTGCTTGGATCATTGCGGTTATTCCTTGCGAACATCACGATGCAGAGATATGGAACGCAACTTGTGCCTCCCCTCCCCTCCTTATATAGGGCTAGACGCCTGTGCTTTCCCACAATTAGGGGAAATCCACACAGTTTAGGAAAGGCTTGCAAACTTAGGTTAGTTTGATGTGAAAAATGCCCCCGAAGCCAATGGAACTAACAACATGCTAGCATAGCCTTTAAATCATGAGAAATCTCAATTGGAAACTCTCCCTATACCCAGCAAAGTCCCAGTTCGCAGGGGACTTTGAAGATGAATGGCCAACGTTGGATTAAGATCCAATGGATCTCATCGCTCACGCTCAAACACCTGGAAAATATATATATTTCAAAAATTTAGGATAATTCCCAATTTCGGCAATATCTTGAGAAATTCGTATCTCCCAAACCCTTGCTCCTCTTTAACTCAAATTTTAAGGGAAGGTTTATCTTTTTATTATCTAACTATATACAAAATTCGGGAAACAATTTGCAATAGATGAGAAGTCTTCCTTCTCTCCCAAGTTATCTCATTAATTGCTCCAAAATAATTATTAATCCTCTTCCCTTTTCCATTATCTTATTATTTTGGATCCCTTGGACCTCAAGAAAACCTACAGGCATGAATTGCCATATTGGAGAAAATCTAGTTGCCTTTATCTTCTTTTGAAAGTCAATTTCTCATATTAATCAATTTCTTTTCCTTTTTAATTCTCTTTTTAAAGATTTCTCTTTATTTCTCTTCTATTTTCCTCATCGGTATTCCTTTTATCATTAGGAATCCTTGGGATACGAAATTCCACTAAGGATAACTCAATTATAACTCTTTTCACATATTTTCCACATTTTATCATTATTTTCAATTTTTTTCTTAATAAGGAAATACTTAATTGATCCTTTCTTATTGCATTTTCTTTGCAACTTTGGACTCCTTGGAACCCAAGGAATCCAAGAGGCATGAAATCCCTATTTGGGTTTGCCTTCTAGAGGTTTCCACACTTTCTTTTCTCAAAACTCGATTATTCATTTATTAATTGAATTTTCCTTGTTATTGGGCCCAATAGCCAATAAAGCCCACAAATAAACCAACAAGGCTATTTTAAATGAAATACATGCATTCAATCACAAGACATCATTATTTGCCCATTTATCTTTGTTATGAGAAATTACATTTCTCACCAAAGGAACCCAAAATTTAGGGTTGTAACACATGAAGTTGGTTGCTTGCTCACCATCTTAGATTGTGTAGCTGTGTCTTTGTCTAGGTCCAGGGCAGACCTCTCCTTTTAGTTTGTATATTACAGATGTATTTGCCCGGGAACCGATAAAATATTATCTATTTTTTTAATGTGGTATTAAGTTCTGCTACAGACATGCTATGCCCGTTTGCTACTATTTAATTTAAATGCATAAATTATGCATTTTATATATTATTTATTTGTTATTTAGTGTATAATGCACTTCGGCCAACTTCTGCTTAAGCGGCATCACAACTACACATTTCTTACATTTGTTAAAATAGTTCTACAACATCAGGACATAATCAGTAGATACTGACTACGTTGCCAACAAAAGTAGACTAAATCCAGCCTAGTAGCCAAACAGAATCAGACTGCAATCAGACTCAAATCAGACCAGCTGACCAGAATCAGACTGGGTTGCCAAACATAATCAGACTGAATCCTGACTAACCCCGTATAATCCAATCCAGACTATGAAATCCCAGTACGTTCCCAAATAGGGGCGTAGAGTTTCAAGAATGATGACTGCCCACACAGACCACCACATGCCTCGGGTGCAGACTTTATCCTCACTCACACACAACCCGATATCAACTTCTCAAGAGGTCACCCATACTAGTAGTACTTTGGGTTGAGCATGTTTAACCGCAGAGTCCTTAGCAATGGTCTCCCAATAAAGGAGGTGAACCTTGGTGATATAGATAAATAATTCCTTTTAAGATCATTTTATTTGAGGCCTCAAATTCTAAAATGTTACAATCTTTCCTATTTAGACTCTTAATATCCACGTCAAGACTCAACTATATGGCATGCAATCACTTCCTCAATTCAGTACAAATCAAAATGATCATATACACCTAGATCCCATTCATAAAATTCTAGTGTAAGGGTGGGTCCATCAACTCAGATTGTCCTTACCAACATGCCCAGAGACCACCAATGCAAGGGTGGCTTCATCAACTCAGATTGCCCTTTCTAACATGTCTGGACCGCACATCTTAAAAACTAGGATTTACATGCCCACTTAGGCCCCACCTACTAGAGGAATAGTGACTTTAATACCATTTGTAAAGCCCAGGTGCACTTCTCAAGGCTCTAGTAGAATTAAGGAAGGACAACTAGCTCACACACCATCACATATCTAGGTTTCACGCTTTTCGTCACTCACACACAACTCGGGATCAACTTCTCGATAGGGATCCCACCTAGTATTAATTTAGGTTGACCACACTTAATCACATATCTTAGTGATGGGTCCTAAATAGGAGGTGCCCCTTGGTGATATGAGTAATCCAATCATTAATTTAAAGACAAGTTTATCTGAGGCCTCAAATCTTGGGTTGTTACGAAGGGCTAGGTCATCAAGTTAAAACTATATGAAGAGAGACAACACTTGAGAGAGTTGTTTTGATTGGAAAGTAGAATTACTAGTACTTCGATAGTAGTATTATTCTTGATGTGGTCAGGAATAAATATGTCAATTTTCATAGTGTATTGAGCCATTTTCAAGGAAAGTGTTGTCCAAAATTTAGGATGTAGGGAGTGATGGAGATGTATGAAGATACTTAATTGAGCGATGTAACAATTTCTTTTGATATATCCCTAAAGCGGTGAGATTTAAGATTTTTAGGTGTTGTGTGGAGAATTGGTAGTTTGTAGTATTTATTCAAAATGTGATCTTTTGAAATGGTGTTTTTACACACACCAAAGCAAGGGGATGATTTTGTTGATGAGGCAGATTGAGTGAATTTTGGAATTAATGAATTCACAATCTCGTGATTTGGGTTTACATATGGTGTCCCAATTAACATGGTGTGGCTCCCATTTGTCCTCATAATCACACTAAAAGAAACTCATTTTGGTCCTACTGAATTGGGAAATGACTTTAGCTAGGACTGGAATTTATCTACGAAAATAAGTGATGATGGAGTGAGAGAGGAGTTCATGAGGGTGTTGGTATGTCAACCCATAGATCCGATCATATGATGATTGTAATTTCATAACTTGTAAGTTATTTGTGGATATGTACTCAAGACTCAATGTCATCATCTACGGGCTGGCTACTTTGGGCAACCCTTTGGATAGAGGTGTAATCAACTCTAAGATATTGAGGACTCTACCAAAGATATGGGAGTCAAAGGTCACCTCCATTGAATAAGTAAGGAGCCTTGGTGACATCCCAACCGAAGAGCTCATTGGCAACCTTCAAGCTCATGAGCCTAGGCTTGACAAGCAAGAAGAATAAGCCAAGCAAGAAGAGAAGGAAGCCAAGAAGATCAAAGATAGTGTTTTCAAATCACAAGTGGAGGCTATCATTCTTCAACAACAAATTGCTTATCGGACTTCTCTGTCACACCCGCATCCCACGATTACCACTAATAATGAGATTAGGGCATGAGTTTGATAATTATACTTGATACAAAGTTCACCCCTGATTATTATATTTTTTCCTTTTATTTCAAACTCTTTATTTTCTCGCATCCAATCACATAAACAAACTTTACAAGAGAATTAAACTTTCATTACTCTAATAAAATTTCAACATTAATGATACAGATCCATACATTCATTCTGTTTCTCATACTTCCATGTACATATGACATGACAATCAAATTCATTCTCTCTTATCAATGAAACAAAGTTACAAAACATCATTTACAACTCCCTCACATCTATACAAGGACCTAGAGTGACAGGGACCGACTGAACTCAACTAATCTCATACTTAACTCCTGTGGTAGATCTACTATGATGCTTTGACCTTCTTCAATCCCCCTCTAATAAAAATTTTGTCTCGAAATTTCTAAAAGAGGAAAAGATACTTGTTAAAAATCTCTGTATCCACTCCCCAGGTAGATTCTTCTACACCATGATTCTTCCAAAGAACCTTTACTAGGGGTATCTCTCTCCTTTTAAACATTCAAATACTATGGTCTAGAATTTTATTTTCAACATTGAGTCATATGTTTCTCTTCAAATCACAACTTTTAAAAGATATAAAATGTGTGAAACATAATTTCTCATCTCATCATCACATGGTGCTATTCACTTTCCATTCATGAGACCACACTATTCATCATACTATCATAAGATATAAATCCTTTTCACAATATCACAGGGTATCATCCCTTATCAACACAAGAGGATTGCACCTCATCTAGGGCTCAACCATGCCCAAAGGTCATTAGGGCCATCATACTATTCCCTGCAAGATCATTGTTATCTTTGCATGCCTTATAACAAGGTTCAACAACATCACTTACATGTAATACACCAGATCAACACAATATTGCATAAATGAGCTAGGAGATATTCATAAACAATCATAGTAGGGTTATATTAACATTAAGAACCTTTCTTTATCACATCAACATGCAAGGAATATAGATTTGATTAACCCTCATCATATTCATAATGCACATATTTAGCATAAGAAAGTATCAACCATGTGGCTATGATAACCACCAATTAACATATTAAGGTTATGATCATATTAAGGAGGTTATTCTACCATCATTCCATCATATAAGAATGTTAAATATGAATAGTCATCTTTATCTATTTGTATTAGAGTTAGGTTCAACAAGATAAATTATATTACTGTTACTAATCAACACGTATACCCAAACCTTTACTCACATCATCCCCATTACATCATGGATGCATAAGATTAAGCATCACCATCACATTCCATACTATTCTCAAGTATGAATCCCACACATAAATCAAGGTGTAACCATCAAGTTGTAGCATACTAGGGTTTCAACAATAGTAACATAGTACTCCATGATTGTATTAATCATTCAAATACTATTCATACACAATTACCATCACATAGTTATATTAATGCTAGGTATAACAAGCTATACCTCATTAGGGTTACATATCAATACAATATGGTTATCATCCCTTCTATTCATATGAGTGAATAGGTAAGACTACCTTATTCAGGGTAACCCTCCATTTGTTCCATCATCATTCAACCCATATCACCATACCACAATTTTACAATACTAGATGGGTTACTGGTATGAATGACTAAAACTATTAGACACCTTTAATTAACATATTTCTTGCACAAGTACACTAAAATCATACGTGGAACCAATTTACACCCCTCATTATACCTTCAACAAATTACACTTCTAAAAAAAATTCACGTATTACTTAAAGCAATTGTTTTCTCTTATTTCCTCATTTATTACTACTTACTTCTTGTTACTTATCCTTCTCATTTTGATCATATAGAATAAACATCCCTAAAGTTGAAACATACAAGGTAAGAAAAGATTATTCATCATTCTTGATATCACTGCAAGAATTTATTTTAGATTACACTTTGCTCATGTTGCATTTCTCCTTTTGTTAAAAACACACTTGTTACATATCAAATTTATTTCTTACCCTTTGCTCTGAATCATTTCCATATTGTTTATCAACCTTTCATATTAGCTACCTTTAAACCCTGGATTACTATCAGTGCTAGTTTACTTCTCATAGTGCAAATTTCATGATCTTGTTTATAGAGATTCTAGTATTCAAAGTCATATAACTAGTGACAATCCTTGAACTACTACAACTCTAAACATTCTAGGGTTTGTTCCTTATCAGTAGCATGACATTATTGTGGTGTGACTTTGCTCCCTTTATTTGAAAGTTAAACTTTGAATCTCACAACTTTTACTAAAGTCTTCCTTATCTTATCAATTAAATTTCCTTTCTCTTACTTGTCCATTCAGATAGATTACATTCTCAATTTACCATGCTAGGGTTTCATCATCATATTATGTGTCATTATTACATTCACTAGGTGTCCCTACCATGGCGGTTATGCATCATATATGATTCAATTTCTTATCACTTCGGATTACAATCATTTCTAATGTGATTTCATAATATGAAATTCATCACAACAGAGGAATAATCCATATCATATCATCTTGCAAAAGCTAGATCAGAAAGGCAACTTAGGGTTTGTACTCACATACTAAACATTGAAGATTATTGATAATTTAACTCATTTTCATGCAATCTACTGTTTAAAGGAAGTACCCACTCACTCTAAGGTGTGAAAACACCCTAACAACATAGTCCATCTCTGAAGATCTCGAATCCATAGCAAGACTCTATCAAAATATGTGGTTTCTTCTTCCTTTCAACCCTAAACGGGGCCTGCTATAGGTAGAAGATGAGATTAGAGGTTAAACCAAACCTCCAAATTGTTGGATCAAGGGTTTCGATCAAGGGGAAGTGAATAGAAGAAGGAATCCATGGTTAAAACTACTTACCAAGTCAAATTTATAGTAACCCCTTTTAATTTTTGTTGTTCTTCACATTCTTCCCCAAAAATCACCCCATAAATCCCCCTCCAGGTCTCCCCCTCACAAAGAAAAATGTGTGAGATGATAGAGGATCAAATCACAGTTCCAACACACTTCGTTTCGTTAAAAATGGATACGTATTGCTCGAGATAAGATCGTTCTACAATTTGCTATCCTGGGCGGCATCGATCGCGGTCGTGGTGTCGACGCACTGTCGCAGTCGTGGTGTCGATGGAGCATCGCGGTCGTGGTGTAGACCGCGGGTTGCGGTGTCGACACAACGTCAGTCGCGGTGTCGACGCAGCGTCAGTCGTGGTGTCGACGCAGCGTCGGTCGTGGTCCTCAATACAAGCTTACTAAAAAGGGCATAACTCTCTCATTTTAACTCCAATTTGGTTCATTCTTTTTTTTTGGATTCGTAATTGAATTCTCTATAATATTAAAATATTATTTTGATAATATTATAAAAATAAAAATAATTTATTAATTATTTCCTCCAATGTCATTAACTCTTTTCTTGCACACATGTATGGGTTAATTCTATCTTAACTCCAACTCAGATCTTTATAGTATGCTTAAGTTATGATTATGAGTTTCCCAAACAAGTATTTAAGGTTACCAAAGTTAAGACATTGTGCAACATAGAATCTTACTAATAAAAGCAAGCCAAGCATTAAGATTATCTTAAAACTATAGGATTACCAACAAAGCTAGGAATGAATTGTAACATTCTCCCTCCTCCTCTAGTGAAGATGAAAGCCCTAATGAGCATGAAGCCAACTACACCAAGGGAAAACACTTCAAGGGAAAGCAAGCCTCCTCCTCTTCTACTTCAAGGTGCTACAAGTGTGGGCAAAAGGGCCACTACAAGAGTGAATGCCCTAAGTCAAGGAAGTCACACCACAAGGGCAACTCAAAGAAGGAAGAGGAATACTATAAGGAGAGAAAATAAATGAGGAAGGACAAGAAGGAGAAGAGATACAAGAATGTAGCTCATGCATCTTGTGAGGCTTCATCTTCAAGCAGCTCAAGTTTCAAAGAAGATGGAGAGTGCTACCTTGCACTCATGGCCTCTACTAGTGAAGATATTGGTGAGGTAAGCAAGGTAAGTGAGGTAAGCTTGCATGAGTTATCTAAGGAAGATATTATTGGCATCCTCATTTCTACCCGTTCATCTTTTGCTAAATGTAAATCTAAAATAAAATGGTTAGGAAAAATTATTGATGATCTATATGCTAAGCTTGAAATTCTTGAATTGAATGAGAAAACAAATCTTGAGAGTATTGATAATTTGCAAGGGCAATACCTTGATCTTAAGCTCCAATACAATGGGGTTGAAGTCGAGAATGATATCTATCGTAAGAGCATTGAGAATCTTAAGGAAGAAAACCAAAATTGCCTTAAAGACCATGAATTGGTTAAAACTGAAAATGTTGAATTTAATCTCTTATTGATGCTCGTATAGAAGAGAGAGATGTCTATCTTAAAGAAATCCAAATTCTTAAATCTAAAAATTCTAGGTTACTTGATCAAGTAAATGATCTATCTTCTAGACCTTTATTGCCTAGTGTTAATGTTGCTTATATCTCTCTTGAAAAGGATTTGTAACACCTTTTTGTTTAAATAATAAATAATCCTAAATAAAAAAAAAGAAATATCGAAACAACAAATTTTTTGTTTTGCCAGAACCACTCTCTCTAGGTTTTTGCTCCGCCTTCTCTCTAGTCTTCTTCTCCGGTGGCCGCCATTGGGGGGAGGGGGTGCCTCCTCGGTGCCTTCCTCCCCCTGGCCCAACCACGGAAGGTCAGGATCTAAAGGTGGTAGCAGATCTCAGGTGGTGATGGAGTAGGAGTCCTGTGTCGATTTCTCACTCTACAACTTGTTTTGGTCGATGCTTGGTTGGGTTGAGGAGGTGATGCGATGCACTTCTATGGAGCCAAATCCAGTTGCGATTCGGCGGTTCGACTTTGTCGACTCCACCCCGTCTATGAGTGATGGGTGCAGAGGATTCGTGCCCTAGATCTGTCCCCTATGCGGCTGCTCCATCTAGGCAAAGGAAAAAAGGGATTCCTTGATCTCCTCTTCAGTCTCCAGATCCCTCCTCCCCCGAGCTGATAGCTGGTGTTATCCAGTGTGAAGGCGTCCTCGACATCGACCTCAACATGCTTAGCGACGATGATGGCGATTGAGCGTTGGGCAGCTATCGTTGAATGGGTGATTTACCTCTGCTCCTGTTGACGACGCCTCCCTCCTCTGCCTTTGATTTGGTTTGTCCCTCATCTGCGGATTTGGGGGGGTCAGTGTCGGGGCCAAGCCGACACTTATACGGTGATGAGTCCTGCTGTTTCCCTCGAGATTCAGTCCATAGACCTGGCCAGTTGACGCGCGGTTACCTGCTGCTCCTGGTGTCTTGGATGATGTCCTTCCGGTGTCAGATTCGTCTGCTTCGTGTGGTGCAGGGAGATTAGGGGCACTCGAGCTTCTCCTTTCCCCTCTGACGATCCAACGGATGGCCCGGAGCTCCCTATTGCAGTTGTTGTGCGCCAACAGCGTGCCTCCTGCTGGGAGTATTCCAGTCTCTCAGGACTTGATGTTGCAACTGATCCAGGAAGCAAAGGATGAAGATGTTGGTCGATCCCTGTCTCCTCTCTTACAAATTGTGGGTGCTCTTAATGCTAGTGAAGTGTGGTTTCAGCGGTCTCCAGCATCCAATTCCCCCAGTCTCGGTTTTTATTTCAGTGTGGAGTTCTATTGCTCTGGTAGTTGAGCTTCATGCTTCATTTTGCTGCCGATTTGGACTTTGTCTAAGTCCTGGATTGCGTCTGGCAGTCTGGCGGTAGCCCAAAATCTGTGTGCAAGCCTCTGTCTTCCTCGACATTGGTTTTTGACCACCTGATGTTCATGGGTTGTTGTGTGTATGAACACCTTCAAGGTGTTTGTTGGTTTGCTACTGTGTAAACAGTAGCTAGCGATGACCAGGCGATGGATTGGAGTTACTTCCAGTCTATCCCTGCGACCGAGATTCTACTTCTATTAGTTTGTTGAGTCCACTAGACACTAATTGGTGTTGTTCGGTGCTTTATCTTAACCTCCGTATCTTTTCCGACCACTATTTTTAGAGGATGATCATATGGCTATGTGCGAAGGAGAGATATGATGGTTGGATTGACCATTGCTCCAGTCATCAGTCTGCGTTTGGAGTCCTCTATGATATGATGGTATGACAGGATAGACAGTGCGGTATGCAGCTATTTGAGATAGATAAACTCCAATTCTGAAGTGCGGCCTTGCTTGGAGCGTAGACAGAGGTTGGGTGTCCTTCGTCTTCTTTCTGTGCCTACACAATTTGTGGGTGGTCTTTATTGTCAGTGTAGCTCCTCAGATATTGAGACTGATGGATAGTTAGTCTCTGGTTTATGTATTTTTTGGGATGTTTTCTTCTGGTTTGTAGTTTTTTTTCTATTTAAAGATCTTATGTTCAAGACCGATTTAATCTGGTCTTTTGTCTTCTTTCTGTAATCCTGCAAAGGGTTAGGGGGTGCGTCTTCTTGTACCAAAAGTTTTGGAATTTTAATAGCAACATAGTTTTTCGCCGACCAAAAAAAAATAAATATCAAAATTTCAAACTTCAATACTTCATCTAAACACCAGTGATACTCAGATACCCAATTAAATATTTTAAATCATATTTATATTTAATTTAGGGATAATATTTCATTATCAGACTAAATAGTCATTTAATTTCTTCAATTATAATCCTAATTAGTAATTTAGTGATTCATATGGGAGTGAAGTTAAATTAACCCATTTAATGGGCAGAGCTTGAACCAATAAAAAAATTCTATGAATTTAAATTGATAATGTACAACCTTTGTTAAAAGTTGAGCTCCAAACCCTTTCTAAGTAATCCATTATAATTAATTCATGGTACTCTAAAAAGAGAGACATAGAGAATTAGGCTTATTAGTTAAGAAAATTAGTGATAGTTTTGGGCTCCTCATGGTCCAATTAGGTAACATAGAAATTTTGGTAAAAGTTGGATGGCTTTAGTGGTTCTAGTTTGATGAAGAATGAATATAATATATAGATCATAAACCTAAAGGTTTTGTACTTCGACATTAATCCAATTCCAAAGGTGTCTCTCTCTATAAACTAAGCCCCCTCCTAGTTGGACTCTCAGGTGTCTGCTTCCTTCTCTTCCGCCCAAATCCTTCTTCACACTGATGTTGGGCTCATGTATTCTTTGTCCCAACAACATATCCCCACCGTGGACTCTACCAAAAGCGACCCCAGTTAGGAGTAGACTCTCTCTGGACCTAGCTTGTAAAACTCATCTCCAAGACGATCTCAGATCATACCGAATTCACAGTTTCTTATAATTTGACTACCACCCCGCTCAGTCGCCTTCGAAGAGTCAAGGGGTCACTGGAGGCCAACGCAATGATTGAGTGTCTTTGGATGATTCTTCAAAACCTATAGAGAAACACCATGCTCCCCATCTCCCTCGAAGAGGTGACCTTTCCGTCTTTCCCCTTTTACCTAATGTGATTGCTTTGGATGAACTTATTGCCTGTCTTGGACCCCGATTTCTTAGCTTCCTCCGTCGATGTTCTTGGTTCGTCATTGCAAAGACCCAGGAGCATAGCTTTTCCCTGTTTTGGTTGTTTTCTCAAGCTTTCGTAGGCTTCCTGGGGTTTCCCCTGTTCCTCCTCTACCTGTCCATGGTGGCAATGATTTCTCAGACTCATGTCCATCGAAAGAGCCAACATTAGGCTCCTTAGACTCGGATGGAAGTGGGGTTGTTCCTAGCTCCTCTATTTTTCGAGAGCATGACCAAGATTCGAGTTTTGATTCTCCATATTGTCTGGTCATCTCTCTGTTCATCATTGTTCTTCATTAAACCAAAGGAGGAGGGAGCCTAGTTGAGGTTTACCGTCTTTGCCCATGTATTCTCCTTGTTATGTCACACTTTGTGATGGGCAAAAGTGTAACACCTGGGCCCACTATCCTAGGATATAGTAGAGTTTCAAGAATGACGACTGGCCCACAAACCACCACTAGCCTTAACTGCATGCTTTAATCTCACTCACGTGCAAGCCAGGATCAACTTCCCAACTGGTCACCCATCCTAGTACTACTTCAAGTCGAGCACACTTAACTATGGAGTTCTTTAGTGATGGGCTCCCGAAAAAGGAGGTGCACCTTGGTGATATGGGTAGTCCAATCATTCCTTTTAAGATCATTATATCTAAGGCCTCAAATCTTGGGACATTATAATCTCCCCCACTTAGACTCTTGCGTCCTCATCAAGGCTCAACTATGTGGCCTCATAACATATCACCCCATTTCAGTGTAGACCCATAATGGCTCATGGACACCCAGCTCTCGATCACAGAATACCAGCACAAGGGTGGCTATGTCAACCATGGACAACCCTTTCCTACATGCCTGAACTGCATGGCTTAAGACTGGAATGCCACATGCCCATGTGGGCCCCACCTACTGGAGGGGTTATGGCTCTGACACCATTTGTAACACCCGGGCCCACTGCCCTAGGCTATAGTAGAGTTTTAGGAATGACGAATGGCACCATAGACAACCACTAGCCTTAACTACACACTTTAATCTCACTCACACACAAGCCATGATCAATTTCCAGACTGGTCACCCATCCTAGTACTACTCCAAGCTGAGCACGCTTAACTATGAAGTTCTTTAGTGATGGGCTCCGGGAAAAGGAGGTGCACCTTGGTGATATGGGTAGTCCAATCATACCTTTTAAGATCATTATATCTGAGGCCTCAAATCCTGGGATGTTACAAAAACAATCTTTTTCCTGAGAAGTCACGCTGGATTGGCCCAGGGGGTCTCTGTCTTGTCGTGCACACAAGTTTTGTAGGCCTTTGTGCCAATTGGCAATAACTGATTCGGCCAGCTAGGCCTGGGTCCTTCCTGTTGAAATTTTCTTTTTGATTTATTAATCAACTTCTCGAATTTCTATTAGCTGTAGTTGAAAATCCATAACTAATTCATACGTGATCAGAAAATCATGCAAAAATATTAGTTGGAAATGTTTTCAAACAAGGAATAATAATATGGTGTTTTGAGTCTAGATTTTAATCCGAATTTCTCTGATTGACTTAGGAGCCATGAAACCCTAAAATTAGGTTGGATAATGATTATTAATATGTGTTAATTAATTGTATAGGGTAATTATGGTTCCATGAACATCAAGAGAACATTTGGAGTTGCTTCAATCTCTGTAATTGGTCCATACACTTTGAACTTAGTTATTGGATGTTTATATATTATTATGTACAATGTTCATGTTATTATGTGAATGTATTATGCATGCTATGGTTTTATTGATTGAAATTAAAAGTTAATGGATAAATGAAATCATTTTTACTATTTATTTTTCAATATCATCATATCACATCGTATTCATGTTTAAGAGAAAGAGTAAAGAGTATTCAAGAGGAATACTAAAGATAATGAATGAACCTTATATAAGATCCTCGTCATGGGCTTTCCTAGGATACAGAGCACCTCGGTGCAAATCATGGGCTTTCCTAGCACAGAGAGCACTTTTGTGCAGTTCAAGAGGCACTTTGGTGCAAAGAGAAGATGCACTTCAGTGAAACAATTGAGGATTCTTGTATAAGTAAGATAAAAGATAATAATAAATTGCAAAGCTTACTTTCATGATGTTAAAAGTTTTCTTTCCAAAGTATATGTTATTTTTGTTTTATATTATACGTTCAATTCCACTTACAAACTATTTTATGCATGGTTGGGGGTGCGATACCCACAGGGAAGGAGCAACGTCAATGATAAAGCTATCTAAGGACCATTTGAAGAAGGAGCTCAACGACTTCTGAGACTAGACCTGGTGGGGTGCCAACTATAGTAGAGTAGATTTTCCTTTGTGTTTATGATGACATGTGTTTTAGTTTAGAGTGTGAGTTTTATGTTATAAGTTTGAGATATGAGAAACTATGCAATGTATCCTGTGTTGGTTTAATTAAACTTTATTTTCATGCAATGATTATAGTTTTGTGACATTCCCAATAAGATTATGCTTCTTCTAAGTGAATTGTATTTTTAGAAAATTGGGATGTTACAATATGGTATCAGAGTGAAAAATATAGTTGTCCACCAGGTTTTTCTCAAAACTCTCATATAGCTTTGTTCCCTTTTGTAGATGGCTCCCAAGAGGAAATCTGATAAGGGAAAGGAGCATGTTGATGGAGAGGGAAGTTCTTCCAATGGGGGAAGTGATCATAGTGCTTTTGGAGGGGTTAACCCTAATGGTAACCCTAATGCACCTATAGAAGTCCTCATCAAGGCTCTCACTGATGCTATCATTGATAAACAAGGAATACCACATCAACCAAGGAACCAGGAGTTGACCTTAGTAGACTTCTTGAAGATCAAACCAGAAATCTTCTATGGAGAAGTTGAGACCGATGTAGTTGGTCATGCTGAAGAGTGGCTTCTCAATGTCGAGCATTATTTCCGTGACTTAGGATGTCTCAAGCCTTCTAAAGTTTGCTTTAGGATACACATGTTGAAGAGTGCAGCCCACACTTGGTGGGAGAACTTCACGAATGCTCAAGGACCCAATGTTCAGCCATTGACCTGGGAGGAGTTCACCACTGCCTTCTGAAACCATTACATCTCTGAAGCCATGATCGAGAAGAAGGAGATGGAATTCAAGCGCCTGAGGCAGTATGACTCAACTGTTAGCCAGTATGCAATGAAGTTCCGTATGCTGCAGAAGTACAGTTATGGTTTAGATGAGACACGTCTGGAAAAGAAGTTCATGTGTGGCCTGAAACCTGATTTGGGCTATACTTTGACTGGACGTGGCATCAGGACAGTGCATGAGGCACTTGAGTCCTCCTTAGAGTTGGAGGACCACCCTGGACGATATTGGAAGAATGGAGCACCCTCAGGAAGCAAGCAAGAGCATAAGAGCCATAATGACAAGAAGAGAAAAGTACAAGAAGAACCTACTCCAAACCCTCATGCAAAGACTCGGTGCACCAAGTGTAATAGATATCATATAGGAGAATGCAGATATGGAACTGGAGTTTGTTACTACTATGGAGAGAATGACCATATTCGATCCAACTACCCCATGCTCCTATTGAAGAAAGATTCCCAAGTCAACCCAGAGCCTAAGGAGAAAAGACAAGCTAGGATCTTCACCATGGTGGATGATGATGAAGATGGTGAGAATGAACAAGGTATGATTTAGTTTTTGAAATCCCTTTGGTACCTTTGATAGACTATGGTTGTGTTTAGTCTTGCCCTAGATGTGAGTATATGTAAGATACCTTGATAATTATAAGGTGTTAGAATTTTCATGTAAGGATAAGTAAAAAACCTAAGGTGGGTTGACTAGTAGAATTTTGAGGACGAAATTCATTTAAGGTGGGTAGAATTCTAACACATTTTTTAAAAATAATAAATAATCCTAAATAAAAAATAAATATCAAAATTTCAAACTTCAATACTTCATCTAAACACCAGTGATACTCAGATACCAAATTAAATATTTTAAATCATATTTGTATTTGATTTAGGGATAATATTTTATTATCAGACTAAATGGTCATTTAGTTTCTTCAAATATAATCCTAATTAGTAATTTAGTGATTCATATGGGAGTAAAATTAAATTAACCCATTTAATGGGCATAGCTTGAACCAATAAAAAATTTCTATGAACTTAAATTGACAATGTACGACCTTTGTTAAAATATCATCTCAAAGCCCTTTCTAAGTAATCCATTATAACTAATTCATGGTACTCTAAAAAGACAGACGTAGATAATTAGGCCTATTAGTTAAGGAAATTATTGATAGGTTTGGACTCCTCGTGGTCCAATTAGGTAACATAGAAATTTTGGTAAAAGTTGGATGGATTTAGTGGTTCTAGTTTGATGAAGAATGAATATAATATATAAATCATAATCCTAAAGGTTTTGGACTTTGACATTAATCCAATTCCATAGGTGTATCACGCTGTAAACTAAGTCCCCTCGCAGTTGGACTCTCAGGCTTCCACTTCCTTCTCTTCCGCCCGACTCCTTCTCCACGCCGATGTTGGGCTCGTGTATTCTTCATCCCAACAACATATCCCCATTGTGGACTCTACCAAAAGTGACCCCAGTTGGGAGTAGACTCTCTCTGGACCTAGCTTATAAAACTCATCTCCAAGATGATCCCAGACCGTAACAAATCCACAATTTCTCGTAACTTGACTGCCGCCCTGCTCAGCCGCCTTTAGAGAGTCAAGGGGTCACCGGAGGACAACACAATGGTTGAGTGTCTTTTGGACATTTCTTCAAAACCTTCAGAGAAACTCCATGCGTTTCCATCTGCCCCGAAGAGGTGACCTTTCCATCTTTCCCCTTTTACCAACATGTGACTGCTTCAGACGAACTTATTGCCTATCATGGACCTCGATTTCTTGGCTTCCTCCATCGATGTTCTTGCCCCGTCATCGCAAAGACCCAGGAGCATAGATTTTCCCTATTTTGGTTGTTTTCTCAAGCTTCCGTAGGCTTCTCGAGGTTTCCCTTATTCCTCCTCTGCCCGTCCATGGTAGCAATGTTTTCTCTGACTCATGTCCATTGGAAGATCCAACATTAGGCTCGTGAGATTTGGATGGAGACAGGGTTGTGCCTACCTCCTCTATTTTTCAAGAGCATGACTGAGATTCGAGTTTTGATTCTCCAGATCGCCTGGTTGTTTCTTTGTTCATCGTTGTTCTTCACTGAACCAAAGGAGGCTCCTTGTTATGTCACGCTTCATGATGGGAAAAATAGTCTTTTGCCTGAGAAGTCACGCTGGATCAACCCAGTGGGTCTCTGTCTTGGCATGCATGTGAGTTTTTTAGGCCTTTGTGCCAGTTGGCAATGACCAATTTGGCCAGCTAGGCCTGGGTCCCGCCTGTTGAAATTTCCTTTTTGATTTATTAATCAACTTCTCGAATTTCTATTGGACATTAGTTGAAAATCCATAACTAATTCACACGTGAACAGAAAATTATGAAAAAATATTCGTTGGAAAGGTTTTCAAACAAGGAATAATAATATGGTGGTTTTGAGTCTAGATTTTAATCCAAATTTATTTGATTGACTCAATAGCCATGAAACCCTAAAATTAGATTGGATAATGATTACTAATATGTGTTAATTGATTGTATAGGGTAATTAGGGTTCCCTAAACATCAAGAGAACATTTCGAGTTGCTCCAATCTCTATAAGTGGTCCATGCACTTTGAACATAGTTATTGGATGTTTATTTGTTATTATGTACAATGAACATGTTATTATGTGAATGTATTATGCATGCTGTGGTTTTATTGATTCAAAATAAAAGTTAATGGATAAATGTAAAGAGTATTCAAGAGGAATAGTAAAGATAATGAATGAACCTTATATAAGATCCTCATCATGGGATTTCCTAGCATACAGAGCACCTCGGTGCAAATCATGGGCTTTCCTAGCATACAGAGCACATCGGTGCAAATCATGGACTTTGTTAGAAAAGAGAGCACTTTTGTACAATTCAAGAGGCACTTCGGTGCAAAGAGAAGAGGCACTTCGGTGCAACAATTGATGATTCTTATATAAGTCAGATAAAAGATAATAATAAAATGCAAAGTTTACTTTCATGATGTTAAAAGTTTTCTTTTCAAAGTATATGTTATTTTAGTTTTATAATATGTTCAATTCCACTTATAAACTATTTTATGCATGGATGGGGGCGCGATGCCCACAGGGAAGGAGCAACATCAAGGATAAAGCTATCTAAGGACTAGTTGAAGATGGAGCTCAAGGACTTCTAAGACTAGACCTAGTGGGTTGCCAACCATCGTAGAGTAGATTTTCCTTTATATTTGTGCTGACATGTGTTTTAGTTTAGAGTGTGAGTTTTATGTTATAAGTTTGAGATATGAGAAACTATGCAATGCATCCTGTATTGGTTTAATTAAACTTTATTTTTATGCAATGATTATCGTTTGTGACATTCTCAATAAGATTATGCTTCTGCTCACCAGATTGTATGTTTTAGAAAATTGGGATGTTAGAGGATTCATATTTAACTAAATACTTATGTCTTGAGACTGATCTTATGATATGCTAGGGATGGCATATCTAGATTATCTTCTACCATTGTTTCTTTAAATGATGATAACCATAGATTGAGAGCATCCCTACAGAAATTCCTCAAAGAGAAGAACTCCCTAAATGAAATCCTTGACCATTCTACCAAACAAAGTGGTACTAGTGGTTTGTGATTTTTAAGGGGAGCATCAAAGGGCATGAGCAAAGCTAAAGGTAAGAAAAAAGAGCAAGGAGACCTCTTTCTTTGTAGGAGAGTCTTCCGACACTAAGAACCATATGGTTTATTCTTATTGCATATGTGATGATCATTACTCTACTTATTGTCCTTACAAGCCTAAGGGGACCAACTCAAAGTTGAACTCGGTCCCCAAGCTAACTCCGGATCCCAAAGTTTACATTGGGAACATACATTCTCCTTTCTTGCAGGAAAAAGGAAGATGGATTGTTGATAGTGGCTGCACTAAGCATATGACAGGTGATGTAAGCCATTTTAACAACCTCACCAAAATGAAAGGAGGATCGATCACCTTTGGGGACAATAAGAAAGGTAAAGTCAAAGGTGAGGGTAATGTAGGTGAATCGTTGTGTATCAAAAATGTTCTCTTTGTGGATGGCCTACATAAAAATTTAATTAGTGTTAGTCAACTATGTGATAATGGTTACCTTGTGCTATTTACTTCCTTTGAATGCTTGATTCTAGATTCCCTCACCTACCAAGTTATATATAAGGGAACTAGAAGTGGTAATCTGTATGTTATTGTTCTTGAATCTATTAAGCATGTTGTTGGTAGATTCCTAGTAGTTAACTCGAATGATATTTCTCTTTGGCACCGCTAGCTTGGTCATGTAAATATACATCAGTTGAAGAAGTTGAACAAAAAGCACTTGATCAAGGGACTTCCTAAATTGGATTTTGAAAAGGATGAGAAATGCCAACCTTGTACCCAAGGAAAGCAAACCAAGTCCTCCTTCAAATTCAAAGGAGTCCTTAGTACTAAGAGATCTCTTGAGCTTCATCACATTGATCTATTTGGACCAATGAGAACTCAATCACTTCATTGTTCCAAGTATTGCCTTGTTGTTGTCGATGATTTCTCTAGATATACTTAGACTTTCTTTCTCATTTCTAAAAGTGATATGCTTTATGTTTTCTTGAGCTTTTGCAAATGAGTTGAGAATGAAGCTTATTTCCGCATTGTTTCAATCCGTAGTGACCATGGGGGAAAATTGAAAATGAGCTTATTGGGTGTTTCTGTCAAGAATTGGGTTATGCACATAATTTTTCTTCACTTCGAACACCTCAACAAAATGGGGTTTTAGAGAGGAAGAATAGGTCCTTACATGATATGGCTAGGACCATGCCCCTCTACTCACAAATTTTAGGGAAATCACGTGGACATTGAAGAAGGTCAAAGCATTAGAGTAGATCTACCACAAGAGTTAAGTATGAGATTAGTTGAGTCCAGTCGGTCCTTGTCACTCTAAGTCCTTGTATCGATGTGAGAGAGATATAAATGATGTTTTGTATCTTTGTTTCCTTGGTAAGAGAGAATGTATATGATTGTCATGTCATATGTACATGGAAGTATGAGAAACGGAATGAATGTATGGATGTGTATCGTTAATGTTGAGATCATATTATAGTAATGAAAGTTTAATTCTCTTATAAAGTTTGTTTATGTGATTGGATGCAAGAAAATAAAGAGTTTGAAATAAAATGAAAAAAATAATAATCATGAGTGAACTTTGTATCAAGTATAATCATCAAACCCATGCCCTAATCTCATGATTAGTGGTAATCGTGGGATGTGGGTGTGACAGCTGAAGACTCTAGCAAAGTGGGTAAGTCTTTAGTAAGGTTTATACTCCTTGTGCGTTGGATGGGTAAGTCCTTTGGTGGTCTTGTGTTGTAACTCATATTGGTGATAATATAGAGAAAAGTACTTGCTAAGTCCTAGAGGTTGACCTCTCTAGGTAGTGGACTGACTCACTTCTAGTTTGAAGTGTGGAACCACTCTACATACCTTTGTCAAGTGCTTGATATCAATCTCTCTCATCCTTGCTATGCTTGTTAGATAGGACTTCAAATTGCACTTAAGCTATTGCTTTAAACTTGATAAAATTTGAAGGTCTAATTTGTTTTGTGAGAAATGTGTAGCTTTATTCAACCCCCCCCCCCCGCTAGAGCTCTTAGATCCAACAATATGGTGGAAGGATAAGCAAAGCATTGCACCATCACATATATCACTCCGCAAGATGTCACCTTTCATTTCATATTATGAAAAAATACACATTTACATAGGAGACGACATATACATTTGCTCCTACATTTTCATTTCAATTAAAATAATATCCTTAAGACTTTGAACAAGGATTTACTTAAATAGTGAACATACTTTGTCGTAGGTTGTTGAAAATTTACAGCAACACAAATCAAGAATTTATTTGAACAAGCACAAATCAAGAATTTATTTGAATAGTACAAGGTTGTTGGTTGGCTTCACGGAGAAGTAAAAATATTGAAATACAAATCTTCCGGAAACAAATGATGTTCCTCCTGCTGGCCATCTGAGCACCAACGGCAATGTAGTTATCTTGTTGGCTAATATGAGATTTTGGTTTCATCTAGTAGTTTGGTCACTATGTGTAGGCCAATGTTTGAGATCACATGTATCTTGTAGCTAACCTGCACGATGAAATGGAGTTAGAGAAATTTTATATTAAGCATATGTCTAAATTTTGAGTAAGGTAGAATCAAATCAGAAATTTAACCGATACATGTTTCCACAGTACATACCATCACGTTTTTGACGATATGTTGCACATATACAACAAATAAGATTGATGACTAGAATGAAAAAAGAAATCTTTACATGGTTATAATATAGGTGGATGATAAAGCAAACGCCTTTGTAATATTATATATTATGAAATTCGATGCAATACTAAAGCCCATGAGAATTTGTGACGAGCTAGTGCCGGCAGTATGCTGAGAATCAAAATGCAGTGTCGAGATGCCTAACTACCCGATGAAGACCTTCTACCAAATGTAGGAGATCTTAAGCAGAGTTGACTGGCTCAAGACCAATAAGCAGTGAACTCGGTCCATCATGAGGTGTTGCTACGTATCTAGACGACGGATCTCCACTCGAGATACCCATACCCCCTGCCGTAATGACGCATAATCAATTACTTGGAGAGAACCGCTCATAATATGCAAAGATTCACGTTGAAAACTGAACCTTCTGAACGACCTACTGGTTTCCATCAAGTAAGCGGCGACTGTGTAGCTTCACCTTGCTGTAGTGGCATCTCTGAGATAGGGTAACCTGGCGCTTCTGTACTCTGTATGATCACGGCCCTATTACTGGACGCAGGGTCAAGTATAGATAATCATCTTTGAGATGAACAAAAAAGCATCTATGCTACGACTAAGCCTCCTATGTCTGTAGTGCAGTTAATTACCGAATGGAAATAAGTCGGACGTTGTCTTGCTGCTGGTGTTGCCCTGGGCATTGACGAAAAACGATGCACTAATTGGAATTTGAGATGAGGCGATACAGAAACTCTAGAAGGTTGAGAAGGAGATGAGACAGAAGAGTAAGAACAGAGAGGAAGGGCGGGAAGATCTCTATCTCGCTCAACTACAAAATATCTCAGGGAAAGCCTTTTATGGTCTGGGTTACAAACAGAGACTTGCAAGCCACGAAAAGGGAAAAGAACAAATAAAAGCCAAACTTTCTAACTATTTGCATATGAGGACAGAAACAATAGAAAAAAGGAAAACCCGGATTGTGTTGTTATCCAACACCCCCCTTCAAACTTGGTGTAGCTTCACGAAGACCAAGTTTGTCACTGAGAAGACAGAATTGGCGTTTTGGTAACGGTTTTGTCAGAACATCAGCAAGCTGATTTGCAGAGGGAACATGAGCAGTGATAATGTGACCCAGAGCTACTTTTTCTCGAACAAAATGGTAGTCTAGTTCCACATGTTTAGTACGAGCATGGAACGCAGGATTGACCGTGAGATGCAAAGAACTAATGTTGTCACAATAAAGGTAGGAAGGTTGAGCAATAGAGATATGAAGATCTTTCAGAAGAAAGGAAATCCAAGTGAGTTCAGCTGTGGTTGATGCAAGAGCATGATATTCTGCTTCACAACTAGACCTTGCCATAATAGATTGCTTCTTTGCACTCCAAGAAATACAGGTGTTACCAAAAAAGATACAAAATCCAGTGGTAGATCTGCGTGTATCTGGGCACCCAGCCCAATCACTGTCACTGAACACACTTAGCTGCAATTTGGAAGATGGAGTAATCAGAATACCAAGACTAGAGGTGCCTTTGAGATATCTTAATATGCGTTTGACCAAGAGTAGATGATGAAGCGTGGGATTATTTAGATGTTGACATGCAGTATTCACAGCAAAGGAGATATTAGGTCTTGTAATGGTTAAGTATATATTGCAGGCACCCCACAAGCCTTATGTATAGGAAGGGATCAGTCAGCTCTGTATCGTCACCCTGCCAATGATAGTCAAGAGAAATAGGCATCTGAAGGGGCTTACAGTCTAGCATCTAAGCTTGTTCAAGAATGTCAAAGATGTATTTTTCTTGCCGTAAGAGAATACCATCTTAATGTTTAGTAACTTGAATGCCCAAGAAGTAGCTTAGATCACCAAGATCTCTGAGATCAAACATATTACTGAGATCTCTTTGGAATTGTTGAAGTAAAGACACACAGTTGCCAGTGACAATAATGTCATCAACATACAACAGTAAATAGATAACATTGCAGTCATAGGAAAGAACAAATAGAGAGGGATCGGATGTACTACAACAAAACCCATATGAAGTCAGAAATTCACTCAATTTATTAAACCAAGCTCGTGGAGCTTGCTTCAGTCCATATAAGGCCTTAGAGAGCTTGCATACATAGGAGGGATGTGATTTATCAATGAAACCTGCTGGCTGAACCATGAAGACAGGTTCATTAAGATCACCATTAAGAAAAGCATGGAAGATATCGATTTGGAGCACAAACCATTTGAAACTGACAACTAGAGTCAGAACCAATCTAACAGTTGCAGCTTTAACCACTGGACTGAAGGTCTCAAAATAGTCAATCCCTTCTTCTTGGGAGTATCCCTTAGTCACAAGTCTGGCTTTTAAGTGTTCCACAAATCCATCAGCCTTTAATTTTGTTTTGAACACCCACTTTGATTCAATTACATTGCAGTTTGCAGGTTTAGGAACAAGAGCCCAAGTGTTATTTCTGTGTAGAGCATCAATCTCAGCTTGCATTGCTTCGAGCCACAGAGAATTTTGTAGAGCAGCTTTTGTAGATCTGGGAATAGAAGGAATGATAGTAGCTTCTAAAGTATATTTTGGGTTAGGCTTGTAGATTCTAGCTTTGCTTCTTGTAATCATACCATGCGTTGAAACATGAGATATAATAGATTGAGTATCAGTAGAAATAACATTAGATGTGGAGACAGACTCAACATTTGATATAGAGACACTGTCATTTTGTTCAGAAGTGAAGGAGTCGTTCAGATTATTAGATACATGGTCAGTACTATCAGTAACATCTGTACCTGTAGGTAATGTATGAGACAAGTTATGGACAACATCAGATGTATGTCGTAGAAAGACATCATCTGTTTGCAGATGAACCATAGAACTTGAGGAATTATCAGATGAAGATGATGATAGGTCAGTATGATTAATAAGAAACTCACAATATTCAGTCAATTCTCCCAGAGCAACATTATTGGTGACTCTCTGTTTGAAAGGATAGATGTGTTCATTAAAAACAACATGCCGGGAGAAATAGATTTTGTTAGATGGAATATGTAGACATCTATATCCTTTGAATCTATCACTATAGCCTAGAAAGACACATACCATGGATCTTGGTTCAAGTTTGTTCTTATATAATCACGAAGACAGGGAAAACGCCAACAACTAAAGACACGAAGCATAGTGTAATCTGGAGTCTTCTTCAACAACTCTTCAATAGGGGACTGATAAT
This sequence comes from Alisma plantago-aquatica, assembly GCA_963693085.1. NCBI lineage: Eukaryota > Viridiplantae > Streptophyta > Magnoliopsida > Alismatales > Alismataceae > Alisma > Alisma plantago-aquatica. The sequence continues at coordinate 1,114,911,426 of OY856410.1, forward strand.
CATGTACTTTTGAAGGTAAATGATTAATAATGAAATTGGCAGAATAAAAGGCTTCGACCCAAAATTTTGTTGGAATGTTGGCTTCAACTAACATTGATAATCCAAGCTCAACAATATGTCTATGTTTTCTTTCACACTCCAACTTGTTCATGAGTGTAAGGACAATTGATATGATGAACTATTCCATTTTGTAAAAGAAAATTATGCAGCTTAGCATTCATGAACTCACCACCTCCATCAGTGACAAGTCCTTTTACTTTATCAGAAAACTGAGTTTCAATCATTTTACAAAAACTTTCAAACACAGAGAAAAAGTCAGACTTAGCTTTTAGAGGATAAAACCATGAGAATCCACTAAATTCGTCCACTAACAGAGCATAGTAGTTAAGTCCCTGAGTAGACATAACAGGAGATTTACCCCAGAGGTCACAGTAAATTTGACCAAAAGGAGTATTATATTTCACATGATTATTGGAGAACGGGAGTTTATGACTTTTACTAACAGCACAACTATTATAGAAATCAATAGACTTATTTGTGGAAGCTATGAGTTGCTTATTTTCCATGTACTTCTGCAACTGTTGATGCAAATGACCTAGTCTTTTGTGCCACAGGTTCGATTAAGCCTTTTGTTGGATGCTTGCATTGAAGGCTCGCGCAACCGTGGACTTCAGGACATACATTCCATCTTTAAGCTTTCCCATCCCCAGAGTTTGATGATTCTACAAATGTCTTATTAGAAATATATCCCACAAAAAGAGAAAATAGCAAGGAAAATCTCGGGTTAGTTGAGCAACAGATAGCAGATTCTTCTTCATTTCAGGGACAACAAGAACTCTTTGTAAAGGAATAGTTTGACTAGAGATCACAGAAGTTTCACCAATCTTCTTAATAGGTAAGAACGTCCCATCTCCAATCATAATGAAGTCTGAACCATGATATGTTATGAGATTATGAAGGATACCTGGGTCCTAAGCTACATGATTTGTAGCCCCTGAATCAACATGCCATTCGTTGATATTAAACTTCCCTTGATTTGATATTTGAATGGCGGAGAGAGCTTTAGCTTGTTCAGTAACAACATCTTCAGTCAGAGCTTTTAGAATCTCTTCAGCTTGATAGTTGTTGTCAAAACGATACCAGCATCGAAGAGCATCATGACCTCTGCATCCATAGATTTGACAGAAAACAACCTGGCGAGGACCACTACCTTGTCGAATGCTTTGATTAAACCCTCTTCCTTGTGATGTGAAGAAGTTTCCAGCGCCTTGAGAGTTGAAACTTCCAGATCCTTGAGAAGTAGGTTTCGATCCAAGAACTCCTTGCTGATAAGTCATACTACTATCAGACATGTTTCTGTTATAGGTGTTTCCTCGACCAAAACCTCTATTGGAGTAGTTGTTGGATCTCTGACTCATAAAAGCGATACTAGGATTAGAGACATTTTCTAGAGTTGAGGGTCTCATATCATGGTCTTTGAGAAGGGAAACAACTTCATCATAAGAAGGAATAGGTGGACACATCATAGATATAGTAAACACTTCGAACTCAGGTCCCAACCCGGTCAAGAGATAGTAGACTTTGTCATCATCATCCAGAGATTTCCCAATCGCATGCAATTGATCACACAGAAGCTTGAATTCTCTTAGATACTCAGAGACAGATCTATCACCTTTCTGAATCCGGCACAGCTTGGTTGTCAACTCAAAACCTTGCGACTGAGTAGATTCACAGAAGTGCTTTGTGAGAGCTTTCCAGATTTGTTTGGATGTGTTTAGCCCAACGACGACTCTGAGGACCTCTTCTTTTAGGGTTCCCATTATCCAACCCTTGACCAAGCGATCTGTCTGCATCCACTGTGTGTAGGCATGACTCGCCGCGATTTCTTTGTCGTCATCTACCAGGATCTTCTCAGGGTGCGATTCCAGCCCGTCGATGAAGCTTTCAAGGGAGTTTCTCTCTATCATGGCTCAGATCTGAACCTCCCAGTAGAGATAATTCTGATTGTTGAGCATCAGGGAGATGAAGTTGGCGACATTTAGTCTGACTGGAAAGGGATACTGTGACAGGAGAAGTTGAGAGGAAGTATTCTTCAAGTCTGATGCAGATGCAGCGGGATTCACCATCATGGATCGCAGATGCTCTGATACCAAATTGGAATTTGAGATGAGGCGATACAGAAACCCTAGAAGGTTGAGAAGGAGACGAGACAGAAGAGTAAGAACAGAGAGGAAGGGCAGGAAAATTTCTCTTTTCCAAAACAACAAAGTGTTGCTTCTCTATCTCGCTCAACTACAAAATATCTCAGGGAAAGCCTTTTATGGTCTGGGTTACAAACAGAGACTTGCAAGCCACGAAAAGGGAAAAGAACAAATAAAAGCCAAACTTTCTAACTATTTGCATATGAGGACAGAAACAACAGAAAAAAGGAAAACCCGGATTGTGTTGTTATCCAACAACACTTGCAAATTCAGCCATGAAGAGATATCTGCAAACCTTTCATGACACACTTTGGTTGTGACACGAAGCTCGACGCCCCAATCCTCACTCTCCACCATCATTCCCTCCTTTGCTTCCTTGCTCACCCATGTCATCTCCACTGTTGCCAATTCTGTCCCCACTGCTGGTCAAAGGAGCTCCGCTCGGTCCACCGGTCTTGTTGCTTGGACCGATACACATATATATAGGAGGGCAGAAATGGGAGGGCCAATGAAAATGAAATAGTTTTTTTTCTAGGAACCCCCCCTCTTTTCCAGTTATTCCAAAATACCCCTTGTCCTTTGACAAATTCTAATAACCCCCCCTTTCCCTTTGCCTTATTTCCAAGCAGGCCCCCAACTAACCGTGAGGCTACAACAAATCTGTTAGACAACGTTAGTGAGTCCATTTTAGGACAAATATACCGTCTTGATGACAGTAGGAATAAAAAATCAAAAAAGAAAAGAAATCAGCCATAAAAATAGATCTGCATGCGACATTTCTGTTGCACAAGGACAAATGATATGTATACATGTAAAAAAGACACTACCAAAAAGTATTAAGAAACTTGGATGTATCAATTTTTCCACAACAATCCGAGTTACATACAACTCAAGATACTACCTTATAGAGTTATAACAGTTTATGTATTAACAAGAACGTACACTTACAATTGTCCTGGGTCACAATTCATATTGAAAAAATATAGCGTACTACAATTTATATAAATTTATAGACATGTAAACCACAACCACCACCACCACATGCCCACAGACACCACCTAAACAAAATATAAAATATTTATGCATATACTTAAGAGTTAGAAAATATGGCCACATATACATTCCATGAGAATGAAAAAAATGACAGTTGACGTAAGTATTTGGACACAAATATATCATTGTGTTGATCATTGATAAGCCTCATTTCATACATACATATATGTTTTACAAATGTCATTTTAGTTTGTTTACAAAAAACAAGTGTCATGACAGATGGATACATGGACTGTTGAAACATATAAACATCCTATCAACTTAATATAAACAAAATGACATGTGTTACAATCTACACACACCCAAATTTTTCCATCTTCGACAAAAAATTAAGACCATGGCTCTGATCCATCGATCATTTCTAATTTAATTCCATGTAACCTAATATCTATATAAAAATGTGTATGGCTTCACACAGTCAGCGACTTAGAGCTTTATAGTGGAAGACCTTCTGTAGATGGCAGCTTCACAAATGGACTTGGAGCAGACATCCCATTTCCAAAGGAAATGTCTTCACCATATTGTTGTATACACAAACATAACATGTGTTTGTAATGTTATTTGAGGACTAAATGCTTCTAATATGATATATTCGTCACCTGAAAAGTTTCACTTGTATTTGTAGTGTCATTGAATCTAGAAAAATCTTCACCTCGCATCTACACCATAGGCACAATAATATAAATAAAAAATAGAAAAACAATACTTTAATCACAAGTTAAGAATTCCTCTTACCAATGGGTTGTCCTCGTAAGGACTTGTAGAAGTTTGGCTCAAGAGTAAATCAATGAAACCAATGTCTTAAATTGTAGTAGAATTCATAGATTTGAAAAGATAACTTATATCACAACTATCATTTATCCTAGCACGCTTAAAACTTGTACAAACAATACCTTCCTTACCCATATTGCGGTTGAATCCATCTTTGCCACCAAAGTTTGCAACCCTGCCATTTACACATCTAGTTCCATCCCCACTACCAGTCTTAGAACCTCTTTGAATATTCCTACTATCGCTTTGTGCAGCCACCGAATTTGAACTTCCAATGGGTTCCTTACAAGATCTTCTATTATGCCCAAGCTTTTTACATCTCCCACATCTTGTGGATTTGTCTATACATAATAGCTCATCTTTTCCTTTCATTCTTTGTTTCTTGGGCCTCCCTACAGGAAGTTTTTGTTTTGGAGCATAGACAATCACACCATCATTGCTCTTCCTCCATAATGACTTTTCAGGAATTGGGTTGATTGGAAAAGAATAAGCCACTCTAAGCTTTTGGGTGCTATACAAATCATCTACAAAATCTTCCAAATCATATCAAAGTTGAATAATAGCAGCAACATGAATACATGGCAACCCAGTTACTTGCCATGCCCTACAATCACATGTCTTGTGTATCAAATTAATAGTGTACCTACCATAACAATTCTCCATTTCACATTCAACATCACTAGACTTGTACATAGACCACTCATGAGTTTCTTTGGCTATGCTTCTAGAAAATTGATGGGCCCTTGGCATCAATCTTTCCTTCCATATCAGTGCTTTGCTCCTCCTCTCATCCATTCTTATCATGAGTTTCCTACTTAATGAGTCAATTAACTCCAAAACCGGTCTTATCCTAAATTGATTCCATAAAGTTCAAAATTCACATCTAACTTACAAAATAAAATTGCATCAAAACTTACTAAGAGTAATAAGATATTGATAACAGATTCATATTGATAAATACCTTATTTCTCGAATCATTTTATTGAAAGACTCGGACATGTTATTAGTGAGATAGTCACATTTAGCACCATTGCCAAATGTACATCTACTCCACTTATGAGTGTTGATCTCCTTCAAATAAGAATAAGCAGATATATCACGAGCTTCAATTTCCTTGAGATAGCGATCATATGATGGTTCTACGAAGGCCCTTGCTGCATTCCAAACCAAGTGTTCCATTTTAGATCCTACACATACGTCAAGCAAAAAATTATGTAAGTAGCACTTTTCTTAAAAAGATTGATAAAAAACCACAACATAAATACAAACAATTACATTTACCTGGCCATTTAGATTTGAAATTCTTATAAAGATGTCGAACACACAACTGATGTTCTACTTTAGGAAATTTCACATTCATAGCAGCATCAATACCTTGCATTCTATCACTCATGAATATAAGATCATGTAAATCACCAATTGCATCTTTTAAGCATTGTAAGAACCATGCCCAACTATTTCCACATTCTATTTCTGCAATTGCAAATGCAATAGGAAATAATTGGTTGTTTCCATTCAATGAGGTTGTTGCTAACAAAAAACCTTTATATTTTCCTCTCAAGTGACATGAATCAACACCAAAAAATCTTCTACATCCATGCAAAATCCTTGAGAGCATGCCTTAAAGCAAACAAATAATATAAGGAAGCAAGATTCATCATCCAATTCATATCGCACAATGCTACCAGGATTTCTAGCTGATAATTCCATTTGCAAATCAGGTATGCTCTTATAAGACTCTTCTATGTTTCCAAAGATCAATTCTTGAGATTTTCTTTCCCTGACCAAACTCTCTTATATGGCAAGTTCAACCCATATTGTGTATTTATAAATGATCGCAATAGAGTTATAGGTATATCAGGATTTTTCTTTACTTCTTCAACAACTTTAATAGTTATCCATTCATAATTTGCCATTTTATTATCACTTTTTGTCACTACGTAGCAATTGTGTTCATTTGAGATGGTCCTGATACAAAATGTAACTTTGTCTTGAAGCCTAGAAGCATGTATCCTCCATGGATAACTCTCACTAATCCCACACCCAGAAGTAACTCTATAACTTTCATTCTTCACAAAGTTCACTTTAAATTAGTGTTTAATTCAATGTTGCCTTAGTGTTTGTCTAAATGCATGAACACTTGGAAATAATGCACCAACAACAAGCTCTGAACTTTCACTTTTAACCATAACTTCATGGATGGAATCTTCAACAACATCATCATCCAAAATTTCATTAGAATCATAATGGATTTCAGCACTACTGTTGTATTTCTCCTGCCCCTCTTTCCCACTTTTGGCTTCTAAGACAACAAAAGAACATTCAGATTCACTTGATGAAGACGCTAAGCTATGGTAACTTGATTCTGAAGTACAAAAATCTGAATCCAAATGAATCTCATCGTTGTCAACATCTAATATATATTCACTAGTAGTAGTAAAATCACCGACCAATTTCAGAAAATTCAAAGATATATTTTGTGTACCCAAGTTAAGATTTGTAGATTTAGTAGTCTCGTATGGGGTGGCAATGCTTTGAAGGCTCACAAATAGTCTAATAATTCTACCTACCAATCTATTTTCTGAAAACATGTCCATCAAACTCTTGTCATCAACCACAAAGTTATACTTCTTAGGCATAGAAGTAGGAAGCAACCATGCAAGATCAAATATATTACTTGAGTTATAATGCATGAGTTGACATATATCTTCAACGAAATCCTAGTAGTTAGCATAATTCAAGTCGCACTCTACACATAATTTGTGACCGAAACAGTATTTCATATGACTAATGTCTTTAGATTTCTTGTAATAACCACCATGTCTTATAATCATTTTAAATTGAGTTGCATCCATATTTATGAATTTAGAGAAAATCAACATTACTAAATGAACAATGGAACATATTTGAAAAGATTATTTATTGATTGCAGACAATGTTGATGATCGTATAGATACATAAAAAAACACTAAGCCCATGATCAAATAGCTATATTCTCATGTGATTCTGAATTACAAATGGGTTTGTAATTTACAATTAGAACAAACATCTTATTTGTTTATTCAAACAACAATAGTAGTCACAACATTAAGATACATGACTATATCTATTTATTCCTTCCGATTACCAACTCTTCTGAGTATAGGAATTTATGGAAAAAAAGTATAACATTCTTAGCCAAAATCACTTAATCGTGCATGATTGTCTAGAAAAAATGAGAATTACAGTTCCCAAACTAACAATCTAGAGGAACGATCAAAGACAATACGTTAACCAACATAGTAATGATAAAGATAAAAGGGATACAAATCATTTGCTTAAATAGATAACTAGGAAAATTTAGAACCTTTCCTTTTGATGGTGTGTAATGTAATCCAGAAGATCACAAAAAGGGGGCAGAGCATAAGCGTGGCGAGAAGGCACTTGGAGAGGGACAAGTCTGAATAGAATATGTCACAGCAAAAGAAGCACCAACGAACCACAAAACTAGTATCCGAGTAGCGCATAGGAGAAATGATCGGACACCAATATAGCAATGTCTGCAAGCACCACTGGAGAAGAGGCCGCCCACAGCAGGACCATATTTTAGGCACCGACGATGTAGTGTGCAGGTAGAACGACGGAGCCCTAGGCACCTAGGCAGGAGTCCCACCTGCAGAACTTCTCACGGCGATTCTTCGAACTGGAGCGAGAGAAGGTGTCGAGTGTTGACGACTAAAAATAAGGGTATTTTGGGCATATCAGGCAAGTTCAGTTAGTCCATTGACGACGGTGTCACGGTGGGGGGGTGTTTGGAATTTATCAATCTTGAGGGGGTATATTCGAATCAAGGGAAAAGTGAGGGGGATTTTGGGAAAAAACTCAAAATGAAATAGGGGCATCCGCTGCGGCGTGCATGGTTATGAAACTCCAGGTCCCGGGAAACTAAATTCGTTGCATACCGCCAAATGAAACTTGAAAATTTGATTAAGAGCACGGAAAAAGGAGGGCAAATTGAACCCTGCACTGCCAATCAATATTGCTTTGGTAGGAGTAGTGGTCAGGGACATGCTACTTATCTGTCATGGTTAAACCTTAGAGAAACAAACAGTAATGGCCAAGGTTTTTGTCCCTGACCCTATAGTCTTGACCCTTATTACATTTTGTTGTAGTATATTTTCAGATTAGAAGATGGTCAAGATTGATGAAAAATTGTTCTAAAAAGATGCTTTAATGCGTCAAATGGGAATTCAAGCTGAAACATTAGATCTATCTCAAATTCCAAATATGTAATGTGTTTGTGTCCTTGTTCCAGGTTTGGTTTCTCTACAAACTCATTTCGTGTCTTTGTGATATATTCCCATTTGTTTATTTTAAAAAAATAATTTGGAAGTTATTTCTCAAATAAAATAGCAAGTTATTCAACCTATACTATTAAAATTTGGTTTTTTGATGTATCCTATATTCTAAGTTTGCACTCACACCTGTGTCAAAGCCAACAAAAATGCACTATAATAGATAAAGTTGCTCTAGATTTTTGTTCAAGATTTATTTGGCTGCAGCCATGTTGCACATTTTCTAATTTTGTTATTTTCTAAGAGGCGTCCAAGCATGCAAAGAGGTTTTCTAAGGTTCTCTTCTAGTGTTCCAATATGATCTAGGATTCGATCTGGGATCGCCAGTACTACCTAGTAGGATTTACAGGTCAGACTATCGGTTAAATTCATTCACACTAGCACTTATTGTCTTGAAATCTTGTTTTTGAACTTATATGTAGACACAAGTCTGCAAATCAAGCAGATTAACTTTGCAAGTTGAAACTCAATTGGTAACAAAATGCCTTGTTCTCCGTGCATTGCTGAACACCACATTTACCCTCCAAGCCTACTTAGTAGACATACCTTACTTGGCCCATGGTGCACGATCACTATGTACGCACGATGTTATTTGGATATATTCTATCAAATAAAAAACATAATGTGAAAATATAAGTTGTATGTGGGATTATGACACATTACTATATATATATATATATATATATATATATATATATATATATATATATATATAGAGAGAGAGAGAGAGAGAGAGATAGAGAGAAAGAGAGTCAGGCTAGAATACACTCGAGTGTACGGATCGCACGAATACACTCAAGTGTGTTTGCATATCAAGACTATTTTTTGCAAAATGTAAAGCGTTGATCTTCACCCTCATACTATAACTAGGCTACATACAAATTTTGAGCCCATTTGGATGAGTGTAAGTCACTCATCCAAGGGCAACAAAATCGACACGTGAAACTAATTTGAAATGTATAATTTTTGCGTTCTTCATAACATGAGCTATACATATCCAAATGTGCTCAAATTTTGCGTATGAGTTGTTCACAAGATGTTTAAGAAGATCAATGGATTATATTTTCAAAAAAATATTGCATCATGAAAAAGTACTTGAGTGTATTCCGCTCTGCATACACTGGAGTGTATTCTAGCCTGACTCTCTCTCTCTCTCTCTATATATATATATATAGAGAGAGAGAGAGAGAGAGAGTCAGGCTAGAATACACTCGAGTGTATTCAGAGAAGAATACACTCAAGTAGTTTTTCATGATGCAATGTTTTTTTTCAAAAATCTAATCCATTGATCTTCTTAAACATCTTGTAATTAGCTCATACACAAAATTTGAGCACATTTTAACATTTATAAGTCATGTTATAAAGACCGCAAAAGTATGCATTTCAAATTAGTTTCGTGCGTCAATGAGTGACTTACACTCATCCTAATAGGATCAAAATTTGTATGTAGCCTAGATATAGTATGACGGTGAAGATCAATGGTTTACATTTTGCAAAAAATAGTCTTGATATACAAACACACTTGAGTGTATTCGTGTGATATGTACACTTGAGTGTATTCTAGCCTGACTATATATATATATATATATATATATATATATATATTATATGTCTACTATCTTACTCTTCTAAGCATGGTCATATCAACCACTAGTTTCTGTCTCTTTCCTATACCTTTCAGTACTCTTTTTTTTGGGAACATACCAAAAGGTAGCTAAAGATTACACAGTGTCTACGAGTGGTATAAAAAATCTATTGAAAACTTGAAGATCTTCATGGTAAGACAGAAGAAGGGTGGTCGGGCAGGTAGCCCATGAGCATGAGCCGTCAGGTTGTTTTAGGCATTTCTTAGCTAGCCAGTCTGCTAGCTTGTTCTGGTTTCTTCGCTGAAACGCCACCTTGAAGAGCGGACGTTCGTCACATAGGAGTTGGATGGCCTTGGTCAGGAGGACATATTTTGGTGGGGCTGCATCGAGGCCCTTGATCCAGTTTGTGGCATTCCATGAGTTTGTGATCAGGATTCCAGAGCTAAGACCTTCATGTTTCGCATATAGAAGAGCTTCTCTGATGGCCATCAGTTCTCCTCTCATTGGGTCTGTGCCGGGAGAACGTTGAGTTTGGGCATGGAGCCAGGCGCCTTGCAGGTCTCTAACGATCAGGCTTGTAGTACATGTACCTTCATCTTTGTTGAGAGTCGTATCCATAATGATTATGAAGGAATTAGGAGTGATGGAAATGCTTGTGGTACTCGGGGGTGACACTGAGGGAGGTGTCGGGGGGGTATTAAAAGCCTGGGCAGTTGTGACTATTGCCGCTCTACAATGAATGATGATCACCGAGGGAGGTAAAAATATGTGCTCAAAGATGTGGAGGTTCCAGTTTTTCCATTGCCACCAACAAGCTGTTGCAAAGTAGACGCCCCAACTGGGTATCCTGCTAAGGGCCTTCAAGTTATATGAGATCCAATCCTTAGTGGAGTTGATATTGAAGAAATGTGCTGCGTTAGGAGGCAACAATTGGATCCACACTGCCCTCGCCTGCGGACAGTCTCTTATGGCATGGATAGTATCCTCTAGAGAACATTGGCACCGCACGCATGATGAGTCTTATGTTAGGTGGCGTCTGACCCTTAGCTCGTTGATGAGAAGCCTGTCATGGTGGAGTAGCCACAGGGTGGTTTGAATTCGTTGTTCAGTCTTCAATCCCTAGATAGAGCAGTAGCAGTCTAAGCTGGCCATTTTGGTGAAGTTCATGATGGTCTTGTAAGCTGAGTTAGAGGAGAAAGCACCATCTGCAAAGGGTAGCCATAATCTTCTGTCCTCCCCATAAGATTGACTCGATGGTGGCATGAGGGCAATGGCTCATGTTGAGGATTCGTCAAACCAGAAATTGATAAAGCTCGTGTCCCATTCTCCGGAGTCATATATGAGGTATGAAACTGTCATGTCTCTTAGATCGTTTGGGATCGTGAGATCCGTCTTAAGGGTAGGGGTGGCCCCATCTCTGTCCCAAAGGTTTGTCTAGACATTCATTTTGTCGCCAGAAATAACAGTCATAGATGAATTGTTCAGAATGAGAGGGAAAAACATTTTGATCCCCCTCCAGGTGCGTGAGCCGTAAGTGGTTACAGAGCTTTTCCTGCCATATTTGGCATGCATAAGTTGTATCCAGGGTGTCGGGCCTTGCTGAATGTACTCCCAAGCAATCTTTGCTAATAGAGCTTTGTTGGAACCTGCTGATGTTCTCACTCCGAGGCCACCTCTGTGAAGAGGTTTGGTAATGTGCTTCCAGGCAACCAAGTTCAGTTTCTTGGTGTTCTTCGTTCCGGTCCATATGAAGTTATGAATCATTTGGTCTATTCTGTCTAAAGTAGAGGCAGGTAGCAAAGTGGATTACATTGTGTAGCATGATTGGGCGAATAGTACAGATTTCTCCAGAGGGACTCTACCTGCTAAGGAAAGAAATTTGTTCTGCCAGCTGTTAATCTGTGAGCAGATCCTATCGATAAGATGTTGATAATGGTCCTTGCTTTTCCTCTTGTCGATGATCGGAATGCCTAAGTGTCTTCCCAGGTCAGAGGTTTCCTTGATATCTAATGCTCTACTGACCTCCGCTCTTATGTGCCGTGGGGTGTTTGAAGAGAAGAAAATCGAGGATTTCCCATGGGAAAGAACCTGTCCTGAAGCTTTGCTGAAGCGGTAGAGACACTGGTTGATAGTGTTTTTCTAGAGAACAGAGGCTTCACCGAAGAGTATGATGTCATCCACAAAGCTAACGTGGGTGAAGGCGAGCTTTTGTCTGGTTAAACGAACATGTTTCCAATGGCCTAGAGAAGTTGCTTCTTTGATCAGTTGGCTTAAATGCTCGAGACAAAGGAAGAAGAGGTATGGAGAGAGGGGATCTCCTTGCTTCACTCCACATGTTAGTTTGAAGGAGCCTACTTCCTCTCCATTCCAGATAACTGAGGTCATGCCTGAGGTAATGATCTGCATGATTATGTGTGCAAGGTTGGTAGGAATTTGCATTCTGGAGAGAGTATCAACAATGAAGGGCTAACTAAGCTTGTCGAAAGCCTTCATAAGACCAAGCTTGATGGCACCGTAGTGCTTTTGATTCTGTTTAGATTCCAAAGAATGGATGATCTCTTGGACAAGTACTATATTGTCTCCAATTTTCCGACTGGGCATGAAGTTGGACTGGTAAGGTGAGATCCTGGATGAAAGGTATGGCTTCAGTCTGTTGGCGATGACCTTGGATAGGAGTTTCAAGCAGACGTTATTCAAGGATATCGGGCGCATCTGCGAGCATGACTCCAGTTGCGGCACTTTGGGGATGAGGATCAGGGTCGAGTTTGTGCTGCCTAGCTCGATGGGAAGCCCCGCAAAGGGGCCTTGCACAAGATCACAACTCTGCTTTTTGAGAATAGGCCAATGCTTTTGGATGAAAGACGCAACTATACCATCTGGGACAGGAGCCTTCAATGGCGCCATGGAATTGAGAGAGGCCTGTATCTCGTTGTTGTCCGGGGTCCGAGCTAGGGACTCCAAATCCTCCGCGTTAGGTGGGACAAAACTCCCGATAAAGGTGCCACTGGTGTGACGACGTAAATCAGGCGACGTTTCCTAGTAGACGTTAGAGAAAAAGGACAAGATAAGGTTATTCAGGTCCTCACCTTCTTCAATCCAATTGCCTTGGGAGTCCTTCAAGCGAGTGATCTTGTTCCTATTCCATCTCATCTTGACAATTGAATGGAAGTATTTCGTATTGTTATCGGCCAGCTTGACCCAAGAACAGAGAGCCTTTTGTTTCCAATCCAACTCTTCCCTCCGTAGGATCTCGTCCAGTTGACATTATAAATTCACTGTGTTTTGCTAGGTTATAGTCGAAATTGAGAGCCAGTTGGAATTGGTTCCATCGAATTGTGTTTCTGATTCGATCTTTCCTTCTTCTGTCATCTTTCTTCTTCTTCGCAGCCCACAATGCTGCCTTTTTCAGAAAGCTTGATCCTGCCTTGCCAAAAGAGGAATCAGGATCCCAGTTTCAACGAAGGAAGAGTTTGAAGCCCTCTGTCTTGGACCAGCTGGCTGAGGTATCGTGGAAGGGGCGTCTCTTGTGCTGTGGTTCGGCGTAGGTGACCAGTAGTGGGGCATGGTCAGAGTTATTCCTTTCAAGAACCAAGACTGGAGAGGATGTTGTAAGGTCGAGCCAATGGCTATTGCTGAGAGCTCTATCTAGCTTCTCGTGCAGGAGACCTCTCCTAAAGGTGGTATGGGGGCCATTGGTGCTGAGATTGTGGAGATTGTATGAGGTTGCAACTTCTATGAAGTCTCGGCTATTTGCCTTGTCAAAGGATCCACTTCCGAATTTCTCTGATTGGAACATGACCACATTAAAATCACCCACTGTAACCCATGGCATGGTGATGTCAGAAGAAAGCAGGTTGAGATGGTGCTAGAGGAATTTTCTACTTCCCCTTGTGGTGCCTCCATACACGAAAGTGCAAAAGAAGTTGTTGATTATGCGGCAATGAATGAATTGCTTGTGGGAGAGGAGAACTTCCACGTGGGTATTCGTCTTCCATAGGACCCAGATCCCTCCAGCGAATCCTACCGCTTCGACCCTGTGAGAGTTTGGGAAGCCCATCTTCTTGATTATTGCGGTGGCTCTGTTTCCGCTGCAACGAGGTTCGTAGATTCCTACTACATAAATGTGATATCTTCTGACTAGATTCTTCAAATCATTCTGGGCATCGTTGTCATAGATACCCTGAACGTTCCAACTCATGACCTTCATTGATCACCTTATTCAAGGGTGGAGGCACCCATCTCCTGTGCAACTTTCTCTAAGTCCTGGAGGTGTGACTATTTCCCCCTCTTTCTGGTAGAAGCTCATCCAGGATCCCCCGCATGGACCACCTTCTTGTTTCTAAGGTGGATACCAGCGGTCGGTTTGGTCGGGCTCCTGTATGTCACATCAGACGGACCGTGGTTACCCATGTTGAACTGGGTGGTAACGAAAGGGTGTGATTGCACATGCCTTCCCTGAAGGACCTCGTCACCTGAGGGTCTTGCCACTATGTGGTCGGAATTAGGGATGGAGACCGGTGAAGGCTCAGAATTCTGGGAACGTGTGTTTTGGGGAGGTTGGTGGGTGCGTGGAGAATTGGATGTTCCTTGGTTCTTGGGAACTCTTTTGTTCCTTTTTCTTTGACTCCAGTCTATGCCTCCTCCTCCTCCGTCGGTTATTCTTTGGGCTACTTTATCGGCATCAATAATTTCGTGGAATTCCTCGTCTTCCTCTGGATCAACCTCAAGCCCTTGGAACCTGTTGTGACCCTAGGACGTCTTCTGCTGTGGGGGTGTGGACTGCTATTTCCTTGGTTTCCACATTACTGGTTTGCTGTGGATATCTTCTGAGAAACCCGCCATGTGTTGATGCGTATTGGTAGGGATGAGGGATCTCGTTTCCACACTCGCCCATCTGGCCGCATTCTCATCTTCGATTTTTTTCTTGCAGTCCTTTTCGATGTGACGTGCTCTTCTGAAGTGGAGACAGATATAGGGTATATTCTAGTACTCCACCTTGTATCAGATGCCGTCCACCGAGATCACAGGGACGAGTGGCGCAACCATGTTGAGTTCCACCGCTATGCGTACAAAATGGCCCCTCCACTGTAGCATGGTGTTCGTGTCTACTTTAATGGTTTTCCCTAGGCAATTGCCAATTTCTCGCAGAAGCACTTCTTGGTACAGGTGAATCGGCATATTAGGGATGCGAACCCAGGCTACGATGCTAGGAGGCGAGGCTCTGTCCGAGGAGAATGTCAGAGACCATCTTTGAACTGTTATGTAAGAACCAAATATCGGCCAAGGCCCACCTGCCAGTGCATTAATGTAATCATCTTTTGCTTGCAGTTGAACAATGTAGTAATCGTTCGCCACGTCGATCAAGTTGAAGCCCCCCACTGGTTTCCACATTGCTTTTATTCTATCTCTTAACGTTCGGTATCTGATATCCCATGAGAGAAGTTTGACGACCACAAAGTATTGCCACAGTTTCAGTAGGTCTTCCAGGGCTTCTTAATGGAGGCGTAAGGCTGGGAAGCCTTGCTCGATAGTGATTTCGATGTATGAGGGAAGCAGGTTGGTGACGTTCTCATCTGCATCTATCTGAATGAAGTTTCGTGGGTTGTCCCTCGATCCTTGGGTGATGGTGTCCTTGTAGGATGGCCTTGTGTTTCCTTGGGAATTGGTGGTTTGTTGGCTTTGGCCTGACAGTGGGGGAAAGGGTTTTGTAGTATCCTGAGAGTCAAAGTCCATGGACGTAGCACCGGTAGTAGGGGAACTCCTGTGGGCGTGATCGACAGACTACTGGCCATAAGATGCGAAATTGAGAGATAATCCTGAGAACCCCAGCACCACCGTGCTGGAAGGACGGGAAGACATGTCCCATCTCCTTCCTCTTCAAGAAAACGACGATCGCCTGGATGGTCACCTTCTCCCGCAGCGGAAACCCTAGCCGCCATCTTTGTCTTAAAAACTAGTATAAATTTTTTCTCAAATATCATTGGACAGACCAGATTCATAAATGTATCGTAAGTAGCTGGTTGCAGCCAGAGACATGTAGTCGCAAAAATATTGTTGAGATCAGACCCAGATGTTTTCTACCCTACTATTAAAATTATAATTATGTCTCACTTGTTCTGCAATGTTTATTTAAATTTACTTGTTGTAATTTTTTCTTGGTCCAAGAAGAGGCCATGAAGTTGATTAATAACTTCGTATGTAAAGGAGAGGATCTTGGTTTATATCTTATTGTTAACCATCTTTGAAATGTCATATTTTCTAATTTGATTCATACATTTTTATGTATTTAGTTTTACCGATTTGTAGTATTGGATTATTATTTTTTAGGTTATATCCTTTTTAGATCCATATTTTTTAAATGTACACATAAAGTGTACCTATGTTGACTATATATTTCTCTATTGTACCAACCTTCTTGAGAGAAACCAATTTTAATTTTTTTATATACATGCATTTTTCTTATTTAGCAATGATAATGTCATTCGAGAAACTTGCTTTTTATGTATTTTTTCATCCACTGACATTTTCCCGACTATAAATTCAATAACATTATGTGTTCAAGATGATACAAACTTATTTCAATATAGATAAGATATCCCAATAAATTTATTATGGCATGCCATTCATTACTGGGAGCATCAATTTACATAGGTGGGGTGGACCCAAAAGTAGATGATCTAAAACTTATATAAATTATGTAGTACTTTAAAGCAGAGAGCATTATTTTCTGTGTGCATTTTGTAGATATTTACCATGATTTTCCTTTGGTATGAATTGTAAAAACAAAGTTGGTTTTAGAAAATATGGTATAAAATATCATAACTCAATTTATGTATGGAATAATAATTGATATATGTTCATTTGTTATCAACTCACCATGATACATTGTTACTACATTATGATTCCATGAAAAATTAGAAACAATTGTAGACTACTTAAACATTTATATATAAAAAGATATACATACATATGTGTACATAAAAGTATGTATGTGTCCATACCTATGTATATATAGGCTTTTTAATAGAAACTTTACATGAGATGATGACATATCTTTTGTGTATAGATGGCTTTTATTACATCGTTGGTGAGTTTTTATCCTTCAAGAATTAGTAACAATAAAGTTTTTTCATGTTAAAAAGTATTAGTCATGAGTTATAACTTCTTGTGCTTTACCTTTAGTATACATATATTGAAAGAATTTTCTTTTAAAGTTTGAAAGTTCTATTTTAATATTTGGTACATGATTGTCATGTTTTAACCTACTAATGGTTGCATCAATGACTACTTACGAGTAGTATATGATACATGAGAAATATAACTTCTCTTTTGGTGATGGTTTTAGATGAACAATACTATAAATAATGTAAATTACGTATAAAAATATGGATATTTTGTATTGTCAGTAGTACTAATAGGTGAAACAATACATATATCGAGGCATTAAATGATGTTTTTTTATTTTGTATATGCTTTTGTAAATCCATTCATTTATTCATGTAGATTTATTTTATTTTTAAAACATGTGTGGAAATGCAGATCACTATGTTAAGAACATTGTAATGGACGATAATAATTTTTTGTATTTACTTTAATTGATGTCTATTTTGTTCAAAGGAAACATAAGGTGCATGTCCTGAACAGCTAAAATAGAATTATTATTTTCTCCTTTTTTCCTGTCTCCTATTAATGTGACATAATCAATCCTCTTTGATCAATCTCTTCCGTTTAATTGATGTAGTTAAGCTAACATAGAACATCGACAATACTACCATTTTAGAATATTGGATCTAATGGTACAAAAAGTTGAGTTTTGATGTTATTAGGTTTGGTAAACATTGAAATGAAAAATAAATTCACCGATCTTTTTGTTACCTTATGAACATCTTATTTAGATGAGAGTGGAAGAATGGACATAGGAATTCCTTAAAAGAACACTAATATATATTGTGGATTGTATTTAAAACTCATTCACGAAAACATGACATACACATGGAAAAATATTTGATTGATTTTTTGTACTCAAATTCCAACACAATAATCTAAGAAGGACATTTTCACAAGTGATGTAAAGCCTTCCATGTTCAAGGTCAAAGAAAGTCATGTTTGAAATGCCCATGACAACATAATCCGTAGAAAGTTTGTCCTGAATGCATTAAGCTTTTGAAAAGGTAGTGGTCATAAATGCAGAATGAATACTATAAGCTATTCTACAATAACATATAGTTAAATAGTGAGAGAATTCTATATACATACTTCATGTGGGTATTTTTGTTTTTGTAGATAAATTTATGTCTAGTGGATAAAATAGTGGAAGAAGATATTAACATTCACAATATTAATTAAGTATGGTATAATTAATGATCTAAAAAAATATAATTAATCTCTTTTTAAATTTTCAATTTTGAGACAGAGAGAAAATCAACATGATATTTTTTTAGCATAAATATATATGCTATAGTTTTTTTTGTTTCATGTTTATGGTATAGGTCTCATGCACTATGATGGATTCTATTGTGTTTATCATTTATGTGGTTTAACAATTATTGTTTATAGATTTTTCTACTTGATATCAATAATGAACATTGAGGAAACAGACAAGACACATGAAGAGGTAATTATTAAGTATTATTAGATAGATCATCTAATTTTAGTATATCATGGTTAATATGCTATTTATGCTATTTTTTCAATAGAGGGATCACAAACAAAGACAACGATATGCTGATATGACAACCCCATTGAAGGAAATGTTGCTATCAAATAAGAAAGAAGCGTATAAGAAAAATAAAAGAGACACTTGTCATCAAGGTAATTCTATTCGTACAATGGAATTAATTTTATTAGTAGTTATATTTTATATTTTATTTGATATTAGGTCATCCTTGAACATATAATTAACTTATACATCAATATACTTCTGAATGGTTAGAAAAGAAACGTGAAAGAGACAAACAATATTGGAATGTCCAGAAATCCAAGACATCAAGTGCTTCTAAAGAGAGTGACACATATAAAGTTTCTACTATTAATGATTGTATGTACTGCAATGCTAAGCGTTTTAAGTTTGAGCCACCAACTTTTTGTTGTCATAAGGGGGAAGTTGTTATAAAAATCAATCCAACACATGATGATCTCTTCACATTATACACATCGGATTCTGAGGAAGCTAAAGATTTTATAGACCTCATATGTGGGTATAATAATGCATTTTCATTTACTTCTTTTGGCATTGGAAGTGTGGATAAAGAATTAGCTAATATGAAAGATGGGACATATACATTTTGAGTGCAATGGAGAGAATACCATATGATACCGTCATTGTTTCCATCTGATAACATTGCAAGATTTCTACAACTATATTGTTTTGACACATATCATGAAGTGGAGAATAGATTGAAGCATATTTCTAAGTTAAATCCTAAAACAGTTGAAAAATTGATATCAATCTTGCATATAAATCCATAATCTAAGTTTCTTAGAAGCCTGAGGAATTATGGCTCTTTGGAAAATCATAATATTGCCATTTTAAGAAAAAGTGGACTAGATCAGAGAGTATATAATGAGCCCACAACATCTCAAGTAGCAACAATATGGGTTGAGGGAAACAACCCAGATGGAAGATACTCATTGGATGTTGTTGTTCATGGTAATGGTGGAAGAACTTACAATGTTAAATCATATTTTGGTTGCTATGATCCTTGCAATATCCACTAATATTTCCTCTAGGTGAAAGTGGTTTGCATCGAGATATACTACGAGGGAAGAATGGAAAGTCAAATTCTCATAGCGATTTTGATTTACACAAGAAGACATTGACTAATGAAAATTTTGAGCAGATGTTAAATGAAGAGAGAGGTAAGTAAATAATTGTATAGTTTCAACTAAAATTTAAAAATCAATAATAATGTATTTCTATATCAATCAGAATATGTATTTTGTGTTTTCTTAATTGTTATGATTGTTTTTATTTTATAGGTTTTGAAAATAATAGGAAACTTTATGTGTCCACACGTGAATACTACTGCTATATGTTTCAAATTCGTGAATCATTGAAGATGTCTTTGTTGTATAGTGGAAGATTGCTTCAACAATATGTGGTAGATATGTATATCAAAACCAAAACTACAAGGTTGGATTACTTCTATAAACATCAAGATGATATAAGGGGTGATTTATATGTTGGTATTGTTGATGCAGTACATAATGGTGAAACTAGAGCTTCTAAAGTTGGCCAGAAGATTGTTTTACTAACAACTTTCATTGGAGGACCGTGTGATATGAGAAACAAATATCTAAATGCAATGGCTTTAGTACATAAATTTAGAAAACCAGACATATTCCTTACTATTATGTGTAACTCAGAATGGGATGAGATAAAATCTTTAATGAAACCATGGGAGCATTCATTCAATAGACCTGACTTAATTGTTCATATATTTCGTGCTAAACTTGAAGGTTTGAAAAATAAACTATTCAAGGATAAAATATTTGTAAAAGTAGCAACTCATGTTCATGTAATAGAATTCCAAAAGAGAGGTTTGCCTCACACCCATTTTCTTATCATTCTAAACAAAGAAGACAAAATAGTTAGCCCTGATGCGTATGATGGCATTGTTTATGTTGAGATTCCAAATAAGGAAGAAGTTCCTATATTGTATGAATTGGTTTTAAAACATATGATCTATGGTCCATGTGGAAGTCTAAGAAAGAACTCACCTTTCATGATAAACAACTCATGTAAATCAAACTATCCAAATCCTTATTACGAACATTCGATGGAAGGAATAAATTCATATCCCATATATAGGAGAAGAAACAATGGTGTGTCAGCACAAGTTAGAAAATGTATTATTAATAATCGGTTGGTTGTACCATACAATCCTTATCTTTTAAAGAGATATAATTGTCATATCAATGTGGAGATTTATTCATGTATAAAAGTAGTTAAGTATTTATATAAATACATATACAAAGGACATGATGACCGGCCTTTTTCACGCGTTCGGAAACAAACGCGGGACAAAGGAAGGAATCAAGCTTTAAATTTATAACCCGAAACCTTCTAGGCCCCCGCAACTTAATACGGGGTCGAAGTAGATATACGGGGTCGAACACAGGGACGTGGTGACGTTTAGGACGCTACAGATTTCTGTCCTTGAGTCAGATAAGCCAAAATGATAGTCGATGAAAGAAAGTTCTAGAACTAGTCTAGCGGGTTGTCACGATTAAAATAAGGAAAAGAAAAGAAAACAAAAGTGAAACAAGACAGAGCACGAGGTTCTACTAAATAGAGAAAAAGAGTTCTTGGCTATGTAACCACAAAAGGGGCAGTCTATGCACTCGTTCTCGGGCGTAGACAACCCTCGAACACCCAAGCAAGCATATAGTACGCACAGCGGCATCTCTCCTGTGGGATCATCCCACTCGCTCTCGCGATGCGTGACTAAAACCATCAACGATATGTCATTAACCCTCTCTCAAGGGATGACATATCAACACCTCAGTATATGCTAAGTTCCCTCTCGGGTCTTAGGATATTATGGGGCGTTAGGAACAGAATACCTTGGATCGTCCTCCTCTCGGGTTTAGATCCAAACTATCATCTCTTAGCTATTTCTACAACGGATCTCTCAATACAGGCAGAAATAGCAGTTCAAGCGAGTAAGAGATCAACCAAACTAGCAATCATAACTTGGAAAGAGGAAATAGAACATGCAACATACTAGATCTGATATGAATCTACTTGCTTAAGGCAAAAGTATATAAACATGCCCAGATCGGGCTGCATAGCCAAGAAGGAGCTAACTAGCCATAGACAAGCATAGCTGGCACCGAACAAAGATGGATAAACATCGTTTGTACAAGAAACAAAGGAATGCAGTAGAATGAAAGAGAAGAGGGAAGAGATATAGCCCGTAGAGTTGTAGGCCGGATCTCGCCCCTTGGGTCTTCTCTTTGTCCCTCTGGACTCCTCGGTTCTCTCTCTCTCTAGGCCGTATCGGGTGGCGGGCGTATCAGGTGGCGGGCGTATCGGGCGGAGGGCGTATCGGGCGGCGACCTTTGGGGAACCCGACACACTAGCTCCTTGGTCTAGGAACTAGCTCTTGCAGGGTCCTTCCTCCAGCCCTTCGCTTCTCCCGCTCCGAAGAAGAATTCTTGTAGGCTGGCAGCTGCTATTTATATGCAGTGAGTTGATGTGAGTTGTAGCTTTTATTGGTCCACGTGTCCTTCATCCGTGGCTTCAATCTTGAGGAACCAGGTCGGCCAATATGACTGTCACTCGGCAACCGTATCGGGCAACCGTATCGAGCAGCCGTATTGGTCGGCGGCCGTATCGGTCGGCGCACCCGTATCGGTCAGCGCAACCGTATCGGTCAGGCCATATCGGGCAGCCATATCGGGCATCTTTGTCGGGCGGCCATCTCATCCAGACCATATCAGGCAGCTGTATCGGGCAGCTGCTGCGATTCTTGTCTTTTCCTGGTCTGGTACTTGAAAGTCCCAAAATTGGCTAGTTTCGGTGCCTACAAGTCTAAAATTGGCTAATTAGCTACATTTATTGGCTACTTTTACTATTTTATCTAATGAGAGACAAAAGTCCTAAAACATAAGCAAAATGGTGCATATTAGGACTAAAGTGGCACAAAACTATAGATAAAAAGCATAGAAAATATGCACTAATTTGGGTGTTATCAACTACCCCAAGCTTAAAACTTGCTTGTCCTCAAGCAAGACTGTTCTCAAAGAACAAAAGATAACATCCAAATTAAGCTTGGCAATAAATGCTAAGGTTAAGAAAAATAGTTTAAAGCATCAATACTCTTGATCCATGTCATTTCAGAACAAACCCCCACCAAACAAGCACAATCCTGCCAAAGTAAGATCAAAGAATTTCCAGGCAAGATTAAGCAAATTCACTATAGCCTGCCAATGCTCATGAGGGTTTGAATCATAATTATTTAAGTATGAAAGAGTTGTCACTTAGGTGATCAAGCAGGTGATGAGCAATGAGCCATCACCATGAATCCATGCATACCAATCTAGAATACCATGCCTATCACTTATTCATGTCCTAAGAAATAAAGCAAAAAGACTCTAATGACTTCTGAGGATCCCGATCTGCGTTAGGTTGGTCCATGTAGTGAGCAATAGTCCCTGCAGTCCAAACTAGTTGGTCCAAAGCAGTGAGATGAACTCCTCGTACTGCGCCCGAACCAACCCTGCTACTGAGATGATCTCATAGGTCACCTAGGGGGTTCCTAGTGACTCTCTAATGAGCTTTTTAGAGTGGTACTACCAGGCACGATATATCCGCGTTCATGAGCGCAGTCATACACCGACTGGGCACCATCCTCAACTCTCCCAAAAGAGAAAACAAGCGCTCATTTCTTGTTCACACTCAGGCTTTTATCATCTGCATTCTATTTTTAGGCTTGGGTGAGAACTATATAGATATTTTTGGGATTTTATGGGCGGCCAAACCTCTTTTGCACATTTTTATATTTTTCATCTTTTTGACTCAATCTAATGTGAGAGGGCATGTAGTCCATCAAGGAAAAACACTTCACCTTGATCATGGCTCAAAACTCATCATGGCCCGCTTATTACCTGTGTGAAAAGATAGCAATTATGATTCAAGAATCCTTAGAATAGAGGAAAACTTGTGAATCCACAGCTAGGTTCTTTGATCATGTTTTAGCTCATTCCAGCGGTCCTTTACCGTGGATTTTCCATTCACGACACAGATCAAGGGAATTTAGCTTTAAGCTATGAAAAAGGGACATAACCTTAGGTTTATTACCAAACTCAAGGAAAGAGTCAAAGAGCAAGTCAATCAAAAGGTCAAGCAATTTTTAAGATGAAAATTGTGCATCTAGGCATGAAGCCAAGCATTTATCTATTAGATTCACACCACATAGCCATAATTGCAAAGCTAAAAAGCTAAAATTTTTGAAAATTTAAGACTAAATGCATGAAATAGACATGCATGCAAGAAGAGTGAAGAGAAAAGAAGGGCGACGCCTACCACCCCAAGCTTAAAATTTTTCTCGTCCTCGAGCAAGTCTCAAACTTGAAATAGTGAGGCAGGAATGCATGAGTTTAAAGACATTTATTGAAGTTCTAAAGATGATGCATGGGTGCAAGGATATCAAAATAGTTAGAGGAAAGAAATTAACTAACAAGAACATAAAAAGCAGAATTTATTGTAATAAAAGGGTGGGAGGTTAGGTAAGAGAAAAGGGGGTGGTTGCCCCACGATACCGACACTGGGATCCCAAATTCTCATCTTTGGGACCAGTGTCACCTGTGTCTTGCCGACGGATTCCGCCACATAATATGAGTAGAGTAGGCGGATGTGTTGGCCCTACCGAGTTTGAAGAAGAAAAGTTAAATCTGGCGACTCGGTGAAGTCATCTTTGTGCTGGAAGTGACATGAACTGCACTGGGGTGACTTCTTTTGCAAATCATCCTCAGGGTACCTTTCAGTATATGAATCTGAATATGAAGGTCCTAGGATGTCAACACAGGATGAGATGGAGGGTATAGGTTGAATGACTTGGGTGGGATCCATTTCTCCTCCCTCCATCTCTGAACTTGAGGTTAGATGCTCAGATAAATCATCATGTACAGTCTGAGTCATCCAATCATCTTCTGAACAAGAAGTACCCCCTGAAGAATCTATTTGTGGTTCTACCACCCCAAGCTTATCACTTGGCATGGAGTCGAGGGTGTCTTCATGCTTAGCAGCCATGTTGTAGTGCACCGTCCATCCTACCCCCTTGACGTCCACCCTACCTTGTAAAGGTATGGGTGTAAATGGCGACTCGTGCTGCTCTAACTCGTCGTCGGCATTATACTCACTGCTCCATGTCGAGCAGCTGTCGTCGTCGTCGTTGTCGTCATCGTCATCGAACAAATTGTTCCAAACCATGGTTGGCGTACTGCTCAAAGCAAAGTGACAAGTCTCAATATGAGAGATGTCACTCTGGTCTGGTTCAATATCTGACTCTGGTTCCTCTGAACAACTTTCCGGATGTGAGGTTGTTTGGCTGTCATTGTGAGGAAAAGAGTCTTCGTCATCGTCATCATTGGCCCATTCATGTCTATGACTCATATCGTCCATTGGTTCATCAGCTGGGTCATCTGGATAGAATGAAGGGCTTCCCCAAGTGGGTTGGTCTTCACAGAAAAATCCTGGCGAATCCAGTTGATGGTCTGAATAGGATGGTGAGATATACTCCAATTCAGATCCAATGGAATGGCCTTGATGACTAACGTCTTCATTATCTTGTGATGGTATTTGTAATTGGATTGTAACCAAATCAATGAGCTCTTGGAGCCTCCTGCCTTGTTCAACATCTTTATCATGAAGTTGTTGTACTTGAGCAGCAATGCTTTCGAGACCCGTCGATTCTGCCATGCGCATTGGTTGCTGACCTGCTGTACCAAACTGATGCGCTTGAATGAATTCTCACTCAACAGTTTGAACTAGACTTCTACTGCAGTCTGCAGCCTCGGTGCCTACTTTGAGAAGACGATCCTGCTCTTCTAGCAGTTGTTGCTTGGGATCGACATCTTCTTGGAGATGAGGGACTAGGGAGGTGAGCGCCTTGCCACTCTCTCCAGCTAACTCCACTGCCTTAATCAGTTCTTGATCCCATGCTAGCACGGGAGTTGATGGTTGACTGACAGTCTCCTTTGTTGTAATTTCAACATATGACGACGGTGGAGGTGAGTATAACTCGACTAGTTGTAGAGCATGACCTTCAATTATTTTCCAGCAGTCAGAACTGCGGAAAAACTCGGGAGGACAGGCGGACAAGATGACTTGTCTTGCCGAAGCAAGATCCATGGCTGAAAAAGGTACAAGAAAAAGAGAAGGTATTCAGTATATATGAACACGTATGTTTAAAACAAATGAAAATTTATGCATATATATACAGGCTTATAGTGACAAAACAAAAATCTACTAGGTGTGTAAACGTGGAAAACCCACGTCCCCGGCAACGGCGCCAAAAGTTGACCGGCCTTTTTCACACGTCCGGAAACGAACGCGGGACAAAGGAAGGAATCAAGCTTTAAATTTATAACCCGAAACCTTCTAGGCCCCCGCAACTTAATACGGGGTCGAAGTAGATATACGGGGTCGAACACATGGACGTGGTGACGTTTAAGACGCTACAGATTTCTGTCCTTGAGTTAGATAAGCCAAAACGATAGTCGATGAAAGAAAGTACTAGAACTAGTCTAGCGGGTTGTCACGATTAAAATAAGGAAAACAAAACAAAACAAAAGCGAAACAAGACAGAGCACGAGGTTCTACTAACTAGAGAAAAAGAGTTCTTGGCTATGTAACCACAAAAGGGGCAGTTTATGCACTCGTTCTCGGGCGTAGACAACCCTCGAACACCCAAGCAAGCATATAGTACGCACAACGGCATCTCTCCTGTGGGATCATCCCACTCGCTCTCGCGATGCGTGACTAAAACCATCAACAATATGTCATTAACCCTCTCTCAAGGGATGATATATCAACACCTCAGTATATGCTAAGTTCCCTCTCGGGTCTTAGGATATTATGGGGTGTTAGGAACAAAATACCTTGGATCGTCCTCCTCTCGGGTTCAGATCCAAACTATCATCTCTTAGCTATTTCTACAATGGATCTCTCAATACAGGCAGAAATAGCAGTTCAAGTGAGTAAGAGATCAACCACACTAGCAATCATAACTTGGAAAGAGGAAATAGAACATGCAACATACTAGATCTGATATGAATCTACTTACTTAAGGCAAAAGTATATAAACATGCCCAGATCGGGCTGCATAGCCAAGAAGGAGCTAACTAGCCATAGACAAGCATAGCTGGCACCGAACAAAGATGGATAAATATCGTTTGTACAAGAAACAAAGGAATGCAGTAGAATGAAAGAGAAGAGGGAAGAGATATAGCCCATAGAG
The DNA here is from genome assembly GCA_963693085.1 of Alisma plantago-aquatica. Taxonomy (NCBI): domain Eukaryota; kingdom Viridiplantae; phylum Streptophyta; class Magnoliopsida; order Alismatales; family Alismataceae; genus Alisma; species Alisma plantago-aquatica. The sequence goes on from OY856410.1 coordinate 1,114,938,335, forward strand.
GAGAGGTGGCTCTCTCTCCTTGGCCTCTCTGTAGGCCGGATCTCGCCCCTTGGGTCTTCTCTTTGTCCCTCTGGACTCCTCGGTTCTCTCTCTCTAGGCCGTATCGGGCGGCGGGCGTATCGGGCGGAGGCCTTTGGGGAACCCGACACACTAGCTCCTTGGTCTAGGAACTAGCTCTTGCAGGGTCCTTCCTCCAACCCTTCGCTCTCTCCCGCTCCGAAGAAGAATTCTTGTAGGCTGGCAGCTGCTATTTATAGGCAGCGAGTTGATGTGAGTTGTAGCTTTTATTGGTCCACGTGTCCTTCATCCGTAGCTTCAATCTTGAGGAACCAGGTCGGCCAATATGACTGTCACTCGGCAACCGTATCGGGCAACCGTATCGGGAAGCCATATCGGTCGGCGACCGTATCGGTCGGCGCACCCGTATCGGTCGGCGGCCGTATCGGTCGGCGCAACCGTATCGGCCAGGCCATATCGGGCAGCCATATCGGGCGTCTTTGTCGGGCGGCCATCTCATCCAGACCATATCAGGCAGCTGTATCGGGCACCCGTATCGGGAAGCTGCTGCAATTCTTGTCTTTTCCTTGTCTGGTACTTGAAAGTCCCAAAATTGGCTAGTTTCGGTGCCTGCAAGTCTAAAATTGGCTAATTAGCTATATTTATTGGTTAGTTTTACTATTTTATCTAATGAGAGACAAAAGTCCTAAAACATAAGCAAAATGGTGCATATTAGGACCAAAGTGGCACAAAACTATAGATAAAAAGCATAGAAAATATGCGCTAATTTGGGTGTTATCACATGACCGAGTAACTGCTCATTTACATCCTCAAGAAGTAGATGAAATAAAAAAAATTCAAGATGCAAGATGGGTTTCACCTCCTGAGGCAATGTGGAGGATATATCAGTTCAATATCAATGAAATTTATCCATATGTTATCCCTCTATAGGTTCATTTACCAAACAAACATTTTATATCTTTCTCACAATCAAAAAACTTAAACCATGTTCTATCTAAAGGTCACGTTGCAAGGACAATGCTAAAAGAATTTTTTAGATCAAGTGTTGATAATATTGGAGAAAAAAAAATCTTTACAGAGAATTCCTTGAACACTTTGTGTGGAATAAATCTTCTTCAACTTGGACAAAGCAAAAAACTTTACAAGCAATTGGTCGTGTTAGTGCTGCTAATCCAGCTGAAGGGGAAATATATTATCTAACATTACTCTTGAACCATGTCTGTGGACCTACTTCTTTTACTGACCTATGCATGAATAGGGGTGTGACATATGCCACATTTAGAGAAGCTGCTCAAAGTCGGGGTCTTCTTGAATGTGATAATGCTTCATACTTGTGTTAACAAGAGGCAGCGACATATGAGATGCCAAAAGCATTGCGGAGGTTGTTTGCTACAATTTTAGTTTTTTGTGAACCTGATGATGCCAAAATGTTATCGAACGAATTTTTGAAATACATGATGGAGGATTTTTCTAGAGACTCTCAATTAACAGTTGCAGCACAAGTCCAAATGACAGTGGAAGATATTCATATTATGCTAGAAAGTATGGGGAAAAATATGAAATATTTTGATTTTCCTATAACATCCTTTGAAATAGATTTACATCATAGTACATCAAGAGAGATATTATATGAGTTAGCAATACGAACTCCTGTGGGTGATACTCATGCTGTAAGAAATTTGAATGACGAACAAAAGCATGCTTTTGATAAAATTTTGGATAGAATAGATAAACATGGAAATGGGGTTTTCTTTGTTGATGGTCGATGGAGGAATAGGAAAAACATTTCTCTATCGTGAAATTCTAGATAAATTAAGAACTGATAATTCAATAGCGATTGCTACAACAACATGTGGTGTTTAGCATCCAGACTACCAGGGGGTGTACTGCACACTTCAGATTCAAAATTCCACTTGATGATAATAGCACATCAACTTGTGGTATTAAAAAGCAAAGTGGTTTAGCTGATTTAATTCGTCAAGCGAAAGTCATAATTTGGGATGAAGCTCTGATTGCAAAGAAACTTACAATTGAGGCTTTAGATCGTTCCATGAAAGATATATTATAAAATGATGAATTACCTTTTGGTAGTAAAGTAGTTGTATTTGGAGGAGATTTTAGGCAAGTACTACGTGTGGTTCCTAAAGCTACTCGCTCGCAAACAATTGAAGAATCTTTGGTTAAATCATATTTCTGGCCTCTAATGGAAAAATTGCACTTGACTAAAAAAATATGAGGGCTAAGTCAGATCTTGAGTTTTCAAAATTATTAATGAAGATTGGGGAAGGGACTGAACCATACAAAGAAAAGGATATGACTCAAATTCCAAAGGATATAATAATTGAATTTGATGGTGATGATCATACATCCAAACAGAGACTAATTCACTCTATTTTTCCCGATTTAACTGAAGAGTGGTTGTTCAAATTATATGACTGAGAGAGCTATATTGGAAACTACGAATGAGTATGTGGATGATATAAATGACTTGATAATAAATAAATTTCCAGATGAACAATATGTTTACCACAGTTTTGATACTGCAATGGATGAGACAAATCATAATTATCAAGTTGAGTTCTTAAATAGTGAAACTCCTCCCAGACTTCCACCACATAAGTTAATATTAAAATGAAATTGTCCAATCATGTTGTTAAGAAATCTAGATCTTGTCAATGGTCTATGCAATGGAACAAGACTCGTATGTTTGGATTTTCAACAAAATGTGATTTGGGCAAAGATAGCTATTGGGGAGTATGTTGGAAGAGAAGTACTCTTACCAAGAATTCCTATGTTTCCAAAAGAGAATGTCACATACCCTTTCTCATTCAAAATAAAATAGTTTCATGTGTGTTTGTCTTTCGCTATGACTATAAATAAAGCACAGGGCCAAACAATCATGTTGGTATATATTTTCCAGAGCCCGTTTTTTCTCATGGGAAACTTTACATTTCAATGTCGTGAGGAAATTCAAAATCCACGACAAAAATTTTGAGTAGTCCATCAACTACAAATAGCTACAAAGTTTGCACAAAAAACATTGGATATACTGAGATATTTAATTATTAAATTACCAAAGGTATGGTTTATATCTATAGTTGCTTGTACATTATTACTATTATTTTAAATTAATGTCCAGTTCTACTACTTTGAGTGTTCAAGTGATTATTGGCATGTTTCAAATTGTAGGTTGTTGAATATATAACTAGTGCACATTAATTTCTGATCAAAGGAAGCAATTTGAAAAGTGGAGGGTCTCTTCAACGTCTACATGATCACAAATTTCATATGATTGTCATACTATTTGTAATTCCTTAGATTTTAAACCTTCAAAATAAGAGCATGATGTTTTCAAGCCTTTTGTTTTTTTAATATATTACTCTTAACTAATTATAATTTTAGTAAAACTTCGTTAAAATTTGAGTTTTCTTTAGTGGGACATATTCTTGATATTCAATATGTTATTTGCATTTTTTACATCATAGCAATGATAATAGTTTCATCATATTTTTGTGGTGACATCCTATTTTAGCTATGATTATGAAAATTTCACCATACATAGGAATTATAAATGCACTGAATATTATAACCAACTATGTTGTGCATCATAAGAGACCATTGATAAACATTTTTCTCATGTTGTTATTATTTATCTACTGGTCCAATATTTACTGACTTCATATATTTGGACAATTATGCACCATAGGTAATTGTTTGATATTTTTATTCGAATGACAAACATATCGGTTGGAGGATGCTACAAACAATAATATACAAATATTCAAACAAGAATCATATATTTGAATCAAATTATATATTATTATTTTCAAAATATAATTTTATTAAAATAAGTAGTTACATTTTTGTTCATGGTATTCGTACTTGTGTATCCACGATTTTTTTTACAAATTAGAATGTAATTGAGAAATTTATTGATAAACCGTAAGAAAATAATGTGATTAGCATAAAAGGTTGGATAATATTGAAATATTGTTATGATATAGCTAATAAGTGAGGGTGTTAGATCTACTCAACAAGATTCGACTCAACACTCTGAGGGATGTATCCCATGAGATACATTATTCTTATTTCCTTGTACAATGGGACTACATAGTATGTATATACTCTAAAATACATTGTTCAAATTTTAGAACATTAATACACTCATTGTTGTACTACCCGTTTCCGTCCAACCCTACTGTACCATCCAATTATTCCCAAAACCCGTATTACTTCTGAAACTTCATTTAGCAAACCCTACTCCGTCCAAACCCAGGCCCGCAATACAAAGATGCGATCATGCAAGACCGTTCCTTTGCTTGGAACCTCGTTTGACTTGTGGAGGCATAGGGGTGGCGTACAATGATGCCATTGTCAGGAATCTCGTCTGATTTGCGGCAAAATTTCTACTTCTTTCATCTTCCTCAATGCAGTATTTGGATGATGAAAGGCGATATTCAGTATTGAATCGGCCACTCTTACTCACGTCCCTTTCTTATAAGATAAGAATCTGTTGTTTCTAATTGAACGGTTGTCGTGCAGGTGCCATGTTTGTTAGTGTTTCTTTCCTTGAATTGTTTTTTTTTAGGAATTGTGAGGAGGCTATGGCGCACAAGTGCCCGATGGTTCTACTTAGGTACTATGTGATGCTTCTGGCATGGCAGCGCGAGCCAATTTGGTGCTTCCTATGTTGCTAGATTTTGCCCAGTGGAGTTGAGGATCTAAATGAAGACACATGGGCAACGAATGGCTAGAAGTGAGTGTAGGATCATTGCTTTACGATTCTTGGTATGTCAAGTTGTTCTTCAGAAAGTGTCATACAAACAGATTGTTAGTTATACATATTTTGATATTATACCAAACCAACAATTTTTGTCGGCAACCAATATTAGACACTTCTATACTGATAATGTAAAGTGTTTTATTTCATATTGTGCTGATTGCTATACAGCAGAACAAGTATAGCCAATGATGTAGAAATTCAACCCATTATCTATGAAATATTTGAAACTAATTGTGTGGTCCCAAATATGTAGTCTAGGGATAGACAACCAACTTTATCAATTGTTTTGCTGCAGGTTATGGTTTTCTAAGTTGAAGTTCATGTGTCAGATTCATACAACATATACTGCAAGCTTTAATCAGTTTGAAATTCTATAACAACACTAACCATTGCAGACTCTGTCTTCCGCGACTCCTTTATCTGGATGCTAACTTCTGCATGAAAAGGTAATTATGGAACTTGAATACATTATTTTTTTGGGTTACTAAATTTGAATATATTAATCCATACAATCAAACTCAAATATTGAATGCATACAACTCTTTTGGATTGCATTACCGATACAAAATTTGTTCACTTCACTGCATATGAGAACACATTTGGAGCTATTATCGTTTGAATTTCTGAGTTCCTATATTTTTTGAATGTGGTTCCTGTTTATAGATAATAATACTACAAATTGGATAGCATTCCTGTTGATCCCATATGCATTCCTAATTGAATTATTTTGTCCCTGTCAGGAAGTACAAGGTGTTTTAGTTCAGCGACATGATAGAAAACCAATGCTCTCTTGTCATGTGAGTCAAGAATCTCAAGTATCACTTCCTATATATGAGTTGATCAACTTGCTTAATATAAACCGATCTTAATATGAACCATTTCATGCTACACATGGATGTTGAGCATGTAATCAATGTGAAGAGGACCAATGTACAACCCACCAACTGCAAGAATATCAAATTACTGAGTAAGATAGACATTTGTCAGGATTCTTGTGACTGAAGTAGTTTTTTTTAGGAAAAAAGGGTCATTGTATTAAGAGACTAGGTCCATACAATGGGGTGGAAAAAGCACCCTTGGAAAACTATCAATGAATACAAGTTCTGTATTGCTCCCCAAACCCAAGGCAATGATATTATGGGCTGCAGTGTTCCCTTCTCTACAGATATGCACCAAGCGGAAAGTAGAAAACATTGGTATCAAACTCACAGTCTCCTCAAAGATCTTCATGGCATGGATGCAACCTCTCTTCTTATCTTCCACCATCTTAATGACCATAACAGCGTCTGTTTTGACCTCCAGATGTTGGATGTTCATCTCGCGTGCTGTGCGGCAACCCATCAACACAACATAGCCCTCCGCCGCGGTTGAAGGCCAGTAATATGGGAGATTCCTAGATACAACTTTGATCACTCGCCTTGTATGGTTGCAGAACACAACAACCAAGCAGGTTCTGGCTTTGTCAATACAGGCGTTGTCCGTGTTGACTTTGATAGTTCCTTCAGCAGGGGGTGGCCATATGTAATTTCTTCTATTAAGTTTGGGACTGGAGGTGTGCTTGCTGTATCTAACTTTGATTTCATGATGGTCTTTGGCCCACTAGAGCAGGTGTTTCTTCTTCGCTTCATGATTATCAGTAGTGTGGCTGTATATAAAATTATTGTGACTGTTCCATACAACAACACATGTGGCGATGAACTCAGTCATTTCACTTAAAGAAAGTACACCTATGATCCAACTTCATGCTTTAACCATGGAAGATCGGGGCATACCTAACAGCTTAGCTTTGAAGGTACAATCAACTCAAGCTCTGCTAGCTACCTTACATTCGAAGAGGGCATGGAAGTCATCCTCGTCTAAGAGACCATATTGTAAACATGATTTAGAGGGTAAGATATGCCTCCTGTATAGTTGGGAGGCAGTATCCATTTGATTGCAACAGATGTGCCAGCTGAAGTGTTTGAATTTAGGGGGAATATCCAGTCTCCAAATATTGCTCCACAAATTGCAAGGGACAGACACCTGGGAGAGCACCTCACTGACCCCCAACTAGTAGGCCGTCTTGACAGTGAAAGAACCACCGGTAGATATTCTTGTATTTTATTTGATACACTTTGATCTAATGAGTTTTCACCTCTTGAATCTTTTCAGGACAGGTCGGGATCGTAATTTCCATGCTAAAATGCTCTTATGTTTATCAAATCAGTAATGTATGCAGCAAGGTAACATTTCCAACGTGTTTGTATGAATTCAAAAATGAATCATTTAAAGTGAGTGGCTACATTAGATTCTTCATGCCTGATGCTAGATCTAGACATGTAGGTGTGAAGATTGTATTTGAATGTATCCTATTGCCACACAATCTAATGGCTTGGTACCTTGATATTGGCACACACTTTGTGTGATATGCACACTTTTATATCCACTTGTTAGTTAATATTTTGTTTCTATACTATATTCTTATCTGGACTTAATATTTAGAAGATTATAAGTTTATCAACGTTGTTTGACAGGAGTACGAGTTTATCTACACCAAGGAAGCATTATTTATAGACGAGAGTGAATGTTACACAACCAATTGTTTACTGCTATAATGTTACATGAAGGCTCATGTGCTCCCTAACGTTGTTATTCATCACGTGAAAGTTGTTTAGAATTTCAGCATGTACAATTTAATATCATGAGAATTGAATGTTACGTAAATGTTGTATTGGATTTCATGTGCTATTATTTAAAGATATAAATACCATGTGTGCTAAAATGCAAATGATTTGTACAATTTGAGTATTCATTATATAATTATTTTCTATATGGATCTTTATTCATGGTGTTATTGAAAACATATTATCGTTGAATGTATCAATCTAAGATACAAACTCCTGGTACAGACTCTTTTGAGTCACCAGAAATACGGTTTCCAACTAAGTAATTAGACAACAGACTCTAGACTGGGCCTCAAACTCTTAATGGATGATTCTAAAACAGATACAATTTAATATCATGAGAGTTGAATGTTACGTAAGTGTTAAATTGGATTTCAGAATGTACTATTATTTAAAGATATAAATACCATGTGTGCTAAAATGCCATCGTCGTTCTACCTACGAGTTCGTCTAGCAAGTTCCATCAACAACCATGACGAAAAAGTACAACCAAAAGAAGCAAACAAATAATCATGGTAAGTATATTCGTTTATATAGAAAAATAGTATAAAACTATCATCCATTCCAACCACTATTGTTGACTGCAACTAGCCAATCATTGCAATTATTTGGTGTTAGTCAAGAATACCGTTGTGTTAAGATAGCAAACATGTTCGTCTAATTTATTGTTGCGTCGTTTGCCTTAATCAAAGATTATTTTATTTGGGTTACATTCGTCATTATCCTATTCGATAATTAGTGTCCACGGTCTACTTCTATTTATAAAAAGGTTATATGGAAATTTCCATATCAGTTTTTTTCCCAATGAGAATGTAGATAAATGTGTGCAAAGGGAATCGATAACGATAAAACTTTAATTCCTGGACTATCAAATTGGGAGCTAAATTGTAAGCTTGTGTATAAAGATGAAGTTAGAACTTATCGAAATGCAACTACATCAGGAACCTACTTAAAATTGAGGTTTATGGATATTGAGGTAAGTCCCATGTTTAAGATGATAAATTCTATGAGCAAATTGAAATTTTCATATCTATCAAATTTAGGGCCAATATATACGAGCGGTAATGTTCAACAATGTGATAGAAAAGTTCAGCTCAATTTTACATCAACAATCTTTCTACAAAATATCAAATGGTTTCATTAAGGAAGTGAGGGAACAATACCGAATCAACAAAACCAAATTGGAGTATGAGATTACAATTGATACTTCAATGGAATTGGAGACAATTGACATTTCAAATTGGAAGATCCGTGATCTCAAGGATGAACGCACAAAAGATTTTCGATCGATTAAATCATTACTTGATAGCAAAGCAAATGACATAGATGTTAGTATGAGTTTTTCTTCACCATATATTTTGTATTTATGGATTGTCAAAATAATCACAAATTTTATGTTTAGATATAGTCGATATAGTAATAAATGATGATTCAAGAACACATGTGATCAAAAGGACTGACAAAATCCTTTTACCATGTCAACATTTCTTCTCGCAGATAACACGTAAGAATTTAATGCATTTTATATGATTTTTTTAATTAGTTATAGATATTTATTAACTCATAACAAAATTCAATGTCTTCACATATCTTCTAAAATATCATGTAGCTACTCAGAACCAATGATACTTACCTTATGGAATGATTTTGCATCATATGATGATGTTACTATGAGGGAGATGATTGAAAACAAAGTTACAGTTGTAGCTAGCTGTGTTAAAACAAATACATACAAAGGTAATTATGATTTATTTTCTAAATAAATATTGTAACATCTCACTTTTTCAAAAATAATTTAATAGATATCGTTGGGCTAACAACTACAAGTGACACAATCATTGAGATTGGTTCTTCACACAAAGCGGCAGAAGATCTCAAAAGATGGTTATTTACTTGATCCAATTTCTATATAATTTGTTCGTTACATATTATTTCTCCTTTTAATTAGATGTCTTGCAAAATTGATATAGGTTTGCTGATAAAGATGATGAACTCAATAAAAGAAGAGACATGTTCGCATCATTTTTGTTCTCAAACTTGAAGGTAGACAAAACAAAGTTATGTTCACTGATTGAAATTGGCTACAACAAAGTAAAATATGTAAGTTAATACTTCATGTTATGTACAATCATGTATACATATATTATTTTTATAATATAATTTTTACATCATGCAGAATAGTATTTATAAAATTGAAGTAAGAATTATCGATATTGAGAGAATGCAAGACCTGTGGTATTTATCATGTTCATTGTAAGAAGAAAATCAAGATTGAAAACAATGAAAAATATTGCCCTAAGTGTGAACATTTAGTAGATAATGTTGAGTTCAGGTGACATTATAATAATTTATTCAATCTATGACAACTATTTGAGTTGATTTCTAATACAATATCTATATTTTATCATAAATATTGTCTACGAGAAAATATGGCTGATGATACTGGGTCAATTTGGGTGACGTTCTTTGGAAAAGAAGTAGAGAAATTAGTCAACATTCTTGTTGATGACCTACTAAAACAAAAGGTACTTCATATTTGTTTACCTTTTATGACATATTATGTCATTTCTAATGGTTATTTTCAATTACAGGATGCTAACTACTTTGTTTACGAGAGCACTCTAAATGACATTCTTGTAAGGAGAAGTACATGCACAATAAAAGTGAATATTGTACATGAAACACACAAAAAAGATTATACATGCATTAGAGTAGAAAGTATTGAAGGAACTATCAAAGAAGAATGTACTGATCAAACAGACACAAAAGACACTCAAAGGAATAAAGAGAAGAAAATTACCTCGAAAGAGAGCCAAGCCCAAGTCAAATTGGATGATCAATATAAGAATAACACGGCAAACATGAGAAGAAAATTACCGAGTTCAACTCTAGAGAATAATACTAAAAAGGAGATATTACAAGACACCAAGAAGACAAGAAATAGGAGAAAACATATAACTAAATGATATAATCAAATATCATTGAAGTTTTTCATTTACTATTATGCAGTCATCATACATTAAGTTTGAACTGTAGTAACTTTCTCTACTTTTTTTTCTATTTATTAATACACTCATTGTTAGAAGCCACATTCATCGCACGTGCATTTACTAGTATATATATATATATATATATATATATATATATATATATATATATATATATATATAAGGTGAAAAGTTGAGATTTTTGCACAATTGAGCACCTATTTTTCCGTAGGACATACTAAGATTTTGAAATTTTGACAAGAAAAAAATGAAATGTTCGTTTGTTTTATATGAAATATCTAAAAAAAGTCAGTTGAATTATAAGACCATCGAGTACCTTCATTGGACCATAAAACCAGTGAAAATGAGAACCTATTTGTACATATGCAAATTTGACACGCTCCAAAAGAACAAAAACAAATGAATATTTGATGTCCCCTTTAATAGTATGGATATAGTTTATAGAAATTGGAATAGTAGTTTTTAATTATAAAACTAAAAAATTTGCAAGAAGCCTCACTACCCTTTCTTACGTAGTATGGCATCATAAAGTTCTTAATGGTGCATATAGTGTGTGCGTTGTTCAATTATTAAACATATACAACCATACATATTTACGTAACTAATTACAGACGATTTGTAGTACTATTTATTGAATAAATTCAATTGAAGTAGATTCAAGGCATAAGAGACATTTGAATACAAAATTAGAGTTTGTCTTTAAAAACAAATTATATGGATAAAAACAATTATTTCTATTATCATATCATTTTGATGGTACATTATTTCTTTGTCTATATATACGCTTTACATATTCCACATCTAATGCCGGTGTAAGACTCACTTAAAAGGTTTTCATTGACGAGGTGATATATATAAAGTCCAATGCTTATTCAACTTTATGCTTAGGTGCATGCAATAGTGAACTTAACTTCAATACAATGGGATTTCAAAACTATGTTTACAATGATTTTTTTTGAATGGTTCATAGTTTCTTATAGAGTCACTCAACTGTCGGAGGCCTGATCTACCGAACACCCTATTAGGACCCAACAATGAGAGCTCTTTTAATTAATGTAAATTTTAATTACAAAACCAGTTAGTAGTCATGAAATGAGGGCCTTTTTTCCTTCAAAATATGTTGTCTCAATCTTGTTGTTCTAGATGTGTCCCAGATGATCATTGTCATACATTCACCCAAAAGCCGACACTTAAAATGACTATTGAAGAGTGTGTATGGATGAGATTAATAGTGACACGTCTAGAATAACGTCTCCAGGACATCAGATTTGGACTCTTATCTATACTAATATAGGAAAGCTTGCGTAGGAGGTCACTGTAAATTCTAGTGAGTGTACACTAGAATTTACTCTTTAATTTTTCAAAATATATATTATATTAGGAGACTCATCCATATTATAAAGGAATGCCCATGTAGGAGGTGGATGTAATTTTCTCTATTATTTTTAAAATTATATATTGCTCCTTGTGTGTACACCATACTTTATTATTTAATTTTTTAAATTATATATTATATTCAAGACTCATCTATATTATATAGGAAATCCCACATAGGGGGTGGATGTAATTTTTTCTATTATTTTTTGAAATTATATATTGGTCCTTGTGTGTACACCACACTTTACTCTTTAATATTTTAAATTATATATTATATTAGGAAACTCATCTACACTATGTAGGAAAGCCCATGTAGGGGGGTGGATGCAATTTTCTCCATTATTCTTTTTGAAATTACATATTGGTCCCTGTGTGTGTACACCACTGTTCACTCTTTAATATTTTAAATTATACATTATATTCTATATACGAGGGTGGATGCACTTTTCTACATTATTTTTTGAAATTATGTATTCATCCATGTGTGTGTACACCACACTTTACTCTTTAATTTTTCAAATTATATATCATATTAGCAGACTCATCTATACTATTTAGGAAAGCCCGCATAGGGAGGTGGATGCAATTTTATCTATTATTTTTTAAAATTATGTATTGGTCCATATGTTTGTACTCCACAGTTTACTCTTTAGTTATTTAAATATTATATTATATTAGGAGACTCATATATACTATATAAGAAAACCGGTGTAGGGGGTGGATGCAATTTTCACCATTATTTTTTAAAATTACATATTGGTCTATGTGTGTTTACACCACACTTTGCTCTTTAATTTTTTAAATTATATATTATATTAGGAGACTCATCTATACTATATAAGAACGCCCGCGTAGGGGGTGGATGTAATTTTCTATTTTTAAAATTACTATTGGTCTATGTGTGTGTACACCACACTTTACTCTGCAGTTTTTTAAATTATATATTATATTAGGAGACTCGTCTACACTATGTAGGAAAGCTCGTGTAGGGGGGTGGACGTAATTTTCCCTATTATTTTTTGAAATTACATGTTGGTCCCTATGTGTACACCACACTTTACTCTTCAATTTTTTAAATTATATATTATATTAGGAAACTCATCTATACTATATAGGAAATCCCGTGTAGGGGGTCGATGTAATTTTCTCCAGTATATTTTGAAATTACATATTGGTCCCTCTGTGTTTACACCACACTTTACTCTTCAATTTAGTAAATTATATATTATATTAGGAGACTCACTATACTATATAAGAAAGCCCTTGTAAGGTGGTGGATGCAATTTTCTCCATTATTTTTTTAAAATTACATATTGGTCTCTGTATCTGTACACCACACTTTATACTTTAATTTTTTAAATTATATATTATATTAGGAGACTCATCTATACTATATGGGAAATCCGGCATAGGGTACAAATGCAATTTTCTCTATTATTTTTTAAAATTACATATTGGTCCATGTGCATATGAGAAGATCTATTAATATATATATTGTACATATTTTTTGCATCTTCTTTTTTTGTAGTTCAATCTATAAATTATCCATTGCAATCTACTAAGGCACTCGTGCTATGCACAGGTTTATGCCTAGTTTATCACTACAGGAAAAATCGTTGTTATTAGAAACAAGTTTCTCAAATTTGTTATACAATATACAGGTTTGAAATTCAGAGTTCTGCTCGGCATTAAAGAAGTAATCACCGAAAAGCTTTTATTGATGTGTATAATATACTACGTTTGATTGTTTTCAACTATTATGGATGGCTAAATATAATATAAAACCTTTTCACATTATTAGCCTCCATTCATTTTAATATCTCATAATCAACTAAAACTTTTACATAGCTAATTTCATTGACAAGAAGAAAGTTACATAGCACATGACACATCATATATGAATACACTAAGAATGTCTAGAAAAGTTTATAATACACCTATGATTATTTATAGATATCATCAATGATAAATAGAGGAAGAGGGAAAATATTTCTATGAAATTTAAGTGTATTTCGAGTGGATCTATGGATGGCAAAATAAGTATAGTAGTCAAAATGTTATGTTTGCGTCGAGTTGGAAAAGATTGATTTCACTCAGAATGAGAGCTAACTAGGACCCAGATTTTGGTCACCCAACCAAAAATCGACCTGAATTGTTAAATTTTAATCCGACTCAACCGAAATTTTAATGAGCCTGCAAAACTAATCAGATTTGTAAAATTTAGAACACTTAATATATGTATGTAAAAGTATTAGTTTTGCATGAGTTGGTTTTTTACTGTTTAATCTAGAGCTGATTTGGATCCAAATTTACCCCAATTTGAAACTAACTTTTATTGTGAACATTTGAACCTAAAATCAAAGCTGATATATTTCATGTAGTATATTAAAACTTAAAATTAGTCCAAATTTCCAAAACTAGAAATCAAACTAAGATCAAAATCATAGATTCCAAGTATCATTGACAACCCTAAGAATAAGAGATGAAACTTTGAGATGGTTGATGCTTTTCTCTTTGTACGATTTTTTTTTACTTAAGTGAGGGAGTCATTATATTCATCACGTCTACCCCTATCGGTAAAAATCAAGCATTACACCTCCAACAAGTATAAGAGCTTGTCCCTTCTACACATAACACATCCACTGCTCCCCCTATATATCATCAAATCCAACAAAAAATCAAAGTATCATCATCTCTCATACTCTCTGTATGTGTATGGAACTCTAGTTCTATCTAGACAGCAGGCCACTCGGCCAGCGTTAGCGTAGGTGGTAGGCACGGTGTCCCCCTCCGGGGGGATCCCGGGTTCGAACCCCCTATTAAGCGCATTTACCACCCGTCAGCTATCCGGACTATGACGCAAAGGACGCGGGGGCAACTCATAATCCTTTTTTTTTTTTTAGACAGCAGGCCCCTCTAATAACGTCCGGTAGACCTTCCAGACTATTGGCGATAAAAGGCACGTTTTGCGTCAAATCCCACTTAGCAATTTCTCTTGCCCCTCTATTCCCCTACTTGAGGATGACCATCACATCATGTATGATTTTACTGAGCTGTCTAAAACACAACACTCCAGGGTGGTTGCCATATCAAGTACACCAGCCGACCATGATCGCTTTCTACAGATATGAACACTAGGCCTAAAGCCCTAGCTTCATTAAGTGTCACTACTATGCCTTCAGTGCCGCTATTCAAACTGTCATTCCCATACACCGGAGTAACAAGCACCACCCTGGTTAGACTCAACCCGTCTCTGGCTAGAGCTCCACTGGAGCTAGAATGATTCCCGCCTCTTTTTGCTCTGAATACTGCTATGCTAATCTTTGTATGATGTTTTCATCTTCCAGCAAGCTGTTTCTTCTATTGCTAAAGAAGAAAATTCTCCTCGGTTGAGTTAGGGGTTTCAAAGAGTGCTTACACAACTGAATCAGGACCGACAACGTCAAAAGGGGTCAGTTAAGCATTCGTCACTATTACAATGAAAGAATTCCACTATTCAGTTTACCCTTTTGATAACTTTCAGATGTAGTACCTGGGTATTCCGAATTTGGACAGGAACAAACCACACGCAGCCAAATCTAGAGCTGCAGGAAGACAGTGAAAAGGTAAAAGAACATCCACAGTCGACAATGAACATTATTCCCTCCCAAAGGAAGCTACTAAAAATCTGCACCCTATGTGGCCATTCCCGGCATAAGGGGGACACAGATGGGGTCCCCCTAGTGTGTTCCCCCGGCATCCCACATTTCAATCCATCTCCTCCGGTACCCACACTCCAAACTCCTAGTCGAACCAAAGGGGGGCATGCACCCTGGGAGCTAAAAGCCTACCACTCTAGCTAGTCTCAAAAGGACTCCCCTGGTTCTGTTCGAGTCCGGGATTGATGTGCTGGGGGGGGGGGGGGGGGGGGGGGGGGTGAAGGAATAGCAACGGCAAGTGGACTGTGCGCTGCTGTTTGTCGTATTCTGATCGCCAGTCCGTACGCTAGCAAGCAAGGGAACGGCGGCGTCCACCCTGCGAGGGTTGGGTCCTTATCTGCGTGCTGTTTTGTTTTAGACTTGAAACAGTATTAGGTATTTTGGTTTGTTTTCTCAGTTCAGAGGATGGTGAAGCATAGGGATTGTGGCATTCCAAAGCTATTGTTAGCTCTGCCTATGAGTGGACCTTGGCTTTGATGGCGAGGTTTTGGTTTGGAGTAATCTTAATGTCTTATCTTTTGGAATATCAGGCCTCAGTCCCGACAATGTTAAAACTGGATATACGGATCCATTTGTTAGATATATATATCATAAAATATATAAATTTACAATTATCATAACGACGGTGGTTAACTTATAGGTATATTCAAAACACAAATCAAGTAGAAAACATGCCACCCAAATTATTAGGATTAGAGTTTTATAGGGATCATGTTTGGATCGGTTCGGTCAAAAAATTCCATCTGGATTGTTTTGTTGATTTGGGCCCAGATTTTATCTGAATCTCTGAATTCAGACAGGCTCGGATTGAAAATGTAAATTGGATCCAAATCAAGACTTGGATTTGAAGATGTTCTTTGTTTAAAAAATCAATTCTGATAGAATTACCCATAAGATTACAAATAATTTCAATATATAAAAATAACCCCAAAAGTGTGAATCACTATGTAATATTACACAGCTAAAATATTATTTTTGTTTTATTTTATTAGAGAAAAATAATATTAACAATCACCTAAAAGACAAGAAAATCTAATATGTTTGTAACATCACATGTTTCGTACTAAAATAACACATATGTCACATCAAAATACGTTGAAACATCACATATATCATACTAAAATACAATAAATATTATGCCAAAATATAACCTATCAAAATATTTGGAATAATTATGATATCAAAACAACATTTATATACATCATAAAGACATCTATACAAAAAAAAATCATCAATGTCACTTAAAACATAAATGAATTCTAATACAATAAAAATATTATAATACATTACAAACATTCACATCAAATAATTAAAATATGTTGTAACATCACATATATCACTTTCAAATATAATTCACATCTCGTAAATGTATGTATATAAATAAGTATTTAGAATCTGATTTTTTTTTCAATTTCTAAACATCTACCAGACTCAATTTAAATTCAGACATGTAATCTTAAATAAGAAACCGACTTAAAACATTATAACTAAAACATGGACCCAATTTTTCCTGGACTGAACACAATCGGCCGGATTCACAGTTTAATATTAATTTTGACAGCCCTTAGTAGGATCAAATTAAATAAAAATAATATAAATATGATGTGTTGAACACACGATATTTTTTTAAAAAATATCGCCTCGCTATAGGTACATGTAGGTGGCTGCGCTTTCCACGGCATGCTAGAACCTTAAAACATCAAGCATATGCTTTCAAACACGTACCTAGTCGAGAACGAGCTCGTGCCACGGCTTAGTACTCTAGAGGGATCTGATGAGCAAGAAGCAGTAGTCGAAGAACGTTGCATTAAGGAGGAGAAGAGAGCATATACTATCACTATTGCCAAGCAAACAAGTTCAACGGAATTTATCCCTACCCTAATTAATCATTGTGGAGCCTTAATTAAGCATATGTGAAACACATTTTTTCTCTCTCACACACCTCTACACGCTTGTGAATAAGAATCGTCACGTCAATTATGTAATGGAATTCAAAAGGGTATGGTTACTTATATCAGAGTGGATGCAGTTCAAACACTTGTACTCCACTTACACTAGATCAAATATACTTCCTATGTATAGAGAAGTACAAGTAACCAGATTTCTTCAACAAGTGTTTGATCTAATACGGAACGTATACAACATATGATCAATGTGTTCAATAGGAAAAGCTTGACATGTATTTGTTGGATAAAATTATATCTTGTCAGTAGAACTGATAAAAATTGACCCAACCCGAGAAATCCGACCCGTCCTATCCGCAACCCGACCCGATTAAACCCGAAGAAAATATAAATCCGAACTCAACCCGACCCGACCCGATGTTTACCCAAAACTCAATATGACCCGGAATTGACAGACCCAAACCTGACCCGACACCCGACCCGATGATATCGCGTGACCCGAATCAACATGAAAAAATCACAACTGACTTGACCCGACTCGATATCAACCTGACCTGACCCAACGTCAACCCACCTAAGACCAACACAACCCAATGTCAACCCAATCCAACACCAACCCGACCCTATATCAACTGGACTTGACATCAAACCGACCTTACACTGACCAACGCAATGTCAACCTGACACGAAATCAATCCAACAGAACACCGACCCGACCCAATGTCAACCTGACTGAGTACTAGCGAGTAGCAACTAATGAGAAGCCGAAAAGTAAAGTTTTAGTTTTACAATAGATTTTTATATAGTTTTATCAGTATATTATTTATAAGAAATAGTTTGCTTGATAATTTGATTGTAAGGAAAAGGAAGGGGGAATATAAGAGATATTGGATAGTAAAAGAGAAAAATAACAAGTAAAAAAATATTATCTTTATTTTTTAATTAATGCAACATATTAGTCATTACTCATTATTACAACTCACAATGTGACCTGAATAAGGTCCAACTCAAAACAACTTGATTATACAAAAATACAACCCATGCAACACCAACTTGATAACTATCCAATTCAAAATCATTAGATTCAAACTCGAGTTACCCCCAAGAAATAGTGTAAATTGAAATGACTTGAAGTGATTTGACGTGAACCCAAACCAACCCAATAAATGAATCTAAACAAACTTGTACCAAAATTGACCCGATCCGGACACGAGTTGACCCAAAAAAGCAAAATGAACCAAAGGGACCAAACAGATACTAACCCGACTCGACATGAAAGGAAAAAATAACCTCAATTATCTTTGACCCATAATGACTATGGTCAAACCTGAACTGACCCATCTGATTGCCAACTCTCTAACCTAAACAGACTGAGACCCAACCCAAAACAACAAGACCCGAACAAAAAACACAACCTAAGAAGACCAGATCTGATTACTACCCAACCTAAAAATGACTCGACCTAAAACCCAAGTAGACCGAGGAAATAGTTCAAATTGACCCGACTCGATATTAAGACGACTTAAAATGATTTGACTTGAATCTGACCCGACCCAATAAAGTAACCTAAAAAAGTCTATACCTAAATTGACCCAACCCAAACCCGAGTTGACCCGAATTACAAAATGACCCGAAGGGACCCAACCCGATCCTAACCCGACCCAAACCCCACAGACCAGAAAGAATAAAATAACATGGATTATCTCTGACCCGTAATGACCCGACACAAACTTGACCCGACCCACCCGATTGCCAGATCTACTTTTCATATACAAATTGCTATGTAGAAGAAACTGAACACCATTCCCAGATTCTTGAGGCCCGGCCCATCGTCACATGTGTGTGTGCATGTGTGGTCCCTATGTCTTCCTCTAGTCATTGTGAATAATTTTTTTGATTAACGAGAGAACTACCCCCGTAGAAGTGCCACAATCGTGACCCCCCCAGACAACATAAACTCTTGGGGCATGAGACGGTGAGTGGTCTTGTCACCCCCCTCCCACGCCCAATTAGCTCCGTGTTACTTTTCACAGAGTGCCTTCGATGTGATTTGAACTTGGGTCCTTCATCTGGACTTACCGAGCCGTAACCAGCCAGGCTACTCTGGCCGGACGCCATTGTAAACAATTATCCACTAGCTTTCCCACGTACAAAGTTTTACTCAACTTTATAGTGATAATGGTGTATAATGTGGTGACAGACTTTTAGTCCCACTTTACCTATTTAAAGTTTTACTCAACTTTAAATAGGTAAAGTGGGACTAAAAGTCTGTCGCCACACTATACACCGTTATCACTATAAAACTGGATGTTATAATTTGACTTCATGTGATCCAAATTTAACAATGGAAGTAGAGTCCATAAGGGGATGAATATACTCTGGAGTTAATATATAACTTCTCAACAACAACTACCGGTATTGATTGTATTATAACTAAAGTTCGGTAAAGAAGGTCAAAGAAGGACTAGACAAGAACAAAGTTAACACCGTTCATAAGCCATACATGATTAGTAATCAACGCATAATGAGCTTTTCAAGTGCTAGGTTTGTGAAAATAGTCTCAATTGATAGTCAAGAGGGAATATAATACAACATTATATTCAAATAACTTAAAATAAAGATCAAATCATTTCACTATCTAATTTAGATCTTTTTCATCACTTGAAAATCACCACCATTGCCTTTGTGGATCCGCTGAGAAATTATCTCAACACCTTCTTTTGATCATGGCTGAAGGAAGGTCACCCCTTTCTATCATCTTTGCCAAGCTGTAGAAGAACCACCACTTGCTTGTGGATAAGTTGTCGCTTCACTCACCTTGGAGCACCTCTACAAGACTTCTTCAAAAGGGAAGAGATTGGAAGAAAGAAAATGTAATATCAAGCACAAATATTTTTTTGATGTGTTTCTGTAAAGGATTGGGAATCTTTTAGAGAAGGGAGTGACTCTATTCGAGAAAAATATGGATCACTAAGGCACAACATCACTAGAATTTTTCCCAAATGATTTCTATTGCTTAAGTGTGTTAGAAAGTGATCAAATTGCACCCCGTATAAAAACATGAATTATTGTTACCAAGGAAAGCAACTTGGAGGAGTGTAATTGGTCAAAAGAAACATTATGTTCAATTAAAATTAGAGTTATGAAGCCTATTGTGAAAACCTTCAGTTCTAAATGTATTGTAATTGATGTCCCCTTTGGTCAAACAATGGTTTTAACGAAAGTGTGTAGGGACACATATTGATTCAACACAACAACTAGGATACAAAATTATGTTGTTTTGATTACCTATTGATCAAACTATAGTTTGAGAAAGACATCACTTTACTGAGTTGGAACTTTGACCAAAAGACATGCAAAAGTAGATTTTCTTCTTGGTGAACGCACATTCCTCCCATTTTTATTGCATGTTTTAGGTTAGATTGATCAATTTTCTTTGCATATTTCTTCCTTTTCAACTTGTATTAGTTTAAATTGCTTTTATCTTCAAATCTTGATTTTTAACAAAAAATTTCATTGTTTTATAGGGACATACACTCATTCAGTTAAAGGGAGTCATCATGATCCATCCTCCATCTCACCTTCCATGTTTGGAAATGATTGAATGCTCAAAGATAACATCATCTATGATCTAGAAGGCCAATCAATCAGATGATCTCACTAGTCAACTGGTTGGCCAGAAGAAATCCGTCAAGAAGCACATGAGTCAATGGATTCACCTGAACTGTCTGACTAGTTTGCAAAAAAATCCCATAGAGTTTTACAGACTTACCCTGTGAGCCATTAGTCGATCGACTAGACAACCAAGTTGCCTTACCTAACATCAATATTACTTCCCCAAGCCAAGGCCATTCGATTGACTGGCCTAGCAAGTCAATCGAATGAGAAATTGTCAAAGGCCCTTATCAGTAGCCAACTAACTGATTGGCCATACCAGCCACTCGACTAGAATTCCAACCAAGTGCAATGCCAAGAAGTGAGTCGATTGATGCATGGGATTAGTCAATTGGCTAGAATTCTAGTGACACACCCACTTAAAGGCTAGTCATCCGATCTAGCAATGCCAATCGAGGGACTAGCATGACACAAACAAGTTTGGAAGGGCACCATCATTCCTCTAAAGATAGATTTGGTGGGACCAAGGGCTCCCCTATATAAAAAGTACCCAAATTAGAAAGGGATTGATTACTCTATGATCTAATCCATTTTTGGAACATAGATATGAGAATAGAGGAGGAACATCATCTTCTCTATGGAGATCACTAGACCTGCTATTATCGAAGCGAGGATCTATTGTCAAAAACAATTGGGCTCATATTCCTTTGCCTTATGTGACACAACTCTTTATCCTTCTCCTTGTACTTGCGTTATTTCCATGGACATGAGCGAGTACTTACCTCACGAAGGCATTATGGGTTTCACTACTGCCGCCTATATAATCACTCCAATAATTACAAATTGCTCAATCCCAGCTAATTAGAATAGGAACATGTGAATTCACGTCCTTTCATAATACATATTGCACAACGATTAGTTTCCCCATAGGTTTAAGGTCTCTTTATGTATCATCAACTAAGCATCCTAGTGAACCCATTTCATGATCTTATTTGGGGTTCAATGCATCCAATCGATGACCAAATCCTAGATTTTGTGGTCACTACATCTAGGATTATATCAAACATCTAAGTTGATCGAACAAGTCAAAGAACAAGTGATAAATGATTGTAAACAACCTTTTATCTGCAAAGAGACAAGTTTGGTAACAAGTAGAATGAAATATGAGTGTTGGGGTAGCTCCTTGTGATCAATGAGCTACCAATTCTTTTTTCATTTCATCATTCAATTGGCTCACATAGTGATTCGGGTGACTGGGATTGTTCACCTCTCCACGCTATTTACAAACCAATAGGGTGACTCAACACAGTGAGTCAATTGACTGGGTTGTCGTTTCCAACATATATTCCATTGAGGAAAGGGGAGGATCGACATTGAGAATTAATTCCTCTCCTCTTGCCCTAGATTTGCGACATCTCAGTTGAGCACCATGATTCCCAATCCATCTGACGGATGCCACATTTCACTTGACTTGACGATGCTTCCACTCACCGCTTGACCGACCAACAACACCATGTCGCTTGGTCACCCGACCGTCTAGCACCCACCTCCACTGTGCCTCTCCTCCATCATCAAAGGTCGATTGACTCTCACTCAATGAGTCTCCTGATTATCAACCCCTCTCCACCATGCTACATAGCTACTAGTTGACAGACTCATGTCATCTGAGTCAATCTACCAATCCCCTCTCCATTGCATCACACAACCATTAGTCGAGTCGACCGACATCCATTGCTTCATAGAGCTACTCAAATTGACTAAATTGTTACTTCCATTAAATCCACCACCCCCTTCCATATCTAACCAAAGCTACAGTGAGTCAAACAACTCACTCCATTAGTAAATCATCCCACCATCTTTATCTACCCTTTTCATAATATCTATCTATCGACTCATTCCACAAATCACTTGACTCACTCCCCTCTGGCACCTCAGTCAATCACTAGTCCATAGACCCAATCCACTAATTGTTGGATCTATTTCCCTAAATCATCAACATGCATCACATAAGGGGAGGGATCTCTAACCACACCTCTAGAGGGTCTGATCATACCCTCCTCCAAAATTTAATACCTCTAAAGAAGCATAAGGAGAAGGTTGTTGAGAAGAAGACCACTACAACCTTATCAAGGACCCAATTGGCCCATCACACTACATCAGGAGGAATCTCTATTAGGAAGATATTGGTTGAGATGATTTAGCAAAGACAAGCATCTCATAGGGTTGTGAGCCACTTTAAGATGATCTTGTTGAGCTCAATGTTTGTGCATGTGAGTAATTGATTTATGAGATTGATATTCAATGGATGGATCAAGTTGTTCATGCCTACGGGTCCTCCTATCCGCCTACATAGCCTACTCCAACACCCCATCAAGATAGCACACCACATATGTTCCCACCATCTTACCTGTTACGACCCGCGTTGAGCTTATCCCGTAAGTATGCTGTTAAGCATGTGATTAGCTGATGTGTTAAGTTATAAGCCTGTGTTTGTTAATAATGTTTAAAACGGATAAGACATGTGCTTAGTGTGTTTTCTAGCTTCTAAAGCGTGTAGGACCTTACGCTTGAAGCGTTTCTAGAGAAATCGTTCGAATCCGACCTTCGAGTCAAAAGTTGCATGTTTTTGGGCTTATAGGGACCCGTTTGTAATTTTTGAAAGTTTTGAACTTTGTGTTTAGGCCCCTAAGTTTTCCTCCTTATCCTCTCTTCTCACTTATCTCATTTCATTTCTCAGAAACGAAGAACGCAGGAAGCGTTCTCCTTCCGTGCGTGAGAGAGAGAGAAAGAGAGAGACAGAGAGAGAGAGAGCTGAGAAGGGAGAGACGTCGGAGCTTCGTTTTGCTCCGATCAGCTGCTGCAGCTCGTCCTCTTCCCTCCGTTGATCTTCTTCTCCGTCAATTCGATCCGGTTCGCAGCAGGAGCTGTGTTTGCGGGGGAAACGGCCAAGAGATTGGGGCGCAAGGAGCAGCCCTAGCTCGTTTCTCTTCCTCCTTCAGGTCCGTTTTGGTAGTATGCATCGATTGCGAAAGTTTTGTGGTGTTTGTTTGCTATTTGTCCGACGATTCGAGAGAAATCGACATCTGCAGCCCGGTTTTGTTTTCTGCCTGTGCGCGGTTCGGCCGAGTTCCTATTCGGTCGGCCGAGTTCCATATTAGGGCAATCGTATAGAGTTTTTGGTCGGCCGAGTTTGGGTTTTGAATCGGCGGAGTTTCTTATTTAGATAAGCGAACATCATTTTTGTCGGCCGAGTTTGGTCCTGATCGGTCGAGTTTCTTTGTAGGTATATAAAGCAGTGTCTCGATCGGCCGAGTTCCTCAGAGGATCGGCCGAGTTTCCTGCTGGTCGGCCGAGGTTGGTCGGCCGAGTTTCAGAACCTGGGAAGTGTTCGGCCGAGTTCCATAGTGATCGGCCGAGTTTCAAGTGGTGAGTAGCAGTTCATTTAGAAATCATTATTTAACTCATTTTAAATGCTTATTTGCTTCAGTATCAGTTGATATGACTCCTAACAGTGTAACATGTACTTTTTAGTATGATAAGTTCATTGGAACTTGAATTGCGTGATGTAAATGATGAAAAAGAGGAAATTCTATGTCTTACAGTTGCTATATGATATTTCTGTTTAATTGGTTATCGGTTAATTAATAGACCTAAGTGCCCTAACACCGTAGAACCCCTAAAGGAAGGTCTGTTACTTAGGGTTGAAACTCGTGTCCAACATCAACCGGTTGAGTAATTCTGGTGGCACGAGGATAGAAAGAGAGGCAGTGTCCAACAACAATCGTGCTTGTGTCACGATGGCACTGGGAAAAAGAAAACATGGTTATCTAACACCATTCGTGCTTGTGTCACGAAGGTAACCCTGTGAGACTCTCCGCCGGTGTACTCAGGTTAAAGGAGGAGTCGGGTGCACTCAGAGTAGTGTTTTGAGGCCGTAGAGCCTATGTTTCTGGCCGAAGAGCCAGGGGTCCTGTGGCAGAGTAGGACTGGAGTCAGACTTAGTATTTCCCGGGTGTGTCACTAAGTCTTATACGGTGGGGTCGTAGCATGAACTTGCTGCGGATATTTATATGCAGAGTACACTGCATATGATTAGGGCATAATAAAAATGATTAAGTAATTATGTAGGATCACAGTAAATTTATATAACTGTTTATTTACCTGAAATACCTGTTGATGCTTAGAAATGTGGTTATTATCTGAATATTTGCTATGTCAAAGAAACTGCCCTGTTTGAACTGCATATATGTTTATTTTCAGTTTATAAACCTGACGAGTTGTTTAGTGATAGCTAAGTGAAATGTTATTCACTGAGCGAGTAGGCTCATACCTCTACTCAAAACATTTTCAGGTCAGCATCATCATCAGGAATCAGAAGGATCGTTTCACCCTAACGCTTAGTCGATAGAAGGTTTGTTGCTAGTCTAGTTAGAGGTCTCTTAGTCCATTCCCCTCGATCCTCGGGACAAGGCGTGAGTGAGAGAGAGAATGTGTACACAGATGTAAATTAATGTTATGCTTCCTTTATGTTAATCAATGTATTATGCTGTAGACTCTGCTTGTATCTTCTATCAGTTTAATAGAGAAGTCTCTGCAGTTTATTTAGTTCTTGTTTACAGCTTAAACTTGGTTATCAATTAAATGCCTTGAATTGTTTTAAAAGCGACGAGTGGTTGATTATGTGTAATTTCTACCTGTCATGCCCTAATTTCGTGGTTGTTCTTAATGTGAGATTGGGGTGCGACAATTTTTGGTATCAGAGCCTAGGTTTGAGTACTTAGTTACTCAAGATCAGGGGACGATAAGAGACCAATAGGATTAAGGTTTAGGTGTCTTTCTTCTATCTGTAGTTTTCTAACAGGAAATGTTCTGTTATATCATTACAGATGGCAGAAAGAGGCTTTGATCGTGATGATCAGGCCGAGAGCCATGTTGGCCCTGAACTTCGGTATTTGGGTCCAGGTGGTGGTGACCACATGGATGAAGCATCCCGGATGTACAGGATGTTCCTGGAGACCAAAGAAAGGTACAAGGCTAATAGGCGAGATTCTTCTTCTACCAGCAGTAAAGATCTGATGCGATCGTATGAGCTTGTGAAGAAGCTTGGTGGCACAGAGTTCAGTGGCACCACAGATCCCGCCAAAGCTGATGAGTGGTTAAGACAGATAGAAAAGGTCTTTCGTCTGATGAAGCTTCCAGAAGATAAGAAGATCAATCATGCGGTCTATCTTTTGATAGGCGATGCAGAGTTGTGGTGGCGTGGTGTGGAAGAAAAGAGGAGAGGAACAGAGCTTTCCTGGCAGGACTTCTCTGAGGAGTTTCATCTCAAATTCTATCCATCCACTTTTCTTAATGAGAAAATCAGGCAGTTATAGAATATTAAGCAGGGGAACATGACAGTTACAGAGTATGAAGCGCTTTTCACACGGTTGGCGAACTTCTGTCCGTAGCTTGTTCCTGACAACATAGAAAGATGCAGAAGGTTCCAGGAAGGGCTAAGGCCAGAAATTCGACATACAGTTTCTGCTACTAGCAGGAGGAACAGAGAGAACTTTGGTGAGTTTGTTGAGGCTGCCAGACAGGTTGAAGAATCTGTGAATGCTGACAGGGTGCCCGAGTCTAAGAAACGATCTGCAGATTTTAGTAGAGGGCAATCCAGTAGTGGATACAGAGGTGGAGGTAGAGGTTTCTTTTCTAAACTTGGGCGTGGTTTTGGTTGTTTCGGCAGGCAGAGATATGAGGATGTCACTACTTCTAGAGGCAGAGGAGGATACAACCCAGGAAGATGGGGCAGTGCCGATAGCGGACAGTCTTCTGGGTCGTCAATGTCAGTAACAGGTCCTCAGAGGCAAGAGATACCGTCATGTGACAAATGTGGAAGGCCACATACTGGTTAGTGTTGGGGTGCAAATCCTCGAGGTTGTTTTATCTGTGGACAAGCAGGACATTTCAAAAAGGAATGTCCTCAGCTTCGACAAGCAGCATAGCAAGCTTTCCAGCCTCAATACCATGATGTTCCAAGTTCTTCTGTGGCTTCTGGATCTAGAGGTGGTGGAGTGTCTAGTGGCAGGAGTGGTCAGAGAGGACAGCGTGGCAGAGGGAGAGCTTCAGCACGTTTCTTTTCTTTGACACCTCAGGAAGGTATAATCTCTTCACAAGTTGTTACAGGAGAGATGCTTTTGTTTAATAGTATACCAGTTTCAGTTTTGATAGATCTGGGAGCTACTCACTCTCTTATACGACGTTCGTTAGTTGGTGAACTTAATCTGTTAACTCGAGAGTTGGTAGATGAGTTAGTGTTGAGGGTTCCACTAGGTGGACCAACAGTTTTATCCGAGTCTTGTCCCGGATGCTTGTTATCTTTTGGAGGTTTCACCTTTGCTGCTAATCTCATACCCTTGGATGTAAATACCTTTCAAGTCATCTTGGGTATCGATTGTCTTGATACATATCGAGTGCAACTCGATTGTTGGAAGAAGGAAGCTACCTTTCAACTAGGGGAATTTTCTTGTGTCTTTACTGGAGACAGGAAAGTCCTGCCTACGTGCATAATATCAGCTGCTGTAGCTGATAAGATGTTACAGAAAGGATGTGAAGCGTTCCTTGCCCATGTGGTTAACACTATAGCAGAGAAGAGCACCGCCAGTATTTATGATGTGCCCGTGGTTCGTGAGTTTTCTGATGTTTTTCCAGAGGATTTGCCAGGCTTACCTCCTGTTAGAGATCTGGATTTTGAGATTCAAGTATATCCAGATAGTCATCCAGTAGCACTGCCAGCCTATAGAATGGCACCTGCAGAGTTGAAGGAACTCAAGGTGCAGCTGCAGGAATTGCTGGATAAGGGTTTCATTAGACCCAGTTCTTCACCGTGGGGTGCTCCAGTCCTGTTTGTTAAGAAAAAGGATGGTACCATGCGTCTCTATATAGATTACAGGCAACTGAACAAGATCACTATTAAGAACAAGTATCCATTGCCGAGAATAGATGATCTGTTTGATCAGTTGCGTGGAGCGACGATCTTCTCTAAAATAGATTTGAGATCTGGATATCATCAGCTTAGGATAAAGGCTTCTGATATTCCCAAAACAGCTTTCAGAACCAGGTATGGGCATTATGAGTTTTTGGTCATGTCGTTTGGACTGACCAATGCCCCAGCAGCCTTTATGGATATGATGAACCGGATTTTCAAACCGTTCCTAGATCAGTTTATTATAGTCTTTATAGATGATATTCTGATCTACTCCAGAGACGATGCACAACATGAGCAACACCTGAGAGTAGTGTTGCAGTTGTTGAGACAACACCAGTTGTTTGCTAAATTTAGCAAGTGCGAGTTCTGGTTGGCCGAGGTAGCATTTCTTGGACATGTTATCTCGAGAGGTGGAGTTAGTGTTGACCCTAAGAAAGTTGATTTTGTACTTCAGTGGGAATAGCCTAAGACTCCTACTGAGATCAGAAGTTTCTTGGGATTAGCAGGTTATTACAGAAGGTTCATACAAAACTTCAGTGTGTTAGCATCACCTTTGACACGCTTGACGAGGAAGGATGTACCGTTTGTTTGGTCTGATAACTGTGAGAAAAGTTTTCAGATCTTGAAGAAGAGGCTGACTTCAGCACCAGTGTTGGTTTTGCCTGAAGTAGAAAAAGGCTATACAGTGTTCTGTGATGCTTCCAGGAGAGGTTTGGGCTGTGTAGTGATGCAAGAAGGCAAAGTTGTAGCTTACGCATCTAGACAGCTTAAGAAGAATGAAGAGAATTACCCTGTTCATGATTTGGAATTAGCTGCTATAGTTCATGCTCTTAAGACATGGCGTCACTACCTGTATGGTGAGACATGTCAGGTGTTTACAGACCATAAGAGCTTAAAATATAACTTTACTCAGAAGGACTTGAATTTGAGACAGCGCAGATGGCTTGAGCTGATTAAAGACTATGATGTGACAATCGATTACCATCCGGGTAAGGCAAATGTTGTAGCTGATGCCTTGAGTAGAAAGTCAAGTTCAATAGCCAATGCATTTTCTAGGGCATGTTTCAAAAGAGACTTGCTTGTAGATATGCGAAAGTTGAACTTAGACTTGGATGTGACTGGACAAAGTGGGTTGATTGCTCAGATGCAAGTCAGACCTACTTTTTATAATCAGATTAAGGAATTACAGCAGAGTGATGATGAGTTGTGGCAAATCATGTAGGAAATGTCAGAAGGTAAGGGAACAGAGTTCAGGTTTTCTGATGAAGGCATGTTGTATCTTCATGATAGGTTGTGTGTACCTGGGAACAGTGAGTTGAAAGAGCAAATTCTTGAGGAAGCGCATATTTCTATGTATGCTATGCATCCAGGTAACACAAAGATGTACAGGAACCTCAAAGAGCTGTACTGGTGGTCTGGTATGAAAAAGGATGTGGCTGAATACGTGACTAGGTGCGGGGTGTGTCAGCAGGTTAAGGTTGAGCATCAGAAACCTGTTGGTACTTTGCAGTCGCTTCCTATACCAGAATGGAAATGGGAACACATCACGATGGACTTTGTGGTAGGATTACCCAAGACGCCTAAGGGTTCGGACTCGATATGGGTGATTGTGGATAGACTAACTAAGTCTGCTCACTTTCTTCCTGTCAAGTCAACCTTTGACGTTTCAAAGTTGGCTAAAGTTTATGTGGATGAAGTAGTCAGGTTGCATGGGATTCCAGTTTCCATTATTTCTGACAGAGATCCAAAGTTTACATCTAGATTCTGGAATCAGTTACATCGTGCGTTGGGCACAAGGCTGAAGTTCAGTACAACGTTTCATCCGCAGACAGATGGTCAATCTGAGAGGACCATTCAGACCCCAGAAGACATGATGAGAGCATGCGTGCTACAGTTTAGAGGCAACTGGGAAGAACACTTAAGCCTAATGGAGTTTGCATATAATAACAGTTACCATTCTAGTCTTGGAATGGCTCCATATGAAGCTCTTTATGGCAGGAAGTGTAGATCGCCAGTTTGTTGGTACGAGGTGGGTGAGAAAGAAATTCTTGGACCTGAGTTAGTTGATGTAACTACAGAAAAGATATATGTGATCAGGGATCAGTTAAAAGCTGCTCAGGACAGACAGAAAAGTTATGCAGAAAGACGACGTCGACCTCTTGAGTTTGAGGTTGGTGACGAGGTTTACTTGAAGGTTTCACCGTGGAAGGGAGTGTTGAGGTTTGGCAAGAGGGGTAAGTTGACCCCTAGGTATATGGGTCCATATCCTATTGTTGAGAGGATTGGACCTGTAGCTTACAGGTTGGATTTGCCGTCTGAGTTGGCAAATCTTCATGATGTCTTCCACATGTCTATGCTGAAAAAGTGTCATCCCGGTATAGAAAAGATTGTAGATCCAGAACCGGCGCAGCTTAGAACAGATGTTTCCTATGTTGAAGGACCAGTGCAGATAGTTGATCACCGGATCAAAAAGCTTAAGAACCGCGAGATTCCTTTAGTGAAGGTTTTGTGGAGAAACCATAATCTTGAAGAAGCTACGTGGGAGCTAGAGTCTGAGATGCGTAGCAAGTTTCCTTTTCTCTTCTAGGAATTTAGAGGATGAAATTCTTATAAGGGAGGGAGATTGTTACGACCCGCGTTGAGCTTATCCCGTAAGTATGCTGTTAAGCATGTGATTAGCTGATGTGTTAAGTTATAAGCCTGTGTTTGTTAATAATGTTTAAAACGGATAAGACATTTGCTTAGTGTGTTTTCTAGCTTCTAAAGCGTGTAGGACCTTACGCTTGAAGCGTTGCCAGAGAAATCGTTCGAATCCGACCTTCGAGTCAAAAGTTGCATGTTTTTGGGCTTATAGGGACCCGTTTGTAATTTTTGAAAGTTTTGAACTTTGCGTTTAGGCCCCTAAGTTTTCCTCCTTATCCTCTCTTCTCACTTATCTCGTTTCATTTCTCAGAAACGAAGAACGCAGGAAGCGTTCTCCTTCCGTGCGTGAGAGAGAGAGAAAGAGAGAGACAGAGAGAGAGAGCTGAGAAGGGAGAGACGTCGGAGCTTCGTTTTGCTCCGATCAGCTGCTGCAGCTCGTCCTCTTCCCTCCGTTGATCTTCTTCTCCATCAATTCGATCCGGTTCACAGCAGGAGCTGTGTTTGCGGGGGAAACAGCCAAGAGATTGGGGCACAAGGAGCAGCCCTAGCTCGTTTCTCTTCCTCCTTCAGGTCCGTTTTGGTAGTATGCATCGATTGCGAACGTTTTGTGGTGTTTGTTTGCGATTTGCCCGACGATTCGAGAGAAATCGACATCTGCAGCCCGGTTTTGTTTTCTGCCTATGCGCGGTTCGGCCGAGTTCCTATTCGGTCGGCCGAGTTCCATATTAGGGCAATCGTACAGAGTTTTTGGTCAGCCGAGTTTGGGTTTTGAATCGGCCGAGTTTCTTATTTAGATAAGCGAACAACGTTTTTGTCGGCCGAGTTTGGTCCTGATCGGTCGAGTTTCTTTGTAGGTATATAAAGCAGTGTCTCGATCGGCTGAGTTCCTCAGAGGATCGGCCGAGTTTCCTGCTGGTCGGCCGAGGTTGGTCGGCCGAGTTTCAGAACCTGGGAAGTGTTCGGCCGAGTTCCATAGTGATCGGCCGAGTTTCAAGTGGTGAGTAGCAGTTCATTTAGAAATCATTATTTAACTCATTTTAAATGCTTATTTGCTTCAGTATCAGTTGATATGACTCCTAACAGTGTAACATGTACTTTTTAGTATGATAAGTTCATTGGAACTTGAATTGCGTGATGTAAATGATGAAAAAGAGGAAATTCTATGTCTTACAGTTTCTATATGATATTTCTGTTTAATTGGTTATCGGTTAATTAATAGACCTAAGTGCCCTAACATCGTAGAACCCCTAAAGGAAGGTCTGTTACTTAGGGGTGAAACTCGTGTCCAACATCAACCGGTTGAGTAATTCTGGTGGCACGAGGATAGAAAGAGAGGCAGTGTCCAACAACAATCGTGCTTGTGTCACGATGGCACTGGGAAAAAGAAAACATGGTTATCTAACACCATTCGTGCTTGTGTCACGAAGGTAACCCTGTGAGACTCTCTGCCGGTGTACTCAGGTTAAAGGAGGAGTCGGGTGCACTCAGAGTAGTGCTTTGAGGCCGTAGAGCCTATGTTTCTGGCCGAAGAGCCAAGGGTCCTGTGGCAGAGCAGGACTGGAGTCAGACTTAGCATTTCCCGGGTGTGTCGCTAAGTCTTGTACGGTGGGGTCGTAGCATGAACTTGCTGCGGATCTTTATATGCAGAGTACACTGCATATGATTATGGCATAATAAAAATGATTAAGTAATTATGTAGGATCACAGTAAATTTATATAACTGTTTATTTACCTGAAATACCTGTTGATGCTTAGAAATGTGGTTATTATCTGAATATTTTCTATGTCAAAGAAACTGCCCTGTTTGAACTGCATATATGTTTATTTTCAGTTTATAAACCTGACGAGTTATTTAGTGATAGCTAAGTGAAATGTTATTCACTGAGCGAGTAGGCGCATACCTCTACTCAAAACATTTTCAGGTCAGCATCAGCATCAGGAATCAGAAGTATCGTTTCACCCTAACGCTTAGTCGATAGAAGGTTTATTGCTAGTCTAGTTAGAGGTCTCTTAGTCCATTCCCCTCGATCCTCGGGACAAGGTGTGAGTGAGAGAGAGAATGTGTACACAGATGTAAATTAATGTTATGCTTCCTTTATGTTAATCAATGTATTATGTTGTAGACTCTGCTTGTATCTTCTATCAGTTCAATAGAGAAGTCTCTGCAGTTTATTTAGTTTTTGTTTACAGCTTAAACTTGGTTATCAATTAAATGCCTTGAATTGTTTTAAAAGCGACGAGTGGTTGATTATGTGTAATTTCTACCTGTCATGCCCTAATTTCGTGGTTGTTCTTAATGTGAGATTGGGGCGCGACATTACCCCTCCCATTTTGTGCCCCATCCCAACAAGTACAAGAACACATTCATCATTGTTCAAAAGAAGAGGTACAAAGAGATGGATATTCTTTGTGTTCCATGCCCATAATGGGCATGTACTACAATACTCAAGGCATTAGGGATCTAGGAGGAAGTTGGAGGAGTGTGTCACCAGACCCATATTTCTCTCTTTCCCTAAACAATGTGCTCATTTATACAAGGAACTAACTTTGGAGTTCCTTGCCACCTTTAATAAGCACTATTCCAACAAGAATGAGTACAACTATTCCTTCTAACTATTTGGATATAGCACACTTTAGAAGATGTTGATCTTACTGCTAATTTTTGGACGTGGATAAAGATTTGTTGAACTTGTGTGCTGAAGACAACCACAACTATTACAAAGACAAGTTCAATGGTAGAAAAGTTTGGGTGAAGATCACAGGGAAGATACCTATACATAGCTTTCCCAATGAAGAAAAATCTTGACTTATCCTCAATCTGGTATCGTGTTACCTCCACCACATTATGTCTTGTACCATCTTGTGAAATGGAGATACATAGGGTATCTTGTCATACAATGATATGTATTGCGTTTAGAGAATGCTTAATGAAGAGCCCTGCAACTAGGGGGACATTTTGATTGAACATCTTCTTCATCTTGTCAAGCACAACATGGGACCCCAATTCAACTAAGGTGGCTCGATCACCATCATATTTCAATACCTGGGCTACACATACATTCCTTACCAGGGGAGATCCAGAAGACTAGTTACATGATTGATCTCAAGTATCTACTAGCTTCTTCAGTGCTACATCCATCATAGGAGACATGAATCTATATCCTAGTTTTCAGAGACAATTCCTCCCTACTCGCCCTATGAACACATGCCTACTTTGCAATCACAAACTTCTTCTATGACCTCACTGATCTCCCGACCCATATTCAAGCTTCTTTTAAGAGAACCCTCCAGTTGAGGGTAAGATTTCAGAACCCATCATAGGGTGATGTAGCGCCTCTGTGTAGGCCATTGATGATCAGGTTGAGTGTTACACCCACATCTCACATTAACTACTAATCATGAGATTAAGTCATAAATTGAGGACTAAAAAAAAGCCAAATATCATTCTTAACTTTTTTTGACTTCACATTCTCATATTTGACAAATTAAATCAACATGAACTGACATTTCATAGGAATACAACCTAGTTCCTCTAAACTAATTTCAATATTGAAGATACACTTAAAAGAAATCACTTACAAC
Organism: Alisma plantago-aquatica; assembly: GCA_963693085.1. NCBI lineage: Eukaryota > Viridiplantae > Streptophyta > Magnoliopsida > Alismatales > Alismataceae > Alisma > Alisma plantago-aquatica. Next base: position 1,114,972,596 of record OY856410.1, read on the forward strand.
TCTTTCTATACAAGGACCTAGACTAGACAATAACTAAGACTAACTATTTCTACATCAAAGCACTACTAACATGCTTCTATTGCAAGACTCTTCTATTCAACTAGTACTATCTTCATATTAGTAGTGTTACCTACAATTTCTTTAGTAGAGTGTGTAAGCTACTGCAACAGTGAATGAAAATTCTCTCAAGTAGACCAAATAATACATATATTCTTTATAGAGTGTATTGAAACATAAATTGAAATAAGCATGTTATTAAATAATTATTGTAAGGGATCAATGCTTAACATCCATCATTATGGTAAAACACTGAGAATATGTAAACAATACATTTTCAAAATGATTACTTAATCTGGATAACCAAATATTCTCACTTATTAATCTTTTAGCTATCTTATTAATGCCATTAACCCACATATAGTGTAAAAAAACATGTGAAGAATCATAGAAGCTATGATATCACCATACAAGACATAGAGTACAACATGCCTTGAACATATAGTTTTAGTGGCTATAACCGTTTTCTAGATAATTTAGACTCCTCTAAACATGGACACTCAAGGGAAGAGTCAAAGCACTCTGGCTTATAATTCCTATAGCAATGGTTCCTCAAGGGCTCACTGATAGAATATTAATTGAACTGGGTACCACAAAATCACCTGTTAATGTTGAATACTCCTACTATAAATCAAGAGGCCATCCACCCTTGAATTAACCCCTCATGCTTAGCATGCTCCAACTTCTTCTCCTCGATGTTTCTAATGGATAGTTTGTTTCTTCCATTGCAGTGTAGACCTCTATAAGTAATATGTAGTGTTCAGGGCATATAAATGTATAATTGATTGTAAAGTTTCACTAAACAAAGAGATACTAAGATTTTTATTAGCTTTAGCATGTAATTAAATCACTCCTTTTCTTTCTCTATTATGCACTATATTTCACTACTAAAAATAATATCAAACCATTACATATTTCTAGTATTCTAAGGTAGAACACAATTGAATGAAATACTCAACACTATATTTCACATGAACTTAATAATATGACCATATACAAATATACTAAAATGATTTGTTTATGATGAACCTATTCATCTTTAGACTAAATACTATAGGTTGATCTAATTGAATTTCACTAAACCACTGGCATTGAAAACTTGTGTATTTCTTGTATTAAATAAATTGGTCACTGAATAAATAGCATTGAAAGGGCTATCCATTTTATCACCCCATATTGATAAATTCAAGAAATCAAGGTATCTAATAGAGCATACTATCCTGTGTTTCACTACTAAAAATTTAGGGCAAACCCAGAAACATGGGTGCCTCTATAATATATTGTGTTTCAAAGTTGTACAAATCATGTACATGCATGATGCAACCAAAATCATTCATATCCATTCAATTTTCTAGGTATATAGATAATATATGCCTAAAGCTTCGAATAGGGGATCAATGAGACAAAATAGATAAAGAAAAGAGGAGAAAGCATGTTCTTCATGTTTTGTATTTATCTATGAAAACCATGGCTAAATGATAGTTTCCACTCACTTGGAGTTCATTTCATTAAAAACTTGGAAAAAGCAACCTAAAACAATTGATTTTTAACAAAGAAAGTGATTTCAAATGTTTAAATCTGAATTTGAGTACTAGAAATCGTTTCATGTAATATAAGTCATTTGAGACTAGTGTAGCAATTTGTATCTCAAAATATGAAGTGTAGAGTCATTTTTACCCTAAATGGTCAAATTAGGGAAAAACTGACTAAAATTTTTTAGATTTCATAAAAAATGGTTCAATTACAAATATGTTATGCTAAAACAAGTTTGACATCAATAGACTCTACAAAATAAGCATAAATATCAAATTACAAAACTGTTAGAATTATTATCTGGTTTATTATGTCATATGGGCTTACTTGTCTTGGCCCATTAGGCTTATATTTTCTTCCCTTGTACTTGCCTCATTTCCTATATATAAAATAGGATGCTACTTTCAATAAATAACAAAAATATATCATTATCCACCTATGTTATTTTTCACATGGTATCAAAGCATTGATCCTAAGTCTAAAGAAAACAGAGAGAAGCCCAGCTTGTGGAGCATCTTCTTTGTTTTTCATTTGTCATAATAATCCAATATTTTTGTCAAAGGTCTCCATCCTAACGATCATCTATGTTTATTTTCCTCCCCCAAGTCTAATTTATCTAGACATTTCTTCTCGACATCCTCCTTGCCTTGTCAATTGTGAAATTCATCTCGCTTAGCCCACAACACCTAGGAAATTCTCCTTTTGTTCTAGGATTTTATTTTTTCATTTTGCTCCAAATGCAATGCCAATCTATTTTCCTTTTTGATATGACTTGCTTCATGTCACCACTATTTTCCCGATTAGAGTGATTTCTTATTTTCTCATATCATCATTATAAGTTGAAATTTCCTTTTTTAATTTTCTATTTAATCATTGCCCATTATTGTTTCCTTTCTTAAAAAACATCCTACCAACCATCCTTATATTTTATATAGTTAATGTTCACCAATCTCCTTTCCAATATTCGTTCTGTAACACCCCTCCAAGTGCATATATGTCAGTGGAAGAAAACCCTATGTTGTCCATAACATGGGTCACTTCGCTTGGGGGAACATTACAAAACATGATACATAACAACAAGACAAATGAAAGACCATGTATTAACTCAAAATAGAATTCATACATTTTTCTTGAAAGGGAAAACATAAACCATTTCATCTTAGTCTCAAACCTAACACATGTAGGCTAAGAAAATATAAAGCATGAAATGATAGACTAGACTAAGAATCTACTATGTGGTAGATGTCACCCCACCAAGATAATGACTTCTTGATATCATCTACGATGTAGAGTTCACTTTAGTTCTCCTTGGCTCGTTGATCTAGGGATATCTCATCCCACAACCATGTGAAAACAAAGACATACATCAGTAAGTGGCACTATACACTTTATGAGAAAAGAAAATACATATAATTGACTTGAGAGAAAATCTTGACATGACTATGACTTAAACATTCTTAATATATTTCTTGACATAAATAAGAATTGAAAAAGTAAAATATTCACTCTCTATGATGTGCCCACTTAAGAGCCCATACTTGGGACGAATGTGCACGATTTGGCTAAAAGCCCATAACCACCCCTTCAGGTCCATGATTGGCTATGAAAGCCCATAATCAGCACAAATTCCCATAACCCCTTGAGGTCCATGATGGTGAGAGCATATAAAACCTAATCAAATTCTTATAACATGATTCCTAAAATCAACATTAGAATGATCTTGAACACCAAATCTTTAACATAATGGGATTCTCCCTCATAATCTTAATATTACATGATTTACATGATTCTTGTTTCAATGCCTTAATCATTACATGATCATAACATTAAACTAATGAGCATCTATGATAAACATAGGACTTCATGAATATAACAAATAACATGTAGAAATATAATATGAGGCATGACCATTATCTTTATCTCATTCATTAACTTGGAATTTAAAGCATAATCATAAATCATACATAACATACAATTCAACTGATGTACTTATGTGTAGTGGAACAACCAACTTAAATGGAGCAAGGAAAATCCTAATTTAGTTTTCGTGTCCTTGAGTCAATCCTAGGTTTTTTGAGATTAACAAGATTTATTTTATTTATCATTTTAAACACCATCCTAAACCCTAATTTGTGTCCTTTAAGGAAACATGGCCAGAGATGATAGAATTAGGGTTTGGAAATATGGAAATCATACTCTACTAGAAAACTCCTTTCCAATGACTACTTGAGCATAATTTTCTGACAACATGTTTAATTACTGTGAATTTCTAAAAAAACTGACCAATCACAACGCATGACAAATCGACGTTGGCAAAATATTATACAAAAATGCAGTGCATAGATTAGGTGAACCAACCACAAGAAGCCTACACAGTCCATAGTCCACGCACACTCACTGATAGAATAGAGGCTAAAAAGACATAATTGCCCATGGTGACATGACAAAGCACCAACTTTGATTAGGGTTAGAATCGGGAAATTCACAACTGGATACTTCGTTCTCAAAGAAACAACAGAGTTGTCTAGCCTCCAATCAATCCCACAAACCAAAATGCAATTACACAGACTATCGTCATGAAACAAGGTGCTAGGCACCTTCCCTGGAATTGGACGGACCTGATGAGAGGCCAAGAAAGGTGTCTCACCATGGCCAGGGAGGAGGTGGGTATTGATGACTGAAATTAGGAAACTGATACAAAAGAGATGAGCTTATCATCCTAAAAGACTCACAAGGAGGAAGTGAAGCCAAAGAATCAAAGCCAAGTCAGGAGATACTCGTGTATCCACAAAGATCATAAGAAAACAATGCAAAATCAGGGGAGACAAGTTGGAAATATGCAACTATTATAGCAAGATGAGAACACATCATAAATGACTTGCAACACGTTCATGGGGTTATGTGGAAGATAAAACAAATGTCTCCATGGTATGAGGTACCCTGGAGGGGCACAACAAAGAATGCCAATGACTGCTGGAAGGCGAGCTACATGATACAAAGATCTGGGCACACTCGAGGCAAACATCAAAAAGGGAAATCAAGGTCAAGTCCAAAGATGCTTACCAGACCGTCAATTTAGTCGAGAGGATCTGTCGATGACTAGTTTGAATCTACATAACTGATACTACAAATTGAGTAGGTTGGGACTGTCCGAGGCAATTGAGAAGAAATTGGAAGGGGGGGAGAGATTTGCATGATATTGGTAGGTCATTTTTCGCTCTTTAATTTGGGAGTGGAGGCATCGAGGTGGTGGTGATTCTTGGTGACGAGGGGAGTCCATGCCCTATTGGGCATTTATAAGTTAGGTCAAGAAGTCCCCACAAACTTGGGATAGCCATGTTTGGGTGGATGAGGTAGAACTGATGGCGGTGTTTTCTCAGATAGGGACTCGCAAGAGGGAGAGAACCGAGAAGGGGAAGTAACTGCGGGTATAGAGAGTATGAAAAGAGTAGGACTCAAGGTAGGAGAAAGGGCGCCAACCGCAGGATGGTGATCCAACGTTTCACAAGAAGTATGTAATATAAACAAGCACGTGACACATGGACTTTAGCCGAGATATGAAATCTGAATAGAAAAATAAGCATGATATTTAAATGACAGAATTTTATTTTAATCCAGATGTAACTCAAATATTTGATTAATTCTTTATTTAAACTATATAAAAAGTTTCTTATTTTACTAGGAGGGTCAAATGAAGTCCTATTGACTTCAAATTTGAACTACATGTTAATTAAAGAGTCTAGAATCTTCCCATATGACTATATTTAGTTTTTTACCTTTTATCCATCAAAGTCAAATATGTCATTATCTTAGTATTTATAAATAAAAAATTGAATAAATTGGATTATATTTCCTTAATGAAGTAGATGAGTCAAAAATTTGAGGTTGATGGAATACTTCATTATATTTGGATAACTTGCATCAATGTTTAGGATCTTGAAATTAAAAGTTGAAAATTTTGCACTAAAGATCCTAAACTTGTTTTATTTGCAAATTTGGGTTGTTACAATTCTACCCACCTTAAATAAATTTTATCCTCGAGATTTACATGGTCTATTATCCAACTTAGGGTTTCACTTATCCTTTTCTTAAATTTCATATTTTCATAAGAGCATATATTCAACAATTAGGGCTTGCAATATATGAATTAAAGATTACCTTGATCATCATCTTCTAAGTCCATGGGAAAAACCCTAGCTTTCCTCTTAGGTGGAGGGTCCTAGTTCCGATTCTGATTTGAAACTACATCCTTCTTCAGAAGCTTTGGGATACTCAACCTGAAGTGTCCATTCTCCTTACAGTAGAAGCATGCTCTTGTACCATATCTGCATGGACCTGCATGGTTATTCTTGCATGTTGGGCATAAGGGCTTCTCAACTCCTGCAACAGGCTCAAGTGCCTTCCTCTTGTGGTTTTTGGGAGGTTGATGTTGATAATGGTGGTTCTTTTGAGGAGATTCTTTCTTTTAAGACCTTCTGAGGTGGTCTTCTAGCTCTACGGCTGCATCTAGGGCATCCTGAAGGGTCATGTGGCCTCTTCCTTATAGGACAAAGCTTAGGTTGGGGTTGAGTCCTCAGATGAACTTCTTGGTTCTGTGTTGCTCATCATAATCATAACCATACTTCTGTAGGATCCTAAACTTCATGGCATATTGGGTAACTGTCATGTCACCCACCTAAGCTAGATTGGCAAACTCTAGCTCCTTCTTCTCTATCATGGCTTCAGACACACAATTCTCCTGGAAGGCTTCCACAAAACTGTCCCATGTGAGTGAAGGTGCATCGCTTTTCCTTGTGTTAAGGAAGTTCTCCCACCTTGTGGGTTGCAAAGTAAACCCTAGACTGTTGAGGGCAGTCCAGGTCACGAAAACATTGCCCCATGCTCCTAATGTATTCCTCTCCCTTGGTGATGGCATCATTCTCTCCTTCTCCAACAAAGAAGTCCGGGTTCATCTTCAAGAAGTCCACTAAAGTTAGCTCATGGTGTCTGGGTGGATGTTGTCCTTGTCCTAGGGCATTGGTGATCATTTGGACTAAATCCTCCAAAGTTGCCTTAGGGTTCGTTCACTTCCTTCACTAGAAGATAAAACACCATCCTCCTTATCCTTTCCCTTGTTAGATATTTTAGGGGAAATCTATAAAAATAAGGTTTACCTAGGGTTAGAACATGTGAATCTTTATCTTAGTGGCCATCTACTCATTTCTTTGATACCATATTGTAACACCCCTCCAAGTACATATATGTCAGTAAAAGAAAACCCTATGTTGTCCATAACATGGGTCACTTGGATTGGGGGAATATTACAAAATATGATACATAACAACAAGATAAATGAAACACCATGCATTAGCTCAAAATATAGATTCATACATTGTTCTTGAAAGAGAAAACATAAACTGTCTCATCTTAATTTCAAACCTAATACATGTAGGCTATGTAAATGTAAAGCATGAATTGATAAACTAGACTAAGAATTTACTATGTGGTAGATGGAATCCCACCAAAATAAAGTCTTCTTGATGTCATCTATGTTGAAGAACTCACTTCAGTTCTCTTTTCTCCTTGATCTAAGGACATCTCGTACCACAACCGTGCTAAAACAAAGACATCCATCAGTAAGCGGCTCTATACACATTATAAGAAAAGAAAATACATATAATTGCCTTGAGAGAAAATCTTGACATGAATTTGACTTTAACATTCTTGAAATAACTTCTTGACATAATTAAAAATTGAATAATTAAAATATGCATTCTCTACGATTTTCCCACTTAAGAGCTGATAATTGGCACGAATACCCATGATTTGGATAAAATCCCATAACAACCCCTTGAGGTCCATGATTGGCTACGAAAGCCCATAATTGGCATGAATGCCCATAACGACCCCTTGAGGTCCATGATGCTGAGAGCATATAAAACTTAATCAAATTCGTACAACATGAATCTTAAAATCAACATTAGCATGATCTTGAACACTAAATCTTTAACATAATTGGATTCTCCCTTATAACCTTAATATTACATGATTTACATGATTCTTTCTTCAATGTCTTAATCATTACATGATCAGAATATTAAACTAATGAGCATCTATGATAAATATAAGACTTTTTGAATATAACAAACAACATGCAATAATATAATATGAGACATGATCATTATCTTAATTTCATTCATTGACTTGAAATTTAAAGCATAATCATAGATCATACATAACATAAAATTTGATTGATGTACATATGTATAGTTGCATGGACCGCTTATCTAGAGCAAGGCAAATCCTAATTTCGTCTCCCTATCCTTAAGTCAATCATAGGTTTCCTGAGAGTAACATTATTTATATTATTTATCACTTTAAACACCATCCTAAACTCTATTTTGGGTCCTTTAGGGAAGCATGATCAGGTACTATGAAATTAGAATTTAGAAATACTGAAATAATATTCTAATAAAAAAATCCTTTCCAATGACCACTTGCACATAATTTTCTGACTACCGATTTAATTACTGTGAATGTGTGAAAAATCGACCAATCACAACACATGACAAATCCATGTTGGCAATATATTATCCAAAAATGCTGAGCGTAGCTTAGGTGGAACAACCACAAGAAGCCTATACAATCCATGGTCCACACACACTTGCTGAAAGAATAGAAGCTAAAAAGACATAACTGCCCATGGTGTCACGACAAAGCACCAACTCTGACTAGGGTCAGAATCTGGAAATCCACAACTGGGATCTTCGTTCTCAAAGTGACGATGGAGTAGTCCAACCTCCAATCAATCCCAAAAACTAAAATGCAATTCAATTGATCGTCATCATGAATCAAGGTGCTAGGAACCTTTATCGGAATCAGAAAGACCTAATGAGCTAAATCTTGTAGCCTAAGGCGATGAGGAGGCCATTAAAGGTATGTAGCCATGGCCAGGGAGGATGTGGGTATCTGTAACTAAAATCAGGAAACTGATACAAAAAGGATGATCTTCTTAGCTTAAAAGACTTGCAAGGATGAAGCAGAGCCAAAGAATCATATCTGAGTCGGGAGATACTTGTGTATCCACAAAAATCAACAAAAAATAGTGGGGACTCTGGGGAGCCAAGTCAAAAATTTGCAACTACTATAGCAAGACGAGAACACATCATAAATGACTTGCAACATGTTCATGGAGTTATGTGGAAGATAAAACAAATGTATTTGTTGCATGAGATATCCTAGAGGGGCACGACAAAGAATGTTGGCGACCGCTGGAAGGAGAGCTACATGATACGGTGATCCAGGCATGCTTGAGACAAACAAGGAAAAGGGAAATCAAGGTTAAGGTCCAGAGATGCTTACCAGACTATCAATTTGGCCAAGAGGTGCCATCAAAGACTGGTTTAAAGCTATGTAATTGAAAATGCAAATCAATTAGGTTGGGGTTGTTCGAGGCACATGAGAAGAAATTGGAAGGGGAGGAGAGATGTGCAAGATTTGTAGGTCAGTTTTTCCCCTTTAAATAGGGAGTAGAGGAATTGAGGTGGCAGAGGTGATTCTTGGTGGTGAGGGGAGTCCATGCCCTGTTGGGCATTTCTCAGTTAGGCCAGGAAGTCCCCACAAACTTGGGGTAGTCGTGTTTGAGTGGATGAGGAAAAACTGATGGCATTGTTTTCTTGAGTAGGGACTCCCTAGAGGGAGAGAACCGAGAAGGGGAAGGAACCATGGGTACAGTAGAGTCTACAAAGAAAAGGATTCAAGGTAGGATAAAGGTGACAACCGCAGGATGATGATCCAATGGTTCACAACAAGTCTACGCCATAAATAGGAGCGTGAAACAAAGACTTTAGCCGATATATGAAACCCGAATAGAAAAATAAGTGTGACATATAAATGTTAGAACTTTGTTTTAATATGAATGTAACTCAAATATTCAATTAATCCTTTATTTAAACTATATAAAAACTTAATTATTTTATTTAGAGGGTAAGCAGAGGGTCGTCCCACTATCGCAATCTACCTCCCAAGCTTGATAAGGTAACTCCTGGATAGCCTTAGTCAACTTTAGGCAGCTTCCCCTTTCTCACCACCTAGGAGTTGGAAGCATATCCCAAAGAGAAGAAAAAGATGGAAAATTATCAGCAAACAAAGTGGTTATGTGCATATATAGGGATTGGACAATATAAAGGAAATAGGGACAACAAATCACAAGGCTTTCCATAGAATAAGGAAGAAACATCCAATTTTATATCAAAAAGGAATTCTTCATATAGTAAGATAAGAGAGAGTATATGAAGAAAATAATAAAGCTTACATTAATCAAATCTTACCTTTAAAATCTCAAGAAGATAACAATAATCAATAACAAGAATTATTCATGTGGGTAAATTAAACTATAATCACATGAATAACAATTTGAGGTATATGGCATACCACCATAACCATATATTATGACATCGCCACCATAATCTTCAGGAGAGTAATGACATCACAACACAATTACCTAGGGGTAGGAATCACCATTTGTACCCTCCGTTGGTATAACACACAAAGGGATACATCACCCAATGTGCAAATAAACAAGTTACCCAAACTAAGCATGCAAAATAAATAGAGTGGCAAGCAGAGATATAGTCACATCACCATAAAGGTGTCCAAATTCCAAAATCATCAAAAAGAATTACAGGCATAGTCAAATGTACTATCAAGGCCAATGCATGGCAAATTAGGGTTTCAATAGAATATATACTATCTACCACATCATGATGCAAATTGAATGAGATAACATCAAGATACAAGGGTAGGATTCAATTTGTTAATATCACAATGAATAAGACCAATTTTAGGAATTAGAAATAATTGGTTCAACTATATGTGAACATGTGACATCTAAGACAATGTGTCATCATCAAGACCGAGAGAGAGAGGAAAGAATCCATTGTCTAATATGACTCATAAGAGGATGCAACATACCTCATTGATGTGTATATCAGGATAGGATCCACACCCTAGATCCAATCAGAGTATATCTTCACCTAAGATCATATTAGATGTAAACCATTAATGAATGAGTTTATTAAAACCCTATAGATATCACTTTCTTATTAAATTGGAATTAGACTCTGAAAACTTCACCAATCGACTTATTAGATTTTTCTGATCAAGGAAACATATTTTTATATAAGTTTTAGAGTTATATGCTTAAGTTGTGATTTTTATGGAATTTATGCATTAATAACATTATCCAAAATCATCCTTCGCAAAAACATGGAAAGCAAGCATCGAAAAATATTTTTAATCAAAAGATCACATTAGATCCCAATAATGCATATTATTCTAATATTTTCTTATATATCTTGATATTCTTTTTATCATATATTATTATTATTATTCAAATATTGTATGAGTCATTAGATCCCAATAATGCATCCTACTAGTTTGACCAGACCAAACGTGTAGTCTTGAAACCATGAGCTAGTCGGTGTTAACCATCTCCTATTTATTTTAAACATGTGAAAAGGATGGTCATTTAAGAGAGCTCATATAAGAATAAATTCATGCCTACCTGATGTCAAACTAACAAATAATATATCATGAAAATTCTCAATGTACACCGATCTTAGTTGAGTACTTTTTCAAAATTAAACATCTCGAATGATTCATATGGGCAAGAACATTTCTATAAAATTCAAATCAAATCAACACCATAAAATAAATTTTGCATCATATTCTATCTTCATGATCACATTCTTATATTACTTTCTAGTCTTCTAACCCTAATACTTCTTGGCTTTCTCTTTATCCCAACCCCCTTCGAATACCTACTAAGCTATACATGGAAGTATAGATAGATTTGCTTGATAATAGTCAATCTAAGTATTCAGATATCGGGCCAGGGTATCTAAATGCTTAGACTTTCCAGAGCTATAATTACATCACCTTTTAACTTCCAGACTTCTGACTCTGACTATCTAACTTAATGATCCTTGATGACTCAACAAAACCACTGATACCAAGTTGTTACACCCACATCTCATATTAACTACTATTTATTGGATTCGGACATAAACTGAGGACTAAAGAAAAGACAAACATCACTTTTCATTTTTTTTATTTAGAATTCTCATATTGACACATCCAATCACATGAACCAACATTTCACTTGAATACAACCTGATCTCTATAAACTAATTTCAATCTTAAATATACACAATAAATCATTTATACTAAATCTTATTATTTACAAGAACACAAGTTGATAACTAAATACATATTTTGGAAATAAAGACACAAAATTCTACAATATCCTTTATGCTCTTTCTATACAAGGACCTTTTCCTTTTCTCATATCAATTGATGCATTTCAAATGCATTTATTCCATAACCAATTGGATAATATCAAATCTTACTTTCACAACTTGTTCAACTATATAAATCATCATGATGATATTTTTGCACGAATTGTTGTCTTCAACGAAATCCATATCATGCTGATCAAAACAAAGAACGTTCCTACTTTATTTCAACATTTTTGCCTTGGTAGCCTTATGAATGTCTCACTTCGTCAGCAAAGTCTTGATTTTTATCAACTTAAACAAAAGAATCATAATACACCAGGGCTCAAACAATATGTATTTGTTAATGGGAGATACATCCAAGATGCTTATCTGATTTCTAGAGAAACCATAAAGTCCTTCTATAACACCAACACTACAATAAACATACCCACTAGTGGCATTTGACAAATGTCATTAAAAATATAAATGCCACTAAAGTTCTTAGTAGTATTTATTGGCGCTTCAAAATTCCTCTAGTACAAATGCACTATAGAGATAGTGGCATAAGTTCTAAATTCCATTAAACATTTCATTTTGATGGATTTCAATAAATGCCATTAAAACATTATTTGACTTTTATAAAAATGTCACTATTGCATCAATTGGCTTTTATATAAATTCCATTATTGTATATTAGGATGTTGTATGAAAGTGTTCTTATTGAATATAATGGTGTGTAAAAAATGATGCTAATGTCATGTATGTTGTGCATGATGGCATTTTCATGGCTTTGAATGATTTTTTTCCAAATCATTACTTGGATTTCCAAGTGAATGTTGATTGGAATTTGAACTCACATTTTCAAAAGTATAGGTTCAAATATTAATTATGTATTTATAACTTGGGCAAGACATTTTACCTTACTCCTTATATTATATAGAATACAAATGAGTCACTCTTTCAAACAACATTATCTAATTCATACATATAGATTCTAATCCCTTGATAATAATTCCTTGATATTATGAAAAAGCACACATATGTGAATCAGATGTTCTTTAATTTGTTTATTGTTGGTTGTTTACTATTAACTTGACCACAAAAACTTATTCTTGGTGAGAATAATCTTCCATATCATACATCATTGTTCTTCATGAACTTGTGCTTCTTTTTAAGAACATTGAGGAAGGACGAGACCATGCTTTATTTCTTATGGCATCTAACCTACTCATTAGTTGAATAAAACATTCTGCAAAGAAATAAAATTAAACCATTTTTTTTATATGTGGCCAGTACAAAAAACATACACTTGCTTATACACTATGAGAAGCATACCCAATTTTTTTTAAGATTTATAATATTTTACTAACAACTAATAAAGTACAACTTTGAGAAAATTTAGCCTCAACAACTCCAAGTTCCTGTCATGGAGGGGGGTCATGTCTTAGATATGCACACAACTTCTGAAATGCATTTGCAAATATACAATCAACACAAAATATCATAATCAACCAAGCATACTTAATTCCAAATTAATGGATGGGGACACTTGAGTAAATTCAAGTGCACAAGACAAAGAGAATTTGATAATAACACTTTGAAGTCTGTCAGGGTGCACGAGGGTCAGGAGGTAAGTTTCTTTCTAACCAGTGGTACCTCATTTTGACTCACCCATGTACAAAAAGTAGCAGCCTGCAAAAAACAAGTAGACTAAATGGTGATCCCAGGAGATAAGTACGAAGCATATATATAGACTCTTGAATCCTTCCACTTACTAGAAAGTGATGGAAAGGTTGAAAGCTCACTTACAAGTATGATAGATCAATTGGTACAAGATGGTTGCCAAAATCTGAATCAATACTTGCAACACTCAGATCTTGATTCTTATATTTATTTTGAAAAAGAATTTGACAACATCGACTATAAATTCATCATAGATTGTCTGGAAGTTGTGTTATCTCAATCTACATGGATTTATTGAATCAATAGTTGTACTAGTTCGACATGTTTCTCCACTCATATCAATAGTTCAACATTTGACTGCATCAACTTTAACAAGGTGGCCCTTTGTCCCCTTATCATATTTTCATTGTTACATCTATTCTAGACAGTATGTTTGACCTTGGTATATTTCAAATGGTCTCATTGATCAATAATCTCATTGTCACATTTAATCATTCAATATTCAAAAGATACTATTCTTTTTGTAAATCCTGGCGATCTAAGAATCATCAATACAACTCACATTCTTGGATCATTCTCACATTTTTAGGGATTAAGATCAATACAAAATGAACATTATGTGGCATTCACATCTATTGATTAGATCATGACAACTTCAAAATCATGAAATATTGTAAAGAGGAAAAATTCCCTATTACATACCTCATACTTCCTCTTTCCCCTTTCATTCTACACGACATAATATGGAAACGTATCATTCACAAAACATAAAATATGTTTTCATGGTGAAAATCCAAAACCCCTGATTTAGTTGGTCATCTCACCCTTTATAGGAAAATGTGGCGATTTAGCAGACAATAGAAAGAAAAGTTTAACTGCCATATTCCCTTTTGAGCGGTAGATTGTGTCACTAACTATGTAATGGGAAGGATGGTCGTGAGGTTATACCTGGTTTGTAGAAACTCCAGAGACAATTTCCTCACTGTAGTGTGCACCTTTATTCAAGTTGCACCTGGACAATGTCTTCGTCGACCTCCTGGATATTCACCACAGACAACAGTTGACTTTATCCTCTGAGTGGAAGGCAACAAGCACCTCTCCTCTATGGTAGTACACATGGGCCACTAGGAACTCTTATCATTCTAGATGAATGGATAAGGAGTTGTCCCTTTCTAGTTGGTGTACTAGAACCAACTTTCTCTACCACAATTGTTCTACCTTGCTATCCCTCCCTTTATTAGATAGGTCTTTCTCGGGCTCTCTCAGTTACTATAACCAGAGAAGACAACAATTGTTAGAGCTAATTGATGTCTCTGAAGCTACCAATACCCCTCTATTTATAGGAGGGTTATGGTCAGGGTTCCCAGTCTGACTGGGAGTCAAAGGGGATGCATCCTGCAAGAAGCAAAACTGTTACACCCCGATCTCACAATTACCACAAATCATGAGATTAGGGTATAAATTGAGGATTTAATGTAATACAAAAATCACCCTTAACTTTTTCTTCTTTTTCAAACTCTTTGTTTTCTCGCATTGAATCACATAAGCAAACTTTACAAGAGAATTAAACCTTGATTACTCTAATATGATCTCAAAATTAATGATACTCATCCATACATTCATTTTGTTTCTCACACTTCCATGTACATATGACATGATAATCAAATGCATTCTCTCTTATTAAGGAAACAAAGACACAAACATCGTTTACAACTCTCTCACATCTATACAAGGACCTAGAGTGATAGGGACCAACTAAACTTAACTATACTCAGACTTAACTCTTATGGCAGATCTACTTTGATGCAATAATATCTTCTTCAAGTCCATGTGATTTTCCTAAAAAATTTGATTAGAGGGGTGAGACTACTGGCTCAGTGAATGAGTACTTCAAAGAAACAGTCTAAAGCACAAATATAATTACAAATATACTTTTGAACAAATGATATCAATTATAACAGCAGTAAGGTTTAAAGAGTCTAATAATTAACAATCATAAATATGGCAGGATACTCTAGGTATCTATAAGAGTGAATAAATATATGAAATACTTGATTGATCATAAAGAGAACTAATAAATCAGAAACATACAAAGAATAATTGAATAAATGTACACACTTGTTTGACCTCTCATTCATTTTATTATTCCCTGATCATATGTAGTGTACTCTACATATGAAGACTCGTAATGCACTACGATCACACCGTACAAGACTTAGCGGACACACCTGGGAAATGCTAAGTCTAACTACTCTCCTGGTCTGCAATAAGGAAATGGCTCTCTGACCTAAACTGGACTCCTCCTCTAGCCTGAGCACACATGCGGAGAGTCTGAGACGCTTTGTTAGCCTCATCTTGGTACGCTCTGTGGGTACCTCTGGGTAACCACCGGGATCTCCGTTTCGTGTTGAGTAACCTATCTTCTCTTAGGAGACTTCCTCAAGGGTTTCGTCTCCCCACACGCTCTGTGGGTGTGTTCTGACCCTTGTATACTGGACACACCGCCAGAGTAGGTTGTTTCATCCCTAAGGCGCAGACCTCTCATAGGGATTCTATGGTGTCAGGGCCCTTAAATCTATTATTTTATTATTCTAGAAAATCTCTTACTACATTACATCTCTCTCTTACTTATTCTTGGCTTTGGTATCTCTATGGTACCAAGTCTATTTATCTGAAACTTATAAATACAACTTGTATATCATTTCTAACTTGGCAGTGCAATATGCTCAAACACTATAATTTACTGAGAAATCAACATACTATACATACATGCAGACTAAAATTATTGAATAAATAGATTTCATGCCCACTTAGCACATACACACTAGAATCGTGCATATCAATCAAAATCCTGAGTTGTGCATCTCATAACTCAATTAAGAGTTAATTACTTATCATGACAAGATTTATTAATAATAACTGAGAACATTGATATCACAATACTTGATTCATTGAACACCCTATCCTTAGGATTTCATTTAATCACCATAAATGCTACAAATAAAGGTGTAATACATCTATCACGTACTTTTCAAATCTTTAAAACAGATGATACCTGGGATCTCAATCCCTTAGATCATCACATAACATTGTTACCTCTATAATAGGTAACCATTACCTCTAGGTCCTTAGACCAAGGTATTCATTTCACTGGTTGTACAAGTATTCTCATGGCTTACAAGGCCATCACACATCTTGACACCTCTCACTAGGCAACAACTTATTCACATGGCTCCCATAAAGATTTCATGCGACATAAACATTCATTGAATAAAGGCTATTATCAACAAATCATATAAAATTAATATATGTATGAAACCTTAGAACTGAGTTGAATTTGGGTTTCCATGCCATTCACTAGGATATCATGCATCAATAATAACATTGAATAAATAAAGTCTATCATGTCAAGAAAATCCCTTCAAATGGATTTCACGATATCTATTCGCAAATATCCAACTTTCCTCGTATCTAGTATTTCACCCTCTTGACTGAGATATCAAACAAACACTATTCACTTTGAACAAAATCCAAGATAGTATCTGACATATATGTACTATGAATTTAGATAAACAATCATTCATAACCAAGGGGGTCTAGATAAGCAATTTTCTCTATTTACTTATACATCAAATTTCAGTCATCGACAAATTCCCTATAGATCAGTTTACTCTTATAACCTCTACGAATACTTAGAGAATTCTCATTAGCATGTATTGTATACATTTCTAATATGATTTTATCATTTGAACTTCATCCAAATAGAGGAATAATCCATTTCATATCATTTTTCAACAACTTTTTTTTAGTCTTAGGGAGACCCCGTTCCCCCTCCTCCTCAAACAAGTGCTAGAGCCCGGATGACCCAAGGAGTTAGTAATTACAATGCACTCAGGGGGATTTGAACTCGGGTCCCCTAGGGAGGACAAGCCGGACCGAACCACCTGAGCCACACTGGTCGGGTATTTTGCAACAACTTAGAACAAATAGACAATTCAGGGTTTGTAGTCGTACTAGCAATTAAATATTATGGATGAATTAACCATTTTTCATGAAATATACTGTTTAAAGGAAGTTCCCACTCACCCTAAGGTGTGAAAACACCTTAGAAACATAGCTCATCCCTGAAAATCTCGATCTCATATCAAATCCCTAGCAATTCACCCAATTCTTCTTCCTTTCAACTCGAAAACCCTAAAAATGAGGGATTATGAAGAAAGAGTGAGGAAAGGAGAAGTTTTGATACCATTTTGGATCAAATCATAGGAGGCACGGAATTTTGACATGTGAGAGAAGATTCACCATGAAACTATATCCAAAGAAGTTAAACTTACATGATTTCATCATTCCTCAGACCGCAAAACCCTAGGTCAGCATTTCCATCAATTTCTCCTCTCAAACCCTAACTCTCCCTCTCTCTCTAGGATTTATTTATCTGGATTGAATCAATAATTATGAGAGCTTCTAGAGTGTTAGGTTGACCATATAGAGAAATTAAGCTGTTTGGGTCAATTGCACTTTGACCCCTCACTAAACTTTTTCTTATTTCAGCAGATATTGTTTATCATAAAAAGGTTTCTATAATTCGTGTATTTCCCAGATAAAAGCTTCTCCAAAAATTATTATAATTTATAGTATTCTGTATAATTGAGTTACTAAGCATTACTTAAATTTTGAGATCATTTCAAGCTTCCATTAAATAAATAAAAATCTAATAGTGCACTGCTATCCAGAATTCTGTAGAAATGTTAGTTACTATAATTCATCTACTGATAAGGTCTAAACACATCCAAAAATTTTGAAATTTTACATGTTATTTATTATTGAGTTTTAGATCTCCAGTTAAAATTTCAGATAATTTGGGAATACCAATAAATAAATAAAAATAAAACACTATACTGCTAAAAAGCACTCTGCCAGCATTTTGGTCGAAGTATAGTTCGACCGAGAACCACATTCAAAGAACACTAAAAAATTCTGAAATTTTTCTACAATATGCATTATATATCATATACAAAATTAAATTAAATACAAAATTTTTAGAAAATATGAAAAATTATTTACCACACTGATATCCTGATCAAATTCCATACTCATGTACCATCAAAACCCTAATTTGAACCAACTAGGGTTTATATTTCTCAATCTCTAATTTCTCAAACAATAGAACACTTAACATTCTTATTAGGTTTAAAACATCATAATTGAATTATCATCATTAACATGATTTAAGAAATGATCAATCCAATCAAGCATATGATCATCCAGGTAAACCCTAGTTTACCAATTAAGCTCAGATGCGGTCATAACAATTCCCCCCTCCCTAAAAAGGTTCCGTCCCCAAAACATAAATATGCAAGTAAAGTACATTCAAGGTTTATTTTAAGCTTCTGAAATATTACATGTCATTATATTCTTGTATTTCATACTTGAATGCAGTTTTCAACATTAAATCCTTTATTCCTTTACTAAATCACAACATGTTTGAAATAATTCTCAATGATAACAAACAAATTCTCTATGCCACAGTCAATCATAGGATAGAGAGAGAAATAACCATTTCAATATTTTCATACTCTTAAGGTGTTACCTCAACATTGATAATCTGATCCAACTATCTCAATTCATATGGCTCAATATGTACTGTTGTTATGTATTACCTCTAAGTCGCAAAGGAGAGTTCACCATGTTGTTTTGAATTTTTACTATTGTGCTACTCAAATAGAAAAATAGTCTTGCGTTGGAAGACTAGATTCAACAACAATTGTACAATACTACTCACGACATCCCCATTGCATCATGGATGCATAAGGCGAAGCATTACCATCACATTCCATATTATTCTCAAGTATGAACCCACACATAATTCAAGGTGTAACCATCGTGTTATAGCATACTAAGGTTTCAAAAATAGTAACAGAGTACTCCATGATTGTATTAGTCATTCAAGGACTATTCATACCCAATTACCATCACTTCATTATATTAAAGCTATGTATAACAAGCTACACCTCATTAGGGTTACATATCAATACAATATGGTTATCATCCCTTCTATTCATATGAGTGAATAGGTAAGACTACCTTATTCAGGGTAACCCTCCATTTTCTCCATCATCATTCAACCCATATCACTATATCACAATTGTACAATACTAAGATGGATTACTGGTATGATAGACTTAAACTATCAGACATCTTTAATTAACATATTGCTTGCACATGTACACTGAAATCATATGTAGAACCGATTTACATTCCTTAATATACCTTTAACAAATAATACTTCTAAAAATAAATTCACATATTACTAAAAGCCATTATTTTCTCTTATCTCTCTCCTCATTCATTACTACTTACTTTTTTCTACTTATCCTTCTCATTTTAATCATGTAGATTAAACATCCCTAAAATTGAAACATACAAGGTATGAATAGATTATTCATCATTCTTGCTATTACTGCAAGAATTTATTTCATATCACACTTCACTCATATTGTATTTCCCCTTTTGTTCAAAACACACCTCTTATATTTCAAATCTATTTCTTATCCTTTTCTCTAAATCATTTCCATATTGTTTATCTACCTTTCATGTTAGCTAGGATTACTATCAGTGCTAGTTTATTTCTCATAGTGCAAATTTCATGATCTTGTTTTATAGAGATGCTAGTATTCAAGGTCAAATGACTAGTGACAACCCGTGAACTACTACAACTCTAAACATTCTAGGGTTGGTCCTTATCAGTAGCACGATGTTATTGTGTGTGACTTTGCTCCCTTAATTTGAAAGTCAAACTTTGGATCTTACAAGTTTTACTAAAGTCTTCCTTATCTTATCAATTAAATTTCCTTCATCTTAATTGGCCATTCAAATAGATTACATTCTCAATTTACCCTTCTAGGGTTTCATCATCAAATTGTGTGTCATTATTACATTCACAAGATGCCACTACCATGGTGGTTATGCATCCAATATGATTCATTCTCTTATCACTTCATTCCCACATTTCTCTCATTAAGTAATATATGGAAGAGAAGACGATTTTGAGACTTAGAATTTTTATCTTCAAACATCCCATTAATACATTTGTCGTATGTAGGTTTAATTAGTTATCAACAAGGATACTTGACTAACTAGCACTTGATTGAATCTCCTAACCTCTTTCTTTTATAATCTATACTGCACCATCACTACTACAGAAAAGGCCTTTGGCATCGGTTATTTAGAGACCCTTTAGCGTCAGTTTCCAAGTGACACCCAAGTGGGTGCCGCTATAAGTCAACACCTTCAGCGTCGGTTATTAACCGACGCCATAACCCTTCCTGCCACCGAAAACACGCCAGTAAGGAAACTATAGGCATCAGTTCTTAACAAAAACCGACACTATATCATGATCAAAGACGTCAGTTATTAAACAAACACCGACACCATAACCCTTCCCGCCACCAAAAACGCGCCAACAAGGGGACTATAAGCGTCAGTTAGTACATAAAACTGACACTATATCATGGTTAAACACGTCGGTTATTAAACAATAACCAACGCCATATCCCTTCCAGCACGGTCTTGCCTAGCCACAATAGGCATCGGTTCTTACTGATAACTGACGCCAGCCATGGAAGAGGCATCAGTTTTTTGGTAATAACCAACGTCGTATGTCTTTGGTGTCAGTTTTATACAAATAACCGATGCCTATGTTATAATTTTTTTTTCTTATCAGTTTGCAGGCTTGCTGTATGGCTGGTCATCAGGATGCAGAACCTACAGTTTAGTTCTGAACTGTAGGTTTACAACATCCATTAATATCAACCAACAACAGGCCAAAAACCTACAAAGTCATTCACATTCAGACATATGTATTGATCAAATACATGTAGAAACATGCAAAGTCATTTACATTCACATTGAGTTCCATTCATTTCATCTCTTTTCACATTCAGACATTCATGTATTGATCAGAAAAAGTCATTCACATTCACACATATGATAATTCAGAAATAGTCATTCGCATTCACACAAAAATAATTATGAGAACAAAGTTTAGAAATATCATTCTTTATTCATCATCGTCATCAATGTCATCATTGTCCCAATTATATTTAAAAATTCCCACTACTTGTAGGGCTTTTACCCATTCTTCTCTTACACCATCCAATTCCTCCCTCGTGTAGGGAGTATGTACATCTAATAATTTTCCACCTATGCTGAAGTCAGTTTTAAACACCTGCAAAGAGAATGACATATATATAACTAATAATATATAATAAGATTGATATATTTCATATTATCTAATGAGACTATATATAATACCTCATGTATAGTATCGAGTTTCATTGCGGCATATTTGATGATTAGGTCCATAAATCGCATCACATAGTAGGCACATGCCCAATCATTGTCTTCTGTAGCACACTATAAATTGAAACTACAAAATATTCAAAAATAAAAATAAGTATAATATACATAAATAATATATACATTGGAGTCGGGAAATTACTTTCACATTCTCCCAAATTAGTGGCTGATTCTTTTTCCTAGAGACCTTTCCTCCAGCTTTTTTGAACTTTTCAAAAGCCCTACATGTTAATGTAACACATTAAATTGCATAATTAAATAGTAATGTAATAACAGATGTTAACGGATATAAAAATATGAAATATTTCTCACGGTAATAATGGCCTTTCATTGTGTGTCGATATAATGTATTCAATTCCTTCCCCGCAGGATCTAGATAATAGACAGTGAACGTCTTGGGGACAATAACTAGTAACTCCCAATGCCTACCACTACAGGTAAGAATGTTAAAAATTAATAACTCAAAATCCTCAATAAAAATGTAATTTTCTTAAGTCCAAATTACAAGCAAAGTAAACTTACTCAACATTGAATGGAGCTATTATCACCGTCTTCTTATTTTACAAAAATATTCAAAAGCAGCACAACAATATGAAGTAACTGAAGAAGGGTCTGTAACTACAAGACTAATCAAAGATGGAACCAAAAATCCCACATGGGAAAATGCAAAATATGTACATATCGTGTGTAAGTGGCTACAAAACATGTATTACGTATGCATTAATATATAAGAAACCAGATCGCTATATATAAAACAAGGTATATGGATGTATAGACAAGATCTCACCATATCCACAACTCTATCATAGATGTGTTCAGACAATCATAATGAAACAACTCCAAAATATATTGTATAAATAGCTTATTATCGTATGATTGACCTGCATTAATACGTATGCATTAATGTGTATGCAAAAATTATATTACGTATGGATTATTACGTATGCAAAACTTGTATAAATAGATTTTTATCGTATGATTGAGTTGCAGCATCCTCCAAAATAGTAACATTTATAGGGCAATTTGAATCATGTTCGCCTATCCATACTACCATACCCCTACAATTAGGACCTAACAAGGCGTGTAGGTGCCTTAGAAGCCATCTTGGTACTTTAGGAGCTGGAGGTGGAGGCCGAGATGTAGCGGGTGTCTTCCTTTTGACTTGTATATATAATTTCAGATCATTTGACTCATATATACACACTAACAAATTAACGTAATGTAAATTTACCATACAATATTATTATAAACGAAATCTGCTTTGCGCCACATTATCACTCCACCTTCTGCCTCACTAAGCATTTCAGAATCTGGGTGGACATATGGCAGTGGAAGATCCCTCCAATCGGGGAGTATATGTATTAGGCTCACACGAACCACACTAGCTGGTACTGGAGTCCCATGAAACATATCCCCTAGAAGGGCTGGGTAAGCCTATGCCTTTGCAACGATATATTCTTGACTTTTTAGATGGCATGGCTTCAACCCCTACAAATTTACATAAAGAATGTTATATACATATATACATAAACATATCATCTTGAAAAGATTAGCTACTATATATGTCATAAAAATACTTACAGCGGATGTGCTAGGTGGTGGGTCTACAGGATTACTCCCAACCTCTACAGTAGGAGAAGAGTGGGCCACCACATGTATTGTCTGAGTGGTAGTCTGAGACGTCTGCCACTTGCTAATTGCTTCACTGAATCTCTTATCAAGTGTTTCCTCGACTCTCCTATCAAGTGCTTCCTCGACTCTCCTATCAAGTGCTTCCTCGACTCTCCTTTCAATTAACTGATCTACCTATACATGGACAAAAGAAACGCTAGATTCTGATTATTGAATTCTCTTTCGCAATAACATTATGAAAAAAGAATAAGTTACCTCAACTTGTCAAAGTCCCGCTCTTGGGACCAGTTTGCGCTGTGATGGCCCAAAGAATGCTTTGATGCCCACACCAGCGCCTGCACCCCTAACACATCCAGGATGATCTGGGTTACCCAGAGCAACTGTCCATTCATCCCTTATGCCCTCAGGGATGAACTTTCCTTCCTTCCTCTACTCGTGCAGCTCCCGCTAATTGACATCATCAAAAATTGGTAAGTAAACATAACAATAATCAATATCGATCGATTGCTCTAAGAGTTGAATTTTACCATTTTTGCAGCTGCCTCAGTAGTTGCGGGCTTCTTTATATCTCCCTTCTTGTTTTGCCTCCCAGCTATCCACATAGCATGGTGAGGCAGAGGTGCGGGACCAATAGTGGAGGACTCCTGAGTAGCAACAGACTAAGCAGTAGACTCAGGCTGTAGTCTTTGGTGAACTCCTGCATAGCATCTTGGACCCATTGTGTGGTCATGCAAATTCAGTGCACGCCTTTCTCTTTGAGCATCGCTGATAGCCTTATTAGTAAGCACATTGATTTGGTTAGTAACACTAAAGGTTAATCTTGAATTGGTGAATACATAAGAACGTATACTAATTAAATTTGGAGTGGTGCTTAATACCTTAAATTCATCCATTTTTCTTTGGGTAACAAACTCCTCCCATTCTTTGGTATCTAGGTATTTCCATTACTCAGTGGCTGCCTACTACCTAAATTTATTTTATAAAGAGAATACAAACAAAAATTATTAGTGTAGAGTTAGTCAAAAAGTGATCAATGTCTAGAATTGGAAATCAATCAAGAACCTCTTCTCAACATCGCGTATGCAATCTCGGGTGAGATTTGTCCTATAGTTCCTTAGGACCCTCCCACAGCGTTGCATCATGCATTTATGATGCAACTTTTCATCCAAATCAAATATACTCTGCAAAATAGAATTGCTATTAACTAGTATCCTAAAAATTAGTCATCTTCAAAAATAGAATTGCAAATAATATTAACTCACACATAGTTCCTTCCATACTAAGTCTTTCTTCCCCTTAGGAACTTTATGCTAGGATACAAAAATAGGACTACAATGGTTGTGAGTAAAAACCCCAAGATATGAAATAAATAAGTTGTGGTTCACTCCAACTGGATTTCCTGCATGATCGAAATCCACAACCAGTTTTGGTCTATTTCCCCTTTGTTGTAGTAACTTGTTCATCATTGTGATGCCCCTCACATTCTCAATTTTTTATTGCTACTCATCATGCGCCCCAATTTCTTCAGGGGGTACATCACCAACCTAAAATTTGACAAAAAAAAACAAACTTACAAGATATAACTATAAATGAACATATAGATAGAAACCTCAGGGATATATTTTTAAAACTTACATTGTGAGGCGATACATTGACGTCCTCACCCTCACAGTAATCATCATCATGGTCATCAGGAGAATGCTCAACCATCTGAAAGTTCACATTCACATTGTAAAGTTCACATTGTAAAGTAATTCACATTGTAAAGTTCACATTCTAAAGTTCACATTCACATTTTAAAGTAATTCAAATTGTAAAGTTCACATTCACACTATAAAGTTCACATTTAGAAAAATAAAAAATATAAAAAATATAAACATGCATGCCTCTAATATTGTGATCTTTTATCAATTAATAATCCTTCATTGTGATCTCCGCACACATACAAGTTATCATTAGCTTCAATATTTGGTGTTGTTGGCAACCCAACTGATAATGTACTGGAGTCATCATACTTATCATAGTACTCTTCTTCATCTATAGGATCTTCAATGAACTATCTTATACCATGAAGAACAACCAACCATTTATCATTTGTAGGATCATCGATATAAAATACTTGTTTTGCATGTGATGACAATATGAATGGTTCACCTTTCTCGCCAATCTTTTCAAAGTTCACTAATGTGAAACCCAATTCATCCACTATAAATCCTTTGGTGTTATCAACCCAATTACAATTAAAGAGCGGAATTCTGAAATCTACGTAGTCAAACTCCCATATGTCTTCAATGACACCGTAATATGACATTTTAGCTTCACGTGGACTCTTATCCTTTGCACTTGCAAAAAACAATGAAGACGCTTGAAGGGTGACCCCACTATTTTGGACGACACTCTTATCATCTTGATACTTTGTGTAGTATGAGAATCCATTTATGTCAAACCCTTCATAAGACATAACATTCAATTTTGGTTTAAAGACGAGGCATTTGATAGTTTTAGTAAGATTATCTAGTGTTTGAGATAGTTGATGTAAGACTTTATCTTCAAACCACTTAATAAATGTCTTGTTATG
The DNA here is from genome assembly GCA_963693085.1 of Alisma plantago-aquatica. Taxonomy (NCBI): domain Eukaryota; kingdom Viridiplantae; phylum Streptophyta; class Magnoliopsida; order Alismatales; family Alismataceae; genus Alisma; species Alisma plantago-aquatica. The sequence continues at coordinate 1,114,998,693 of OY856410.1, forward strand.
CTCTCTGGCAAGCCACATTGAATTGGCTCGAGGATATTGTTTCTTGATGAAATTGATATGTTCCTCAATATAAACACTCACTTCGTTGATGTTGTGTAAAATATACAAGTGACCTTGTTCCAACTGCTCACGGCTGATTACTTTCATCTGTGATCCCAAAATTATGTAGCCAAAATGCTCCTCAATATCCTTGTCATTAACAAGAGTGTCATTAGTACTTAGAAAGTCATTGCAAAAATACATAACCTCTCTCACCACATAATACTCAATAATACTCCCTTCAGGCCAATAACGGTTTTGAACATCACCTTTAAAAACGCTCATGTATCGTTCAAAGGGATACATCCAATGCAAGAAAATTGGTCCCAACATTTTCACTTCCCTAGTCAAGTAGACAACAAGATGTACCATGATATCAAAGAACAAAGGAGGAAAATACATCTCAAGCTGACATAGGGTAACAACCACTTCTCTTTGCAATTTATCGAGAGTATCAGGGTGAATAACTTTTCTGCACAGACCGTTTAAAAATAAACAAAGTCTGGTGATTACAAACCTTATATGCTTTGGAAATATAGATCAAATTGCCACAGGCAATATTTTTTGCATTAGAGTGTGACAATAATGAGATTTAAGACCTATCAACTTCAGATCTTTCATTGATACCAATGTACGAATGTTGGATGAGTAACCCTGTGGCACCTTAACATTTAACAAGCATTCACAAAAAGCTTTTTTCTCCTTTCTCGACAACGTGTAACAGGAAGGAGGTAAGTATGTTCTCCAATCGCTACTAACTACTTCTATTAATTCTGTCCTTATTCCCATTTCATGTAGGTCCATTCTAGATTTTATCCCATCTTTAGTCTTACCTGGTATATTCAACATAGTACCGATGTTGCTATCACATACATTTTTCTCAACATGCATGACATAAATACAATGCCTGACTGCCAAAGAACTCCAAAAAGGAAGATCTCAAAATATTGACTTCTTCTTGAATAAAGATTTGTCACTCCGTGTGGCCATCGTACATTGTGATCTCTTACCAAATTAATTGGCAAAGTCTTTTTCTCTTTCATAAACATCCTCCACTGGTATAGGTTTAGGTGCACTCCATTCCTCATTCTATCCATTGCATGCTTTGCACAACCTACGATACAGATGGAATTTTGGAAGAAACCATTGATGACCAAGATATACAGTCTTGCCGCCGTGTTTTAGTCATATTAATTCAGTGTTCTCTTCACATATAGGACACACTTTAGATCCTTTCACACTATCTCCAAACAAATTCCCATATGCGGGAAAGTCTTCACAGTGCAAAACAACATAGCGTGCAAACAAAATGTCTCTCTTCATGAAGCATCATAGGCCATCACACATTCACACTAGAGTTTATTCAAGTCATCGATCAGATGTTCAAGATAAATGTCGATATCATTTCTAGGTTGTTTCGGGCCCAATATCAACAACGACAACATAACATACTTATTTTTCATACACAATTAGGGAGGAAGATTGTATATAACAAGCATAACTGGACAAGTGCTATGTTGGCTACTCAATCTCCTGTACGTTCATCCCATCTGTACAAAGCCCAAGGCTTAGATTCCTGACTTCTTCACCGAATTCAGGGTACAATCAATCAATCTTCTTCCATTGTGCGGAATCAGACGCATGTCGTAGGATCCCATCATTATTTTTCTTAAAATCTGCATGCCACCTCAAATTCTTCATATCTATCAGATTGGCAAATAAGCATTGAAACTGTGGTATTATAGGTAGATACCACATCACCTTGGTAGGAGAACCAATTTTGGACACCCCCGATGTCGTCAATTTATACCTTGATGCACCACGTTTGGGACAATCTTTCAAATCCATATAGTCCTTTTAAAATAATACACAATCATTCGGGCATGCGTGTATCTTCTTGGCCTCCATTCCCATTGGGCACAACAATTTCTTTAACTGGTATGTTGAGATTGGCAGCTCGTTTTATTCAGGAAGAATTTCTTTCAACAAAAACAACAATGACGTGAAGCTTTTGTCGCTTCATCTATTGTTAGCTTTCAGCTTATACAATCTCAATACAGCGCTAAGCTTTGTAAACTTACAACCTATGTATAACGGTATCTTAGAATCATGTACAATGTTTCTAAACATGGGAGGTGGATCGGTGTGCTCTACCCCACAACTATCCAGCATCGCATCAACGATGTCTATTGGAACTGGTTCGGTCACATCTACGTCATCGGAGGCAATTTATTCTTCCACACAAGCACTGCTATCGACATCCACTGATTTTAGGTTTGAAATCTCTCCATGCCAGTGTCATTTTGTATAGTCTTGTACAATCCCGTTGCACATGACATGACTTTTGATTTCATCACCAGTGCTGACTTTCAAGTTGTTACCGCAATGGACAGTAGAACCTATCTCCAGGTCATTTCCTATGTTCCTCGGCAAATCTAATAAACTGATCAAGACCAGAAATAAACTCTGGGGTGCAGCGATTTGGAATGGACATCCATGATCTATCCATTCTATGATCAAAGATAAAACAAGTATATATTAGAACAAGATTTGGGTCTAGGGTTAAAAGATTAGGGTTTATGGTTAAAACTTTAGGGTTTAAGGTCATATATATAATAAATGTGTACCACCTATCCCATTCTTGAACACCTAATCTCACTAGTAAGTGTATAATGTTGTTTGGGTTTTCAAAAAAATTTTGGCAGCATTTCCCCACTATTCCCTAAGTACATATGTACATAGAGAGCAAACGGGGAAATGTTGCTGAAATTTTCTTGAAAACCCAATACACATTATACAATTACATCCTAAGTGAGATTAGGTGTTCAAAAATAGTCCCAAACTGAGGAATATCTAAGATTTACTCCTACTGAGTAAATCTTGGGCAGGTTTCTTGGCCAACAAATACATGTGTTGTCATTCTTATACCTACAATCCTAGTTTCATCATTCATATCCTAGTTCTTCAAGTTAGGGTGATTATTAATGTCTTTAGAAGCATGATTGGCAATCTAGGGCAAAGTTCATCATTTACATTCCAAGCATGTCACGTGAGTGCATTAGTATTTCCCTTTTACTAAAACCGAATTGGTGTATTAGTGAGTCTTCAAATAGATAAACACTTGAAGATGACTCAATGAATCTTATGAATAGTCTACTCAACTATAGCTTGTTGGTTCTCATTCATGACTTGCATAATATTTTGTTGATCCAAAATAGAAGAAAAATTGCACATGCCCCATATGACCCTAGAATGTTTACATGCCTAGGTTTAAAGCACTCATCAATCTTGAATAATGTTGACATGCCCCATAATAGGGAAATATCAAGATGAGATCAATAAAAACACAAATCATAAAAAATGGACTTCATAATGAAATAATTGCTTAGTAAAGATATATATTGCAAGATAAACAAAAGATCAACCGATTATTTTACAACCAAACATTTTTTTCATGCATCTTTCATTACACATTTATGGCCATTGTTCATCTAGTGACTAAGGTTCTAGATTGCCTTTTACTACTTCCTACTTAATGATCATAATGTTTGGTTGTTGTACAAGAATCACCGAATATAAAGTCCATGAGGATAAATGAATATTTGGGAATTAAAATGTGGCTTCTCTATATTAAATCTAATTTATCTTTCTTTCTTCTTCTCTATATTTAATTATTACATAAGTTGTGTGTGAACTTTGTGAACTTTGAGCTATTTAGGGGCAGTCACACTAAATTACTTTATCATTGTCTACCCAAGCAATGGGATTGGATCAATGTAATAACACTTCTATGACAGTTGGTATCAAAGACTAACACACTATGCATCTATGTAATAGTGAACTTAATTGTGAAATCCCTCATTTTCCTTTTATCAGGATTTGAACTACTATTTTTTTTGTAGCAGTAATCATCTGGTTCATATACAACAACCATGTTTGGCTATTGTTAGGGTTTTCGTTAACCCATAAGGCTATACAGCTATTCTAGGTGGAGACAGAGTGGAAAAAAAGGGGGTTGGAAGTTGGCGGTGGTGGCGAGCTTAGCCGGTGGAGAAAGGTACCTGTCTGACGGCGGCAAGCTCAGGTTTTGAGCGGTAGGCGGCGGCAAGCAGCAGGGGTGGTAGGCGGCGATGAGCAACAATAGTGGCGGGAAGCAGTCTGGCGGTAGGTGGCAGCGAGCAGCAGTAGAGAAGGAACAACACACGGCGGCGAGCAGGAAAGCAGGAGAAGGGAGCAGCGAGCACAACAGCAACGACGGTAGGAATCACACAAATCGCCAGACCTAAACGGAGGGAAATGAAATAGAGAGAAAGGGGAAGAGTTTGCTTCGTGTGGGTTCTATTAAGTTAACAATAGGCGTCGATTATTAAAAACAACTGACGCTTATAAAAATAGGCGTCAGTCACCACAAACAAACTGACAGCTATGTTCAATGATAGTCATTGGTTTCAACTAGAAAAACTGACGTCTATCTACATATGCCGACAAAAATAAATGTTCTCAAATTATGACCATAGTCGTTGGTTGTCATAGAAAACTGACGCCAAAGGGGAGTGAAAATTTTTGTGGGGACAACGCACGGAAACACATTGGCGTCGGTTATTGTAAGAACACCGACGATAAAAATTGGCCCAATTTCTATCTTACAAAAAACCTTTAGTTGTTGGTTTATTTGTTAACAACTGACGCCATATGTTATATTTTGGAGGCGTTTTTTTTCACTGGAAAATTTGAATTTGACGATCGATTTTAGGCGTTTGTTTCTTATTGAGGAACCGACGCTAAATAAAAAATAATACTCGTGTCTAGCCGCTCTTCACAGATAGATGTTGGATTGTGTATTCAACCGACGTTGTAGGGTTTAGGCGTCGGTTTCTTGTATACAACGGACACCTGTAAATGTGACGTTATAAGCCATTTCTATACTAGTTCATGTTTCAAACCCTTCCTTACTTTCCATAATCCTCTTACCATATACTATTCTTCCACCTATTATCTTTAACTTCTACTTTTCTCTTATGATCATGTTGCTTATTCATGTGTATGATCATGTATACCATGTTGCACATATTTCTTTTTATCCTTCTACTAATTTGATGTTGAAATTCTAAATCATTAATCTCTCTACTAGTTTCAACTCATGTTTAATACATTACATATCCTTCATTTTAAATCAAACATCTCATGCATGGGTGAAGCATAGTTTCTCTTATATCAAGTTTTTCCTTCCTGAGTATAGTCTACCTTTGTATAAATTATTCATTTTGTTAAGCTACATTTTTTTTAGAAACTAGTTTGTTGTTCTATGGAGACTTGGAATCCAAAGGTAGTAAGGATGAATGTATTAAACTTATTAATAAAGGTATACATTCCATGCTCTCAATTATATCATAACCCTCATTCCTTAATCAAGCTCATCATTTCCAACATTTATCTTTGTTTTAACTTAGTTTCTTATCCTAGTCTGATGATTTACATATTTATCTAATTCTCTTTACATTAACTCTTCTGAAGACTCTTCATTTATATTTACTTATCGTATACTTAACTCTTTTCTTCTATTTTTCCTTTGCTTTGGAGTACATAAAAACATTGTACTCGGTTATATAATCCATTCCTCATGATTGATTCTTACTACCTTGGCCCTTACATACTTTTCTCATATCTTTTCCATATTTCATATTTAGAGTTCATATAATATTAATCATTAAACTCAATCTGAACCTTACGTCGTGTTCCTTTATTCCCAATTGAGGATTTCTCATATGAGGCCCCAAAGTTGGGTCCAATTGATTCTTACTATTCTAATCTTTCCCATATGTTTCAACATCTTAGTGTATGTACATTCTCAATATGATGTGGGTCTAATTTATCCAGAGTCTACTCTTATCATATTGTTAATAGGAGATCCCAATAATGCATACTTCCAGTCATACTAGGACAAACCTACAGTTCTGAAGCCAAGAGCTACTTAAGATTAACCAACTCCTATTAATCTCAAACATTTGGAAAGAATATCCACTTAGGAAAGTTCATTCAAAGGTCATTTCTACTCTACTTGATACAAATAATGTAATCAATAAATGCTACAACTTCACATTGTACAATAAATCTTAAAGACCCATATATATTTAAAAATACTGAATATATGAATTCAAACATATAAGAGCATTTCTATTCATCTCCAATAAAACAACAATATGAAATCAAAGTTCTATCTCATTTTATATTTATGCTCTTAATTCATGTTACTTATCTTGTTTCTGACCCTGATACTTCTAGGGTTTCTCTCTAGCCCATCCTTCCACTATATACCTGGACAGGGTATACATGAATGAATAGACATAGTAGCTTGATACTGGTTGATCCAAGTACTCAAATATCGGGCCAGGATATCCAAATAATCAAATCCCCAAAGATAACATCATAACATCTCCTATCTGCCACACTTATGACTCTAACTTACTAACTTAATGGTCCCTGACAACTCAGCCTAAGATCTGATACCAAAGTTTTTACACCCTGATCTCACAATTACCATAACGCATGAGATTAGGGTATTAATTGAAGATTTAACGTAATACAAAAATCACCCTTAACTTTTTCTTCTTTTTCAAACTCTTTGTTTTCTCACATTGAATCACATAAGCAAAATTTACAAGAGAATTAAACCTTGCTTACTCTAATATGATCTCAATATTAATGATACTCATCCATACATTCATTCTGTTTCTCACACTTCCATGTACATACGACATGATAATCAAATGCATTCTCTCTTATTAAGGAAACAAAGATACAAACATCATTTACAACTCTCTCACATCTATACAAGGACCTAGAATGATAGGGACCGACTGAACTTTACTATAATCAGACTTAACTCTTGTGGCAGATCTACTTTGATGCAATGATATCTTCTTCAAGTCCATGTGATTTCCCTAAAAAATTTGAGTAGAGGGGTGAGCCTACCAGCTCAGTGAATGAGTACTTCAAAGAAACAGTCTAAAGCACTGATATAATTACAAATATACTTTTGAGAAACTGATATCAATTATAACAACAGTAAGCTTTAAAGAGTCTAATAATTGACAATCATAAACATGGTAGGATACTCTAGATATCTATAAGAGTGAATCAATATATGAAATGCTTGATTGATCATAAAGAGAACTAATAATGTAGAAACATACAAAGAATAACCGAATAACTATACACACTTGTTTGACCTCTAATTCATTTTATTATGCCCTGATCATATGCAGTGTACTCCACATATGAAGACTCATAATGCACTATGATCACACCATACAAGACTTAGCGGACACACTCGGGAAATACTAAGTTTGACTACTCTCCTAGTCTACAATAGGGAAATTGGTCTCTGGCCTAAATTGGACTCCTCCTCTAACCTGAGCACACAGGCGGAGAGTCTGAGACGCTCTGTGGGTACCTCTAGGTTACCACCGGGATCTCTGGTTCATGTTGAGTAACCTATCTTATCTTAGGAGATTTCCTCAAGGGATTCGTCTCCCCGCAAGCTCTGTGGGTGCGTTTCGACCCCCGTATACTGGACATAGGGTAGGTCGTTTCATCCCCAAGGCACAAACCTCTCATACAAATTCTATGGTTTTAGGGCCCTTAAATCTATTATTTTATTATTCTAGAAAAGCTCTTACTACATTACATCTCTCTTACTTATTCTTGTCTTTAGTATCTATATGGTACCGAGTCTATTTATCTCAAACTTATAAATACAACATGTAAATCATTTCTAACTTGGCAGTGCAATACGCTCAAACACTGTAATTTACTGAGAAATCAAAATACTATACATGTAGGAAGAATGAAATTCTTAAATAAATAGATTGCATGTCAACTTAGCACATACACACTAGAATCGTGCATATCAACCCAAATCTTGAGTTGTGCATCTCATAACTCAATTAAGAGTTAATTACTTATCATGACAAGAATTATTAATAATAACTGAGAACATTGATATCACAATACTTGATCCATTGAACACCCTACCCTTAGGGTTTCATTTAATCACCATATATGCTAAAAATAAATGTATAATACATCCATCACGTACTTTTCAAATCTTTAAAACACATGATAAATGGGATCTCAATCCCTTAGATCGTCACATAGCATTATTACCTCTGTAACAGGTAACCATTACCTCTAGGTCCTTAGACCAAGGTATTCACTTCATTGGTTGTACAAGTATTATCATGTCTCACAAGTCCATCACACATCTTGTCACCTCTCACTAGGCAACAACTTAATCACATGGCTCCCATAAAGATTTCATGTGACATAAACATTCATTGAATAAAGATTACTATCAACAAATCATATAAAATCAATATTTGTATGAAACCTTGGAACTGAGTTGAATTTGGATTTTCATGCTATTCACTAGGATATCATGCATCAATAATAACATTGAATAAATAAAGTCTATCATGTCAAGAAAATCCCTTCAAATGGATTTCACGATATCTATTCGCAAATATCCAACTTTCCTCGCATCTATGGTTTCACCCTCTTGACTGAGATGTCAAACAAACACTATTCACTTTGAATGAAATCCAAGATATTATCTGACATATATGTACTATGAATTTAGACAAATAATCATTCATAACCAAGGGGATCTAGATAAGCAATTTTCTCTATTTACTTATACAACAAATTTCAGTCATAGACAAAGTCCCTATATTTCAGTTTACTCTTATAACCTCTATGAATACTTAGGGAATTATCATTAGGATGTGTTGTATACATTTCTAATATGATTTTATCGTATGAACTTCATCCAAAAAAAGGAAGAATCTATTTCATATCATTTTGCAACAACTTAGAATAAATAGACAATTCAGGGTTTGTAGTCACATACTAGCAATTAAAGATTATGGATGAATTAACCAATTTTCGTGCAATATACTATTTAAAGGAAGTTCCCACTCACCCTAAGGTGTGAAAACACCTTAAAAACGTAGCTCATCCCTGAAAATCTCGATCTCATATCAAATCCCCATCAATTCACCCAATTCTTCTTTCTTTCAACTCAGAAACCCTAAAAATGAGGGATTATGAGGAAAGAGTGAGAAAAGGGGAAGTTTTGATACCATTTTGGATCAAATAAGAGGAGGGATGGAATTTTTACATGTGATAGAAGATTCACCATGAAACTATATCCAAAGAAGCTAAACTTACATAATTTCATCATTCCTCGGACCACAAAACCCTAGGTCAACATTTCCATCAATTTCTCCTCTCAAACCCTAACTCTCCCTCTCTCTCTAGGATTTTGTTTCTCTAGATTGAATCATGAATTATGAGAGATTATAGTGTGTTAGGTTGACCATATATAGCAATTGAGATACTTGGGTCAATTGCACTTTGACCCCTCACTAAACTTTTTCTTATTTCAGTAGATTTTGTTTTGTCATAAAATGGTTTCTATAATTAGTGTATTTTAGAGATCAAACCTTCTCCAAAAATTATTATAATTTATCATGTTATTTATAATTGAGTTTCTAAGATTCAGTCAAAATTTGAGATCATTCCAATCTCACATTAAATAATTGAAAATCGAATAGTGCACTGCTATCCAAAATTCTGCAGAAATATCAGTTATTGTAATTCATCTATTGATAAGTTCTAAACGCATCTAAAAATTATGCAAATTTTAAATATTGTTTATGATTGAGTTTCAGATCAAGAGTTAAAATTTCAGATCATTTAGAGTTATCAATAAATAATTAAAAATAAAACACTATACAGCTGAAAAGCACTCTGTCAACATTTTGGTCGAAGTATAGTTCGACCGAGAACCACATTCAAAGAACACTCAAAAATTCTGAAATTTTTCTCCAATATGCATGATTGAGTTATCCATATCATTTAAAAAATTCAATTAAATAAAAAAATTTATAGAATATGAAAAATCATTTACCACACTCCTATCCTGATCAAATTCCATACTCATGTACCATCAAAACCCTAATTTCAGCCAACTAGGGTTTATATTTCTCAAACCCTAATTTCTCAAACAATAGAACACTTAACATTCTTATTAGGTTTAAAACATCATAATTGAATTATCATCATTAACTAGATTTAAGAAATGATCAATCCAAATAAGCATATAATCATCCAGGTAAACCCTAGTTTAGCAATTAAGCTCAGATGTGATCACAACAAAAACAATCAGTTCACAGGTGAACTGATCGGTTGGCATGTGAGACGATCGGTTCAACCCTTGACCTGGTCATTTTTTTCATGTTTCCTAGTGGTAATTGTATTAGCAATTAATATCCAATTAATGCATAACATGACATTAGCACTAATCCTTGATCCAATCAAATTGATCTATAAATTGGGCAGTTCATCTCATGAAACGGTCGTTAGGGACCTTGAGCCAGTAGGTTTACTTAGTGAACTAGTCAATTCATGCCCTACTTCAACCAGAATTAAGCCAATGCAATCTTCAATCAACTTGACACTCCAACTGATCAGTTTAGCACTTGAATCAGTCAGTTCAGAGTTCAGTCAGTCAATTGTTGTTTAAATTGAATACCTAAATACTTTGGTAATCAAGTTAAACATCATTCATGAATAAACTACTACTCCAAGTGTATCCTATCTGTATGATCTTGTAGGTTCCAATTTACATTGGCAGTGAAGGTCCATAACTAGTTTATGACATCACAAGAAATGAGTGGTATCTAGCAACACATCGTTGCTACCCAATTAATTGGAAAGTCGGAGAATAACTTCAACCTAAAATCTATGATTGGTATTATAGTGTTTGTATATTTCCTTTGACATTGATATGTAGATTGAATTGTAGGCACAGAATCATCATCCTCTTCAACATTCAATCTATGTTCTTTGAACTAGAGCAGACCGTCTGAGATATATGTAAGTTTGAGATATAAGTAAGCTCAATATCACATATGGACTCACATGAGAATGGCCATTCATTTCTCAATCTCTCTTATCAAGTGGGTAGGATATCATACTCGAACAGGAGGGACAAATCTCATCTACATCACCCACAGCCATCCTAATGTGTCACAGTGCACCCGATTATCATCCTTATGGCAACCCTTATTCAAGTACACAATAGATGATGTAAAAGTACATCGAATGACATGTTATGAGTGTAGTGATTTCAGGTCTAAGAACAACAATCACCACCAACACTTATAAGAGATGATTCTGACTATAGATCATGGTTTCAATGTAACACTCTTAAGGTGGGTCTGTCAGATACACTATTCTCTAACACATATTTGTGTGTTTGGTTTGATATCACATATAATGAATTAATGAGATTTTGTCATCAACAAACACATACACACTAGTCATATGTGTTATTGTTGTCTATCAGCCTTCCACAATAACATCAAACTAAGGACATAGCAAGAATATATATACACTTAACATATGTATGATCTCATTGTTTAGGTACTCAACCTGAAGACATACGTCATTCCAAATATCATTCTTTAGACATTTATTAATGTAACATCATTATCTCTAGGCATAGATAGAATAGAATAAATTGGAAGATTTATTTCAAACCCTAACTCTCCCTCTCTCTCTAGGATTTTGTTTCTCTAGATTGAATCATGAATTATGAGAGATTCTAGTGTGTTAGGTTGACCATATATACCAATTGAGATACTTGGGTCAATTGCACTTTGACCCCTCACTAAACTTTTTCTTATTTCAGTAGATTTTGTTTTGTCATAAAATGGTTTCTATAATTAGTGTATTTTAGATATCAAACCTTCTCCAAAAATTATTATAATTTATCATGTTATTTATAATTGAGTTTCTAAGCTTCAGTCAAAATTTGAGATCATTCCAATCTCACATTAAATAATTGAAAATCGAATAGTGCACTGCTATCCAAAATTCTGCAGAAATATCAGTTATTGTAATTCATCTATTGATAAGTTCTAAACGCATCTAAAAATTATGCAAATTTTAAATATTGTTTATGATTGAGTTTCAGATCAAGAGTTAAAATTTCAGATCATTTAGAGTTATCAATAAATAATTAAAAATAAAACACTATACAGCTGAAAAGCACTCTGTCAACATTTTGGTCGAAGTATAGTTCGACCGAGAACCACATTCAAAGAACACTCAAAAATTCTGAAATTTTTCTCCAATATGCATGATTGAGTTATCCATATCATTTAAAAAATTCAATTAAATAAAAAAATTTATAGAATATGAAAAATCATTTACCACACTCCTATCCTGATCAAATTCCATACTAATGTACCATCAAAACCCTAATTTCAGCCAACTAGGGTTTATATTTCTCAAACCCTAATTTCTCAAACAATAGAACACTTAACATTCTTATTAGGTTTAAAACATCATAATTGAATTATCATCATTAACTAGATTTAAGAAATGATCAATCCAAATAAGCATATAATCATCCAGGTAAACCCTAGTTTAGCAATTAAGCTCAGATGTGATCACAACAAATCTATGATTGGTATTATAGTGTTTGTATATTTCCTTTGACATTGATATGTAGATTGAATTGTAGGCACAGAATCATCATCCTCTTCAACATTCAATCTATGTTCTTTGAACTAGAGCAGACCGTCTGAGATATATGTAAGTTTGAGATATAAGTAAGCTCAATATCACATATGGACTCACATGAGAATGGCCATTCATTTCTCAATCTCTCTTATCAAGTGGGTAGGATATCATACTCGAACAGGAGGGACAAATCTCATCTACATCACCCACAGCCATCCTAATGTGTCACAGTGCACCCGATTATCATCCTTATGGCAACCCTTATTCAAGTACACAATGGATGATGTAAAAGTACATCGAATGACATGTTATGAGTGTAGTGATTTCAGGTCTAAGAACAACAATCACCACCAACACTTATAAGAGATGATTCTGACTATAGATCATGGTTTCAATGTAACACTCTTAAGGTGGGTCTGTCAGATACACTATTCTCTAACACATATTTGTGTGTTTGGTTTGATATCACATATAATGAATTAATGAGATTTTGTCATCAACAAACACATACACACTAGTCATATGTGTTATTGTTGTCTATCAGCCTTCCACAATAACATCAAACTAAGGACATAGCAAGAATATATATACACTTAACATATGTATGATCTCATTGTTTAGGTACTCAACCTGAAGACATACGTCATTCCAAATATCATTCTTTAGACATTTATTAATGTAACATCATTATCTCATAAATTGGAAGATTTATTTTATTATTAATCAAATAATTTATAAATTATTCCATTACAATCATCATATGATTGGCTCTCTAGGCATACATACCAACAAACTCCCACTTTCACTTAGATCCAATCACTCATGAATTTAATCTCAAGTGATCTAACATGACCATCATGCTTCTTCTACGAAAGTGCTTTTGTCAAGGGGTCAACAACATTGCTATTGGTTGGTACTCTGCAAATTTTCACATCTCCTCGTTGTATGATCTCTCTTATGAGATGGAACCACCTTTGTATATGCTTGGAACGCTGATGCGTTTTGGGTTCCTTATCTTGTGTAATAGCTCCAGTGTTGTCAGAATATAGCTCAATTGCATCACTGATCCTTGGAACCACCCCAAGTTCAATAATGAACTTCTTGATCGAAACAACCTCTGTTGTTGTAGTGGACCCTGCAATATACTCAACCTCTGTTCTAGAATCTACAATTGGCTCTTAGTTGGAACTCTTCCAGCTCACAAATCTATTGTTGAGATAAAGCACAAACCCTATCTACGATCCATAGTCATCTTTGTCAGTTTGGATGCTTACATCCATGTAACATTTTACCACCAACACTTCCTCTCTGTCGTAGACAAGGAATTGGTCCTTAGTTCTTCTCAAGTACTTAAGGATATTCTTCACGACTGTTGATTGGCTCTCACCAGGATCCGACTGATGTCAATTTCAAGTCATATGAGACATCTAGACAAGTACATAACATTGCATACATGATAGATCCAATTGCTGATGTAAATGGAATCTTACAGATGTGCTCCCTTTCTTCACAAGAATTGGGGCGTTGAGCTCTAGAGATGTTATATCCATGTGACATGGGTAAATTTCCTCTCTTTTAGTTCTCCATGTTGAACCTATTCAACACTTTGTCAAAGTATGTGCTCTGACTTAGTCCAAGAAGCCTTCTAGATCTATCTCTATAGATCTTGATTCCTAAGATATGGATGCTTCGCCTAAGTCCTTTATAGAGAATGTACTTCCCAGTCAATTTTTACCATCTATAAAGAAGGAATGTCATTGTCCATCAATAATATGTCATATACATACAATATGCAAAATACAATTATGCTCCCACTAACCTTCTTATACACACAAGGTTCATCTTCATTTTGACTAAGGCCAAACTCTTTGACTGCATCATCAAAATGACGATTCCAACTCCGAGATGTTTGCTTCAATCCATAGATTGACCTTTGTAGCTTACAGACTTTATTTTTATCCTTTGGATTTATAAAACCCTCAGGTTGTGTCATGTACACATCCTCAAGAAGATCTCATTAAGGAATGCAGTTTTAACATCCATCTGCCACATCTCATAGTGTAATGGGAAGCATGATCTTGATGGACTTAGCTCTGGGAAATAGAGAAAAAGTTTCGTCATAGTCAACACCTTAAACTTGTTTGAAACCTTTTACAACCAATCTGTCCTTACAGGTTTGTACATTACCATCCATGTCGGTCCTCTTCTTGAAGACCTACTTGCACCCTATGGGTTTTACCCCTTTAGGTGGATCTACCAAGGTCCATACCTTATTGGTGTATATGGATTCCATCTCAGATCTCATGGCCTAAAGCCATTTCTTAGACTAGTCCCTTAGTAGCTTCTAAATAGGTTGTTGTCTCATCATCTAAGACCAACTCACTACCTTCTTAAGTCACAATAACTAAATCTTTTATGATCAAGGCATATCTAACTACATTATTGAGGTTCCTATGTTACTTGAGGAATTTGAGACTCCACAACAATTTGTGAGTCTCCTTGTTGCTCATGTACCTCTATAGGTTCAATGTGTTTTTGTTGGTCTCGAACCTCTCTGAGTTATACTTTCCTCCCAATGCTTCCTTTAGAAATAAATCCATTTTCTAGGAATGCAACATCTTTGGCAACAAACACTTTGTTGTCAGTTGGTAATAAAACTAGTATCTCTTATTTTCATTGGGATATCCAACAAAATGACATTGGCATCTAGGGACAATCTTTTTAGTAAACAGTTTCCTAACATAAGCTTCACATCCCCAAATCCTCATAAAAGACATTTTGGGATGCTTCCCAATCCATATCTCATATGGTGTCTTTTGAACCAATTTAGATGGTACATAGTTAAGTGTAAACAGTGCAGTTTGAAGAGCATGTCCCTAGAAGGAAATCATAATATTAGCAAACCTCATCATTGGGTGCACCATATCTAGTATTGTGTGATTCCTTCTTTCTGATACACCATTGTGTTGTGGTGTTATAGGCAGAGTCCACTGTGATATGATACACGAGCTCGCAGAAGGTCCTCAAACTCTTGGCTAAGTGTAATCCACCTCGATCAAAATAAAGTCCCTTAATACTTTTGCCAAGTTCGTCATGTACTTCATTCATGAAATACTTGAACTTTTCAAGGATTTTTTACTTATGTTTCATCAAGTAAACATAACCATACCTACTGAAGTCATCAGTAAAGGTTATGAAGTATTGATACCCAGCTCAATCATTTGTTCTAAAAGGTCCACACACGTCATCATGTATGATTCCTAATAGATCACTAGCCCTCTCACTGTTTCCAGTGAAGGGAGTCTTTGTCATCTTGCCCAACAAACAAGATTCACATGTCTCTATTGATTCTAAATCAAAATAATCTAGATAACCATCTTTGTGGAGTCTAAAATGTGTTTCTCATTTATGTGCCCTAGATGACAATGAAAAATGTATGTTTGGTTTGATTTATCAAGATTTTGTCTTTTGGTATTTACGTTGTGCATGCTTGTCTCAAGATCTATCATGTATAGACCATAAGACATTGGGGTACAACCATAAAAAATCCCATCTCTACTAATAGAACATTGACTATTGTTTATAAGAAATTCAAATCCGTTCTTGTCCAAACAAGATACATATATGATGTTCCCATTGATAGTAGGTACATAATAGAAATTCTCCAACTCTGTTATAAGTCCACTTGGTAGAGATAATTAATAGGTTCCAACTACATTGGAAGCAACTCTTGCTCCATTAGCAACACATAGTTCTACCTCACCTTTCTTTAATGGTCTACATCTTTTCAGATCCTTCACGTTTGAACAAATGTGTGATCCACATCCGGTATCTAGTACCCAAGATGAAGAAGTAGTGAAGTTATCTCAATTACATATGTACTAGAAGTAGAGATCTCTATCCCTTGCTTCATCTTCCTTGGTTTTATTAACCTACTCCTTATTTTCAATGTAGAAGACTAGGGCTTCATCTTAGCCTCAAAACACTTCTTGGCCTTGCCTTTGTCCTTGGACTCCATTATGCTGATCCCCATCATCGATATATCCTTCTTCATTTGTACTTTGACATATATCAACATATCAAGCAACTTAGATGGCATTTTAGCCATGTTACTCAAGTTATAATACTCAATAAAATGGATATATGATTTAGGTATTGATTGCAAAGTCAGATCCGTGGCCAACACTTGACCTAAAGGTACTCTTTCTAGATGTTCCACATGCCTAATCATATTGAGAACATGAGACTCTACTGGGTCTCCCTCTATCAGTTTGCAATCAAACAACACCTTAGAGACATTATACCTTTCATGTTGATCATGCAACTCATAGTTCATATAGCTTTGCATAAGGCCTTTCATGTCTACATCAACATTGACATGCTTCAAGTAAGCATCCATTTCAGCCTTAGGCACACATGGAGTGGATTCCACTGCCACTGGTGTTTCAGGAACACAAAGATCACTTCTTAAAGTCCTGAACCAGTTATAGAAGTATATCTTGTTTAGATTGTCCTTCAAAAGGACCGATTGCAATGATTGTGTGTTTTCCATTTATCTACAAGAAGTAAACTTTGTATTTGTCAAAGCACTTTTGATTTTCATTGATTTGAATAAAAATTGGAGATATTTAATTAGGCCTTTAATTAACTATCATTCCACTATTTTTTGCAAATTGATAGCTCTCACTACAAATTTGGAAGATCATAGTGTACTATCTTCAAGTGAGCCTAGATCCATATTTCATCAAATCATAAGTCAACTTTGGATGATCACCCACAACTTGACTATTTTGGTAGGCAACGTTTGCCCATCGAATCTAAATACAACTCTTGGATCGATGGTGTGCACAACTCTTTGTTACAGTCCATCTCTATGCTTTTAGGTAATTATTCTCATTAAGATTGCCTAGTTAATCCTGACCTAAAAGCTAACATGATAGAATATGTACCCTGCTTTGGCAGATCTATATGTCTACCATCACACTTCTATGAAATAGACGACACACTATGCTTTGGCGTAACCTATGCTTGGTCAATCAAGATTTTCATGTGTGCTACTTATGGAAAGAATCTTAGGTTTAATATATATTGAGGGATCAATATTTTATAAATACATATACATATCCAATCACCACATACTATAGTATGTATCATATACATGCTATATACCAAAAATATAAAAATGTAACAAAACATAAGTGATGGTTAAGGCCATACCATTGTAATTACTTAGAGCCATAAGGAACTACCACCACCTAGGGTCTACATCACATGAAAAAACCTATTGTTGATGAAGATATATGCTTGAACTAATCAGGGTTGATCGAATCAACCCTTGAACCAATCTACTCGCCTCCTGGGTGGTCAATTGGTTGTTGGTCTTTGGTCCAGCATATTTTGGATCCTCCAATTGATCGGTTGGGCCACCATTTGATCACTTCGGCCCCTCCTATCGTCATTCCTCGTCGGTACTTCAACCAATCGGCTCATCTTCTGAGACAGGTGGCTCGTCTAGTGCTTAACATCTTCTTCATCATAATAAGAAACTAAAACCATCATAATGATATTTTACATATTACAAATTCATAGGAAAACCTCAAGTTACATTTGAGGGGAGCATACGAAAGAGAGAATAAACTTTTACATTTGAAAGAAGAATATGATGCTTGGTATGAAAATTGAGATATAAATAGGAATAAACAACCACAACCACCATGGATAGATAACTAGGGCTATTGACCATAACCATGCTACACATGCTCCATCAAAGCTAACTTTTAGGGAGATGCGTGTAAATTGAACATATATATATGTATATATATCATATCATATCATATATATCAGTTGGAATCATATGTGGTATTTAATTGGATATGCACATTAATCATTTTAAATATTCACATTGTATGCAATAAATAAATGATGAAAACCAAAAATCTGATCATATCTATTAATCCCAAAGCATAATAAAATGACATGAATCTGATACCACTGTCTGGAGATATGGAGACAGAGCAGACAACAAAAACAAAATTTAACTGCCACATTCCCTTTTGAATAGTAAATCACATCAATAAATATGTAATGAGAAGGATGGTTGTGAGGTTATACCTAGTTCTGGAGCAAGTCTGGCGACAATTTCCTCACTGCAACGTGCACCTTTCTTCAATTGCACCTGGACAATGTCTATGTTGGCCACCTAGTTGTTCACCATGGAAAACAGTTGACTTAGTCCTCTGAGCGACAAGAAACAACCTCCTTGCCTCTATGGTAGTCCACACAGACCCCTGGGAACTTCTATCATTCTAGATGAATGTACATGAAGGAGTTGTTCCTTTCTAGTTGGTGTACTAGAACATACTCTCCCACAATTTTTCTCCCTTGATATCCCTCCCTTTATCAGGTAGGACTTGCTTGGGTTCCCTTAGTTACCACAAGCCGAGAAGACATAAAATTGCTAGAGCTAAATGATGTCTCTGAGAAGTCCCCAGTACCCCTCTACTTACAAGAGGGTTAGGGTTAGGATTCCCAGTTTGAGCGGGAGTCAAACAGGACAATATTTTATGAATTTTTTCACATCTTGAGAGCGAAGAAATGATCGATTTACAGGTGAATTAATAGGTTGGAATGTGAGCCGATTGGTTCAACTCTTGAACTTGTCATTTCATCATGTTTCTCAATCACAATTATATTAGCAATTAATATCCAATTAATGCATAAAATGATGTCAACACTAATCCTTGATCCAATCAAATTGATTTGTGAACTGGGTGGTTTATCTAATGAACCGATTGTTAGGGACCTTGAGATGATCGGTTCACTCAGTGAACTGGTCAGTTCATGCCCTGATTCAACCAGAATTTAGCCAACGTAGTTTCCAACTTGACACTCCAACCGATCAGTTCAACACTTGAACCGTTCAGTTCAGAGTTCAGCCAGATTGTTGTTTAAATTGAATACCTAAACACTTTAGTAATCAAGTTAAACATCATTCATGAATAAAATCCTATTTCAAGTGTATCCTATGTGTGTAACCCTATAGGTTCCAAGTAATGTTGGCATTGAATGTCTATAACTAAATTATGATATCAAAAGCAATGACTGGTATCTAGCAACACATCATTACTACCCATGTAATTCGAAATTTAGAGAACAACGTCAACCTACAATATGTGATTTGTTTTATAGTCTTTTTATAATTCCTCTGTCATTGATATCCAACTTGAACTCATGGTGTGGAATTGTCATCCTCTTCAACATTCAATCCATGTTCCTTGAACTAGAGAAAATTGTCTGAGATATATGTAAGCTCAATATCTCATATTGAGTCACATGAGCATGGCCATGAATTTCTTAGTCTTATTTATCAAGTGGCCAGGAAATTAAACTTCGATAGGAGGTACAAATCTCATCTACATCTCATCCTCATGTGTCACAGTGCACCTAATCATCACCTTTATGGCAACCCATATTCAAGGTCACGATAGATGATGTCAAAGTACACCGAAGGACATGTGATGAGTGTAGTTATTTTAGGGCTAAGAACCAAAATCACCGCCAACACTTATAAGAGATGATTCTAAATACCAATCATGGTTTCCATATATCACTCTTAAGATGGGTCCGTTTGATAAACCATTATCTAACAAGTATATGTATGTTTGGTTTGATATCACATATTGTGACTTAATGATATTTTGTCATCAACCAACACACACTAGTCTTATGTGTTCTTGTTGTCTATCAACCATTCACAATAACATCCGACTAGGGACACAACATGAATATATATATACTCTTAACATATGTATGATCTCATTGTTCAGGTCCTTAACATGAAGACATGCATCATTGAGAAATATCATTCTCTAGATATTTATTATGTTACATCATCATCTCATAACTGAATAAAACTAAACAAATTGGAAGTGCCTTTATTATTAATCCCTTCTTTCTTACCCATCTTGAAGTTCTCTAGAAGGTTGTTCAACATGTAGATCTTTGCCTCCTTGACTTGCTTTGTGCCTTCATAGGTGATGCACAATTTGTCCCAAATCTCATAGGTGGTGTCCCAAGATGAGATCCAGTTGATCTCCATTGAAGTGATGGCTGCATAGAGGATGCTAATAGCCTTGGCATTGAGTTGGGCATCTTTTAGTGTGGCTTCACTCCATGTTTCTACATATCTGATTGGCTCCTTGTAAGGTGTGACCATCACCTTCCACATGTCAAAGTTCATCCCTTGAATGTATAATTGCATACACCGTTTCCAATAGAGGAAGTTGGTGCAATCAAAGATCGGAGGATGAATGGAGAAGCGTCCCACTAGGTTGAGAGAACCAAGTAGTTTTTTGTCCATATTCTCATCTCGTGGGGGATTGTTGGAGAATATTCTTATCTCTGATACCAATTGTTGGATCTAAGGACTCTAGGGGGAGTTAATAGAGCTACAAAATTTCTCACAAAACAAATGACACCTTCAAATTATATCAAGTTTAAAGCAATAGATTAAGTACAATTTGAAGTCCTATCTAACAATCATAGCAAGGATGAGAGATATTGATAGAAAGCACTTGACAAAGGGATGTAGAGTGGTTCTACACTTCAAAATAGAAGCGAGTCAGTCCACTACCTAGAGAGGTCAACCTCTAGGCCTTTGCAAGTGCATTTCTCTATATTATCACCAATATCAGTTACAACACATAACCACCAAAGGACTTACCCATCCAACACACAAGGAGTATCCACCTTACCAAGGACTTACCCACTTTTCTAGAGTCTTCAACCTTCAACAAGGTCTTACCCACTCAAGCACAAGTCTTCCGCCTTTAAGGACTTTGCCACTCTTCTTAAATCTTCAACCTTTACCTCCTCCTTCACCTGGAGAAGATCACCACCTCTTCATCAACCTTGAAGAGGACCAACTACAACTCCTTCACTCAAGGAAGCTTGCTTCACCTTTTCTTCATGTAGGAAGGGGATAGGGAAGTAGGAGAAGATGAGAGCTTTACATGAACAAGGGTGGAGCTCTCTTACAAAGGGCCTAACTCACTCATAATCACTAAATGAAGTGTAAACTAGAGAGAGAAAATGGCTCAAGGAGTTGCAATTCACTCTACTATAGCAAGGACATAGAATAGCATGAATGAGCAACCTTGGAATGAACTCCAAGGGGTCCTATTTATAGCTGGGGGGTGTTCCCTTGAGTTGGGGATCACTTTGGGTTGAAATATAGCCATTTTGCAAGAAGCAACAGATCTATTTTTTCCAAAACAACTCTCCAACAGTTATGATCACTTTTTATGCATTTTTCATACAGTACATTCGGTCGAGTTTAAATAAAGGTAACTCGACCGATCAACTAAAAGACAAAGTCAATTTTAAAACTATCGGTCGAGTTTGTTCTGGGGAACTTGACTGATGAGCTAAAATTGAGTTTGCTCAGTGAGTCGGTCGATTGAGTTATATAAGTGTACAACTCGACTGATGGGCCATCTTTAGAAAATCCATCATACGATCGGTCGAGTTTCCAACTCAACCGATGAACAACCTGTGATCAATTTTCTAAGTTGACATTTGGGTGATTAAACATTGGTATTAAGTGTCCCTCATATTTTTCTCATCTTAATTACAAGTCATATCATCAATACAAGTGACTACAAAATTCTTATAAGGTCGTTTGGAGTGATTTCCCAAATAACACACTTGCATTGCATTTGACTTGTACTTGGACAAGCTAGGGCTTGTGTAATTTGATCCTTTTCATGAACCTAAAGCCTAAAATAACTCTTGAACAAACATATTAGATACATTGGAATGGAATGGTTAAGTCATTATCAAAATATGGACAATGTATAACCCTTAGGTCAACACATATGATCATGGCCATGTACATTAAAATGTTGTAATCATCTACATTATAAGGTTGTAGGCATGTAAAGAACAAATTTTGTTGGCCTCTAAATCAAATGGGCTCACAATTGCATTGTGAAAAGTCATTTATCTATAAAATTTACTATTCAAGACCAGATCTTGAATAACAAGCAAAAACTAAAGAAAATAAACATTTTTAATTGTTAATTGCTCTTGATTTTAAATTTATTGGTCGAGGGTTTTTCCTTGACTAAGATTATTGGTTACCAAGCTTTCCATCAAGGTACAGTGGTCTGGGATTGTCCTTGACCAACATGTACCAGTTAAGGTTTAGCAGGTATTGGTCAGATATTTTTTCCTGACTCATAGACAGTTTTCTTGTAATAAATAAATACAAATCACATACACTTGACTTTCCATTGTAGGCTTTCCTAATTTGCAACCAGACATTGCAACATACACTACCAATTCATACACAAGATACTTTATTGAGGCATAACCTGGAGACTCTGCACAGATTTAGATATTTAATCAGCCTTCACAAAAGAAGAAAGATCCATCAACAATGAGGGAGATCAGTGGTGTAGCCACATTCAGGCCTAGAGAGGCATGTGCCCTACCCAGGTTCTGAATTTCACACTAGATATTGTAATTTTAAGCCAGTTTATAAAGAATATTTGTGATAGTTCCCTACCTGGTATGTCTACATAAGACTTTTGATTAATGGTGCCCCCCTTGATCAAAATTTCTGCCTCCACCGCTAATGGAGATAATGGGCACTGACTAGCGAGATGAAGACAACATCTTGTCCAAAAGAAATGAAGAAAAAAAATTAATAAAGAAAAACAATACTAAATCAAGAAAAGGGAATGAAGGGCTCCATTCACCTAGAGAGAGAAGAATTGTTGGAGTTTACATTAAGGACTAGAGCACTAGCTCCTAGGGAAAGAGACATTGAGCCAAAATCTAGATCGCAAGGACAACCACCCAAGTCTTAGGTCTAGGATATGTGGTCAACATGATGGAGAGCATCAAAAGGCACCAAGGCAGCTCCATCTAGGCATTACACTCGTCAACTCCATGAACCACACTTTGAGACTGAAGTGATGATAAAAAGTACACATGGGGGAATAGGAGGGAACACTGGCAATAGTCCTCTTCCCTTGAGCAGAGAAATGTAATATATGAAGTAAAGAAGAGAAGCTATAAAAATTCAAGAAGGGAACCTACATATCAAGGAATTTGTTGTATAACTTCATGTAGGGATGATATAAATAAATGTAAAATGCATAATACTAGTATAAGAAAATTGGTATAATATAAGAAAAAGTGGTCTGACAAGGCAACAACTTGATAAATGAAGAAATTTTAGGGACATGTGATGCCATGGGTTCAAATACCTTGCAATACAAATATTGTTCACGTCCTCACTTGAGATTTTGGAACCTCGTATTGGCATCAAACAAAATTTTTGAAAAATAGTTGTGGCATTACTTCAAAAAATATCTAAAATCTAGGGTTTTTAACATAACTAGCATAATACATGAGGGTGATCTTAGAAGCTTGTATGATGGACTTGCAAACATTGTAAAAAATATACAACATATCAACTTTGTAATATAAGAAAATATACTTGAGGGACCTAGGTCAAGGTTTAATTTTGTTAATCTAGTAGACATTCATGGCAGAATAACATACATACATACATACATAAAGGTGGCTAGACACTCAATATACAAAAAAATCAATGTTAGACATCAAGTGAGACCTTTTCAATGGATGGCATAATTGATCACCTTAGATCTCACGTCCAAGATGGAGGCAGATCTAGAGTAATCAAACCTTATATTTGTAACCTGATACTTAGACACCCAAAATGATACTTGGGGTCCTTTTTAGTAAATGGGGTCAAACACGAAGACAAGGGATGATAAATGTATATTATTTGATGTCTTTGCTTAGTTACATCTAACAAAAATGAGAGATAAATGTCCCTTATGAACAGAGGTAACCAAACACAAAATAAGGGAACACAAGTAAAGTAAACATATATCAACAATGCAAGATAGAAGTTGCATGTTTTGATATGTATTAATATATGGATAAAACTTGGATTGGGTTTTTTCATTTCATGTCTAACCAACGTGCAATACTCACACCCATGGTATACACATAGCATTCTTAATAAGAAATCATCATTAATGTATATTCCCTTCTCTCTTGAGATTGGGTCATATTTTGATCATAAGAGTGTCTCTCTCAAGATGGTAAACATACAATCAAAATCACAACTATATGATGGTTACCTTTAGTATTTCAACATTACCATGCCTTCATACTACTCCATAACTCTAGATATAAACTAATACTACTCTTTCTAGAAATTATCAATTAAACAACACAAGATGGTAGCTAATAATGCAAGTGAAGCATTAAAGACCAAACCCATGAAGATAAACATTGATAAGAGTATATATAATTCAATGGATATGATTATTACATGTTGGCAGAGCGTTAGTGGCTACTCTCAAACCAAGAAAAAGGTCTACACACTCATGGTGATGAGAGAAAATACACATTTATACATGATTAAATCCATAACAAGATCTACGAATGAAGGTATATGAACAAGAAGGGGAAGAAGGAAGAAAATACAATGAACAACAACTGTAAGGGAACTATTGCTCTATGGTAACCTCCTTCTTTGTTGTGATTGTAATGGTGATGAAGATGAAAACTACATGAGTCCTTCTCTCTAAGATTGTCAACTAAACCTTTGGAAGCGAGGGTTATGATGAAGATCCTTGGACTCTCTTCCTTTGCCACTGATGGTTGATGGTAAGGATGAAGTTTGACAACACTTTGTGGTGGAATCAAAGGTGTCCTTCATGGAGGTTGTGCACCTCTATTCATAGATGAACTCGGTGTACCCGAGGCTCTTGGGAATGAGACAATTTGGATGCACTCTAGTTCGCAAAGCACATGCCTCAAAGTACATGCTGAGTAACTATAGTCATAGAAATACATTGGAGATATTTCTTTAGGCTACTGAATTCTTAGTATTTTAGTTGGTCGATGGTGTTTCAACCAGTCGTCAAGATCACATGCAGGTGGGGTTGAATTCTTGTTGGAACTTTGCCTGTCTGCCTCATCATCAGGGTGTCAATTTGCTTGAGCATTAGATCATGTAGGTGATCCATCAAGGCAAATCTACTGTCATACTTCAACTAATCTTCTCGATCATTGGTCAGTATCTGATGGGGTTTAGATGTTAGTCATCCTGGCTATGATGAGTCTTCCCAAGCATCATACTACAGTCTTATGGACATTGACATTGTGGTCTGGTTGGTGGTGGGATCCCCATTGGTGAGTGGTCAATGAGAATGGTAGGCATCATCTCCCCTATGGGTTGAGTAGTTGAGTGTGCACCATCAATGAGTGGTTGATGACTCTTCTATGAGGTTCTCTCAACACTGCTTGGACTTTCCAAAGTGTTGTTAAGCAATGACTGATGTTCATGCTGGGTTTTATCCCTTTTTCCTACAAAACATGTAGAACTATAAGCTGGAGGGAAGTATTAATAAAATGTGAGTAAAATGATATTTATTAATATAAAACTAGAATGCTAAGATAAATGAGTAAAATAATCATCACTAGTACACATATCACCTATAGCATTGGTTAAAATTGACCTATAATGTCAGTTTTTGCTGACACCTAAGTGGGCAACACTACAACTAAGGACCTCTTGCATCAGCTTATAGGGAATGGAAAAATTAATGAAATATAGTCAGTGTTTGTTGTTGTGAATATAGAAACTGACGACTCAGAGAAATATCATTGTCATGGAATCGATCAGTGTCATAGGTTCTTGGCAAGAAAATGATGCTATAGTCCAAATGTGTCGTGGGTTCTAGTATGAACAAACAATACAGAGCTACAATGTCATCAATTTTATCACCAATATTGACGTTGTACTTTCTTATTAGGTAAAATTTTACATGATGGGGGTAGATGTATCATCAAATTTGGCAAAAAACAAACAACACAAATCTAGAATGTTGTTTTTTTTATTATAATCGATGCCACTTGTATGTTTTTTTAATTATAGTAGGTTAGTAGAACTATTATCTAACCACTCAGTAGGATGTAGAACGTACAATTCATTAGAATTGCAAGTTCCTTACTATGTTCAACTTAACAATAGGCCATCAAAATTACAAAACCTACAATAAAAAACACATACACAATTCTTCCACTCACATACATTTCCATTCTTCAATTTCATTTTGTTCAGCATTTAATTCCATTCTCAAGGACATACACAGTTCAGAAAACACATACAATTACGTTCTCCAATTCCATTTTCATCACATGTAAAAATGCAATCCTCGTTATATTCATTCCTATTCACATTCATCCACACACATGTATATATATACACACTTCGTTCACATATGTACCAATAATTCACTTGCATCAAATTTAAAGTTGCAAAAAGTTATAACCAACGCATGTGTATAGAAATGATGTTTTATGCAATCAAATTCAAATTTGACTTTCTTAATGAAGGAGTGTGCCCAATCTTCTCGTATGCCATCTAGCTCTTCATTTGTATAGGGCTTTGTCATGCCAAATAGCTACAAAGAAAATGACATAATTCAAGGGTATGATTTGATTTTTTCATATTATCAAATGAGACTAGTAATTATGATGATCAAAACTACATAGATTATTTTTGTATACAATGGATGTCTAGTGTCATTTGTCTGAAAATCAGGTCCATATACCACATCACATAGTATCCGTATGGCCAACCATTATTCTATATAGGGAACTATAAATTTACATTTGATTCCACCACAAAGTGTTGTTAGAATACTATCATCCTTCTTCCAACTTAATGATTTGTTTTTTATCTACCTTTCCTCTGGCCTTTTTGAATTCTTTTATATCCCTATAAATTATAGTATAACATTTGATTGAATTAGTAAATAGTTATGTAATGATGGAGACATTAATATATGTTGATGGATGTAAAATTTTGCTCACATAAATAATGATTGTTTCATTGTGTGCCCCGCACTATCTATTTTGTTACCTGAAGGATGTAGATAATACTCAGTTAGCATCTATAGGACAATTACCATTAGCTCTTGATGATTATTACTTAGTGAAAAGAAGGCAAACAAAAGAAAACTCAAGATCCACAATGAAATGTAATTCATAAGTCAAATTATAAGCAAAGTGTCTGAAACTTCCTCGACATTGGAAGGATCTTTAATCCCGCACTTTATCACATTACCAATATATTTAAATGTGGTAGAGAAGTAATCACTAATACATTTTGGGTCATTATCTACATGGCTAATCAATGATGGAACTAGAAATGTCACATTGGCTAATGTGATCTCTTCATGCACACTATATAGGTAGCTGTAAAATATATATGTATGCATTAATATATAAGATAATAGATGAATATAGAATGAGGTATTTAACCATAAGATCACACTATATTCAAAGTTCTATCATAGTTTCATTCAACCTAGCATAAGTAAACAACTCCACAATATCTATTAAGAATACACTAGTTGGTGAGCTTGACCTACAACATACACCTTAGTATGGACCATCATAGTCGATCCTTCTTCTAAGCTGATTAACCATATTACCAACCCCCTACACTTATAACCTAGTGAGTCAAATAGGTCCTTTTCCATCCAAGTAGATAATTGAATGTCTATAGGAGGAAGTGGAGGATGACTTGTAGGGGATTTCTTAGGTGTTGTGATATATTATATATATATATATATATATATATATATATATATGTGTGTGTGTGTGTGTGTGTGTGTGTGTCTATATATATATATATATATATATATATATATATATATATATATATCAATTGCCAATTATATACATAAGTAGATGGAAAATGTGACACATCACCATGCTAGACGAGATTACTCAAAACAAAACTCATAGTGATCGGTCACTAATTATTCTCATATGCAGAAAAGAGGGTAAATTAAAACCTAATTAAACATCACCAACAAGTTTAGGAATAATTTACATATAAGTCGAACTACTTGTATAACATCACATACCATATCAAGCATTTACATATATGTCTAGTGGTTGAGGCCACAACATGTATACAAAAACACTGTTCCACATATACATGCTATATACAACATCAACGTACTGTCAAAAAAAAAACTTGAGTCGGTCTACATATTATCTACAAAACATCCCTTTCCTGGACCTAAGAGTGCAAGGATGACTCTAGGATACTACTAACTACTATCAAACCTTCTCCTTCTATTGTTCTCTAAGATGCTCTTCCCCACGTCCACAAACTTGACGACATTACTAACAATCACCTAAAAAGATGTGGTGACCCATGAGGTGAGACCCATGTCCCAGTGAGAGATGTAACTCTCAACAATGACTATTGATTACATCTGGTTGTTTAATAAATAAGTTAAAAAGGTTAAGCAGATAGAACATATAACATTACAGTAAGGATGATTAACATGATATTTAAATGAATAAATAAAACTATCATTTTTGAACAGTAGATTTCTCTTACCACATTATATAACAAATAAAGATTATAAGAAACAAGCAAGGGTTATCAACCAATGTGAATCTTATTTAATCCCAAGTAGATTTGTTACACGACTGAATTACATATTTTATTAAACCCTGGGGAGATTGAGGTATACCATTCAATCTTCCAAATGACCACTGTTAAGTTGAAATTAGTTCCATACAAGATCTAGGTGATCTGGAATCCTAGGATCTCATCTGCCCTCAGTCAGTACGAGTCATCTACAATGACATGTAAGGTCAAGATACTAATAGCCTATTCCACCCTTAGTATATAAGTCATGACAGTAGTAACCAGGTTATACAAACCCTATCATTTGAGTTACAACCAAAATTGTCCTCAATCACATGTCATATACATATATCTGAGATATGACCACAGTCATTCTCCTATCAAGGTATGACCGCAATAATCCTCAAAACCTTGGGATCAGGATGTCAAGGACACATAGTCTCTTGTACTTGCAAAAACTCAATAGTATACGACTCTGGTATTCCCTTTAGGAATACATGTTTCCCCATCTAGCAAATCCTGACACTGGAATGGTTATACAACATAGGTTACTACATGATTAGGGTTTCACTTTATTAGTTAATGACAATTGGGTATATTTTAATTGCATCAATCAAGTTACATACAAAGCCTAATGGATTACTACAAAGACATAGGTATGTTGCAACTTTAGAAGATATAAATGTATGAGACATATTCCTTATCACATCACCGCAAGATCCCAATCCTTGTCACATCACGAAGAGGAATACACCTTCATTAGGGCCCAGGAAATGCCCAAAGGTCATTAAGACCACTAACATGTTTCCATACAATAACATCAATGTATTTTCACACCTTATTAAAGGTTCAACATACCATCACCATACTTGTGATACATATGTTCTGCATAACATTGCATTTATCATGAGAGCTATGAGGTTCAACATATAACAAAGTAGGATTACCATAATCGTCATGAGACTATTCCTCCCACATAACCATCATAAAAGTAACGTTATGTGTATCTAAAATCATCATCACTTAATAACTTTAGGCTAGGTTCAACAAAGCAAGTTGAGCTAACATTATGAATCAACACTCTAAAAAACCATCGATTCGTATTCATTTGAGGGCAAAGGTAAGACTACAAAATCATGGATTTAAAACCATCATTTGTTAGAGGGAGGAAAACCATTGTTTGTTAGATGGAGGAAAACCATTGATTGTTGGAGGGAGGAAAACTATCGATTGTTATCACTAGGTGGAGAAACAAGTCCAAAATATCAAGTAAACCATCATTTGTTAGAGGGAGGAAAACCATCAATTGAGACTACTTATTGTGAGCATCAAGTCCATCAAAATTAGAGGAACGTAGTTATCAGTTCTAGGCACAAGAAGGTTCATGAAAACAACACTATGTCCAAGCCATCAGTTGATACAAGAAGTCAAACCATTGAGTTAGGGAAACAAAGAAAAATAAACTCAAAGAACTAGAGAAAACCATCGGTTGAGGAAACAAAGCCATGTTTTCCACATGCATGTAATGTCTAGAGATTTCACTTCCAAGTTAGAAACATGCACAAGGTATTAGGGGTACATCTAGGAATATTATCTACTCAAAAACTACCTCATAGTTCATACCCTAGGTAGAGGTATCATCTTTCCACTTAGAAATACATTTTAGAACAAGGTCTTATACATGCAAGTTAAGAGTACGCAATACATGCGGAGAAAGTTAATAACACACCTCAAAGATGATGAAGAAGGTCCAAACATCAAGATAGCTTGAAAAGAGAGAGAGGAAACTATAGATTGAGCACTCCACACAACCAAGCTAGATCCTTCTCCAAGAATCAAGCAAGCCCTAGGGCAAAGAAGCAAGAAGGAAGGTTTTCATCAAGATATAACACATGCTCTTCAAGAAACACCATGGATCCAACCAAGAAGAAAGAGAGAGAAGGTAAGGAAGCTAGGAAAACTAAGGGGAGAGAGGAATATCTTACTTTCTTAGGTCAACAACAAGCTAAGGAAGCTCCACAAGCTTGAAAAGAGGGTAGATCTAAACCCTAGGTGCACATGCAAGCAAGATTAGCCAAATTTCTTCTACCTTGAGCTCCTTCTTCTCTACCAAGCAAGAGGGACGAGCTACAAGTAGAAAGGAAGATGAATATTGTGAGGTAGGTGTGTAAAGAACTCATTTTCATGGGAGGGAGGTATATAAAGTTTAGGGTGATAGAGAAAGGAAGGTATAGGTGTCAAACCATGAATGCCATGTGTCTCATGGCTGAAACATAACTTCCCTCCCTAGCCAGGCCATCCATAAATTGTGGAAGCTAGATTCACCATCAAATGTCAACCCCAGATGATCCATCAACCTCCAACAATAGGTGGACTATCGGTTGCCGCCTTCCCTTGGTCATCATGTGAAATCCTAGTGTCACCATCGATTGGTGCACTACACAAGTAGAACCATCAACCGAGGTGCCTCAAGATGGAAAACCATCAACCTTAAAGCATCAAGAGACCACCACCAGATTCGACCACCTAGAGATGAACCATTTGATCACATCATCCAAAGGAAAGACCATTGGGTTAGGGCATCTATGTGAGCAAACCCTATTCTCAACACAAGGCTAGATTTCACCACTAAACCAAGGTGCAACAAGATGCCATAAGGTACAACTATATAAATAATGCTATGAAAACATGTGAGACACAAAAAGAATGTGAAAAATTACAAGTAAGTCCCAAGGTATTAGTAAATTACATAAAAGTCCATAATAAGCACATATATAGAAAAACTTATCCAAACAGTGTCCAAACTGAACCAAACTTGAAACTTAACTTTGTCACATGATATCCAAGAATATCCTAGGGTTTTATTAAGGTCTTAAGAATCCAATGTTAACTAAGCAGGTTTCTCCATAAACCTAGTTCAATGCTCTTATAGAAAAGAATCACAAATACAAACACAATGACAATTTAGCATACATCAGTATAGATAACTCCTGCTTTGGGCCACACAACCACACTGCCTTCTACATTACCTCTTGCTTTGGGTGGTCATGTGGTAATGGTGTTTGTTTCCAAGAATCGTAGACAAGCGTGATAGACACACTAACCACATCAACGACCATTGGAACATCATGAATCATGTCACATGAAAGGGGTCGGTATGTGTTGCCAAGCGTAATGAAATAGTATTCTAGTAAACAACAACATTCCCCCAACCCCTACAAATTTTTATATAGTATTATATATAATAAAACACAAACATATTATAAGTTCACGTAAAAGATTATTATATCACAAAAAGAGTTCACCTAGTGTACCAACTAGTGGGTCCATGAGATGACTTGCCACCACCTCTATCGTATGGGGTCCCACCTTGTACGCAGAGTAGGGCAACACATGTATTGTCTAAGGAGGTTGATACTCAAAAGCCTGATACACCCTCATTACATCCTCTGTTCCTTTAAAATCATGTCTTGCACCTGCTCTTGTGTTCAAAATACTTTCTTGATAGATTTGTTCTTCTTTGGTGACACAGAAAAGGATCTTATACCGACACTATACCCATCATCCTTAAAACAACTATGATGCTCAAGAGTACCTAGAGAAATAGTTAATTCATCCATTTGGCCCTCAAGGATGAACTTTCCTTCTTTTATTTTCTCTTGGAGCTCCTACTAATCATCATAAATAGTAATTGGTTAGTAAAACATAACAATCAAGGTAAAAAATGAACATGCAGTCTGAGAGTTGAATTTTACCATTTTTGCAACCACCTCAGTGGTTGCAGTGTCAATATTTTTCCAGATCAGTTTGTCATTGCACCTATCCACTCCTCATGGTGAAGTTAAGGTGCAGTAGTAGTAGAAGACTCAGTAGACCCAGAAGTAGGCTACTCAAAAGAAGACACTTACAATCTTTATTGGCAACACCTTATGTAGCCACCTAGACCCAAGTTGTGGTCATGCACATTCTTTGCATGCCTTTATTTTTTAGCATTGTGTAAAGCCTAGTTAATCCAAACCATATGTCAATTACGTAATACATCACATTCATAAGAATTTACTTTTAATGTGGAGGCTTAGTACCTAGAATTAATCTATTTTTCTTGAAGAAATAAACACTTTTCACACATTCGATTCAAGATAGGACATTGATCCGTGGAAGTCTTCTTCTTTTTGTTGCTCATTATATATTCTCTTGCCATATTTGTCCTATAATACCTTGATATCCACCCACAACCTTGCATAACCTTTTTGCGATGCATTTTTTTCATCAAGGTCAAAGATGCTCTATAAGATTTTATATAAATAATGACATATTTTCAAAGATAGAATTGTGAATATCTTTAAAAATTAGAATATCTGACACATATATCCTTCTATATGTAGTCTTTTATGGAAGGATCAACTTTATTCCAGGACTCTATTCTAGTATTCACTTTAGTGTGAGTAATAACCCCAATAGGATTTCCTACATCATCAAAGTAAACAACCAACTTTTGTCCTTTATGGATTTGCACTACTAAGTTGTTAATCAAGGTGATAACTCTTTTACATGCATGATCATGTTGTTCCTCTGCAAAGCCAGTAGGATCCTTAGGATGCACATCCTTAGCATGCTCAACATAAAATAGTCAAGAAACACATATAAGTGATAGAGAATGTAAAATTCACATCTATGTAATAAATGTGATAGAGAATGTATGATGCACATCTATATAATAAAACAATACATCTTACACCAGATTCATCCTCGTGGTGCACATCATCACGATGCTCATCCTCATAGTCTGATACCATCTAAGAATGTCATATTAAAAATATTTAGAGAATGAAATATAAGTATTAAAGATTGTAAAATGTGCATGTAGCATGTGAAACATATATTTTTTTTAAAATAGCTCAATCTCATTAAAAGTAAGCCATACGACATCTACAAGATAGGCATCTCTCATCAAGTAACCAAGCAGCAACTCCGTTTGCGGAAAGACATAGCACAAGGCTCAGATTGGGATGTGATAGGTACGTTTCTGCACCGTCCACCTCTTGTAGTGGCTGTCTAAAACAGCTATCCGGGATGGAATTTATCAATCTACAAGATCCTATGAGTACATTGGGCAAGGAGTTTGCATAGCCACTGGCAGAGGTTACCATCATGAAGACAACGAATGATCACCTGAAAAAGAGCTCGACCACAAAGAAATAACACAAACACAACACCACACAAACAGGACTAGAAACACAACTACCAGCAAAGAAATAAAAATAACAAACAACCTGGCCATGGAGCCACCCAACAACACAACGTTAACACTGAAAAATGTCGAGCACTAAGGGTGCACCAACCAGGAGACCTGAGAAGGAGGCCAAACCCTAGCGATGCAAATATAGAGGAAGGATGGCTCATGTGGATACAACAGTGGGGAGTAGAGGGTGTCGGGAACCCCACCACCACTCCCGACCACTACTGCGAGCAGGGAGTGGAAGACCCTCACGAAGCACAAACCCAACTAAATCCTCCTCTGCCTGAAGCACCTAGGGCACCCGAGCTCACCGTCTGCCCAAGTAGGAACCCAAGGCACGAACAAACAAAAGACCACCACAGACAAACATATATAACGATAATAAAGAATGTAAAATGTACATCCAACATATAAAAAATAAAATACACACCTCTAGTATTGGTTGGATCCTTGATCAATTAATATTCCTTTTGTGTGATCTCCACAACTATACAAGTCAGTGCTAGCTTTAACATTCGGTGTTGGCAAGCCAACTGAGAATGGACTAGATTCATTATACTTTTCATAGTATTCTTCTTCATCTATAGGATCTGCAATTGACTGCCTTTTCTGAGGAAGAATGAAAGATCATTTTTCATTTACAGGATCATCGATGCAGAATGCTTGCTTCATCTATGATGCCATTATGAAATGTTCACCCTTCTTTCCCATCTTTTAAAAATTCACTAATGTGAAACCCAATAAATCCACTACAACTCCTTTTGTGATGACCGCTATCAGACCGACAACCAAATCATCATAGTAATTATGTGAAATAAACATTAGCAGTGGATTAACAAAAATCACTAAAAGTTAAAACCATTTTGCAAAGAGATCCATTTCTAGGAAACTTTTTAAGAAAAGAACCAAAGTAATATATAAATCATGGTTCAGATTGTACATACATTGTACCATCTCATCTCGATGATAAGATATACCAGTTGCTTTGTCAAAACATATACTGAAGCAACATAAAACCTCGAGGTATACAAGCCAAAATCGCAGATCGTTTATAAAACCATTACGTACTGACTCCAAGGACCTGAGAGTACACAGATGACACATAAGACTACTATCTACAAGAAATGACAGACAATACACTCAACCTGAGTTGTTACTTCTGCCCATGTTGTTGTTTTCCCTATGTAGTAAGGTCTCTACCTCTTCATCCGCGTCCACATAAAAATGTTGGTGACCAACGGGGTGAGACACAAGTCCCAATAAGAGATATAACTCTCCGCCAACAATGTTATTATCAGAGGTAAATAGTATAAAATTGAGAAGATGTTCTTTTATATTAATAAGCAAGATTAATAATTGTTTATAAGCATAACAGAGAAATCTCATCTTTTAAATTAATGCAGCTATCTATGATAGAGAAATAAATCATTATTCACTTGTAAGGAATATGAAGAACATGTATAATATCTATACATTTAAGATTTATAAAAGAAGTGTACATCAACATTTTTTTGTATTCAATCCTTAAGCAAATATGCTATAGGGTTGATTACATATTTACAATCACATTTATGCCCTAAGGAGATGAGGTATACTACTCATGCTCCAACTGAACACGGCTACGTAAAGCATCGATACCATACAAGTTCAATGGAAGAGTCGACTGCCAAGACCTTATCCATCTCGGTCAGTACAGGACCACTGGCAGGACATCTTGTGTCATCTGCAATTAGCTTACCAGGGTATACTGGTATCTTTTCTATAGAGCTACAGCTACAACATGCACTCTCTTCGGGGATATTTCAATTATCCATCCCCAGATTATAATGATAAGGAATATTATACATCAATTCCTCATTTGGTTGGGAGATTCACATATCAATCCCATTATAAATTAATGAAGAAGAATTTACACATCAATTCCTCAATTGGTTGGGAGATGCACATAGAAATCCCAATATAAAATAAATGAGGAAGGTACTACATCAATTCTTCATTAGGACGTATGGATATATGTCGTCCTTCACCCCCACATATTAAAAAATATGCTCTCCGAGTTAAACTTGTTTCACCATTCAGCAAATTCTGACACTAAATGGATCTATGGTTAGGGCAACTACATGATGAGATTCCACTTGATTAATTAGATGCATTACAATATCTTTTAGCATCAACCAAGTTACAAACATGAATTATAACATATTCTACAAAGAAAGGTGTAATACGTCTATCAAGTACTTTCATGATCTTTAGAACACATTGAATGTATAACACTCAGGATCTCAATCCCTTATAACATTACTAGGGATTCTTCTCGCTTAGCATTATCATCATCATGATTACTAGATATGGGTATTCAAACCCTTAGTTCATCACTGAACATTGTCACCTCTCATCAGGTAACTGTTACCTCTAGGTCCTCAGACCAAGGTATACATTATACTTATTGCACAAGTATTTCACATGGCTCATGAGGCCCATTTAAACATCTTATCAATTCTCAATAGGAAACAACTATCTTTTTAGGTCATCAGACCCTATAAGAATTATTCTTGTTGTATAAGTATATACCATGGCTCACAAGGCCTATTTAAATCGATATTAAATAAAACATCATATCTCATACCTGCCTATGCTCATCATCTCATGATTCCTGCATGGTTAGCACTTCATGATAAAAACAATAGCAAGTACATAACATCACCATGTAATACAAAGAAATACAACCTTCCCCTTATTAGGGTTAGGGTTTCCCATTCTAACTAATTAGATTTTAGATTTATATCATCACTATGTGATACAAGAGAAATACATCCTTCCCATTATTAGGGTTAGGTTTTCCCTTTCTATTCGATTAGGGTTTGAAGTACATATCATCAAGAATCAAACCCTAATTCATACTCCACACATATTTAGAGTATCAATGTATGCTCATTACATGAATATCATACAAGTATGAGTTTCTCTATCATCCTCACTAGGATGTTGATTACATCATACTTTATTAAGTTGGCTCAACCCTTTCTTCAAGATACAATGGCCTACTTAATCAAAGTGCATTAAACTCTTTACATCTTAATGTATCATTTGACATAGCACACTACATGTGTTACTCAATCAAGTATATTGGATTGAAATGCTCCCACCATATCAGGCATAAAAGTGTGTGTGTGCTTCCATATCGGGCATAGAGGTGTATCCTTGATCACCATATCATGCAACCATAGCATTCTTGAGGTGTATCCTCATCAACATATCATGAATCCATATCAGGTTACTCAACATTAGGGTTTGCATATCGGGTTAGACCCTTATACTCATAACTCTTCAAACATTCATGGTATTGGCCTACCCATCACCATGTAATAAGTGATAGGCTATATAACATATTAGTCTAAACCAACTCAAATGTACAACCAAAAGGAGTTTGGGGTTCAAATGTATATCAGGTTTCACAATACCATGTTAGGTTTCAACGCCATATTGGGTTAGGGGTATATACTTGACACCATATCATGCATAAGGTGTGTGCTTGACCTCATATCATGCACAAGGTGTATTCCTAACACCATATCGTGCACAAGGTATATACTTCATCATCATATTGTGCATAAGGTATATGCTTCATCATTATATCGTGCTAGTGGTGTATTCACTTAACCATATCGGGTTAGAGGTGCTTCAACCCAATATCAAGTTGGACCATGATGATGTCATCATTATCAAGCTCAAGATCTTTGTTCTTAATGTTCTGGTTCATGGACAACATGTCTATGAAACTATTAGAACTCATGGATTCATCAATTATGCAAGAAAAATTGAAATTGAAAGTAAACCATCAATTATGGTAAGATTGAAGGTGAGTAATAACATAATTGGGTTCAAGTTATATAACCTACCTCAAGAATACTTCAAAGCTCTAAGCTCCGAATATTCACATTCCCAAGGTTGAGGATGAGCTTCACAACTCCTGTATATGTAAAGAATCATCATTGATAAGTATTTGGTGAAGAAGAAAAGAAAGGAAGATCACAACCCTAGATCCATGCTTTAATCCAATGTTGAAGATGATCATGGATTCACCTTAGGGTTAAGGCTTGAGATCGTTCTTGTTCCTTAGCACAATGCATGATATCTCACCACTCATGCACTTTATCCCCTCACTTGTGGTCGATATCTCTTCACTTGTGGCCGATATCACTTCACTGTGGCTGATATCACCTTGCTATGGCCGATACCAAGGCTCTATGCATGACACCCCTTCACCTATGCACGATATAAAGACATTATGCATGATATCTAAGAGAAAGAGGGTGATAAGTCTCAAAAATTTTCACTAGTAGGTGAAAGGAGTGGTATATATAGTTGAGGTTCATGAAAAAGAGTGTATATGAGGTGTCATCATTTTAAGCTACTATGTGCCATGTGTCCATGCATGGTTGATGTGTGTACATGCATGCACTCATATTTATCTTGACATGCAAAATACTTGAGGATAATCTAGAGATGAAATTTTGGTCATCACTTATCTTGTTGGATAAGATATTTCAACTCAATCACCACTTTATTCACAACATGATACAACTTTTCCAACGAAGTTGTAAACTGATACACTTCACCTCCTTGAGGTGATTATCCCTTCATGTACAAGGCCAAGAGTTAAAAAACCGATATGAGACTCCCTCTATGGCTCCTTGGCTGATAGGCACTCTCATATGAACTCTACAACCCGATACAACTCAAATTAGGGTCTCACATTCAACCCTTTCTTGGTCTTTTCATCACCAAGAGTACCATCACTCAAATATGATTCAAACATGGTGTATCCTTCTTTATATCTCCTCTAAATGATACATATAGGGAGTAGGGACACTCTAGAGGTGATAATTTGCATATCGACCCTACATTTTGGATAAATTACAATTTGTACCAAAATTGGTACACAAGGCACTAACATTATTCAAACAAGCTCAATCTTGGATCTTAGGCTTTCCACAGGCCACACCTTAGCATCATT
The DNA here is from genome assembly GCA_963693085.1 of Alisma plantago-aquatica. NCBI lineage: Eukaryota > Viridiplantae > Streptophyta > Magnoliopsida > Alismatales > Alismataceae > Alisma > Alisma plantago-aquatica. Next base: position 1,115,038,083 of record OY856410.1, read on the forward strand.
CTTTTTATTATGATGCTAAAACACATGAGGTACATTCAACATGTGACATATTACAATATAACCCCTCATCTTGGGTAAATGTCATTTTGGGACAAAATAAGAGAACATTGCTTAAACATCATTCAAATAGGACCAAACTTGAAACATAAGTTTGTCACCTGATAACAAAACACTTTAGAGAATTATATTAAAGTTCTAAACAACTTATTTAAGCCAAACAAACAGGGTTAGCCCTAAACCCAGGTTAGGGATGTTACAAGTTATAAACCCCTAACAAGGCTTTCGTCCCCGAAATCCCAGATGAAGCGAGACAATTGTTATTCATGCATCATATCATCAAGCCTCCACATAACATCTTGATGTAATGGAGATGCCATAGAACTTTAAATAGTACAAAGTCCTGCCATTCAGGGTCATCATAGAATCTATCATACAAGACACATACTCAATTGTCCTTTTCATTAATGACTACAATGTCAATTCTATATCAGGAATACTTTCTAAGTCAGAGAAGTACTATTCATACTTTGAATAAATTAGGTGTCAAACCTCATTGATTTGTCACGTTCTCAACTAACATCTTTTATGTAATAAGATTCTTGACCTTGGGGGTCTTCCATATCCCTCACTTAGTTTAGAATTTCTCTTCCAAGGAAAGACTAGAGTTACATTTTGTCACCCATTTGGGACTACAAGTCTTAACATACTTTTGTTGTGCCACTCTAATATATTGACACAACACTAAACTTACTTATGACTTGTACCAACCATCCCGTTAGCTATTTATTTTCTTGTCATAAGGAGAGGCTACTTATCAAAGAAGAACTATCTCAGATATGACTTTATATGTTATATATATAAGATGCCTCAATAGATCTAGATAGGGATATTCTAAGGAATTATATTTAGCTTGATAAGCTTTTCCCAAGATGATTCTACAATGTTCCTTAAATTAATACATCCTTATCGATGTTATGTTTATGTATAGCATAAATCCCTAACATATGATATCCATACTATAGTATGTAACTAGACTAATCTCAAACTTGACCCTTCTAGGTAACCAAACATCAATCATCTTATCAGGAGTCATGTTCTCATTTTCTCATACCATTGAAATTTCTTGTAAACTAGGATTATTTACCTTGGTATCTGTTACATGTGCCAAAAACACATCACATCCTCATCATTTCCATCTCTCTGTTGTTATTACCAAAGCTAAACATATAATAGGACCTTTCTTTCATCTCGGGACATTACTTATCACATATAACTTTGTCTTGGAACCAAAATCCAAGACTAGTTGATACTTTTCAAAGTACCCATCTATAGATTACTTCTATTCCATGCACATCAAGTGTCATAAGACTTACTTGATTGTCATGTCCCTAAAAAGAAAGAACACAAGGTAACATATTCCTTTATATTGCCCCATCATTATCTAGGGTTGTTTATCAAAGAAAAGAGACTATCACCTTCTTTGATTATTGCATGAACTTTCAACTGTTCATGTGTCATTCAATCTTGTTTCATCTTAGGCTCCTTGCCATCAGCATAGGAATTATAAAGCTGATTACATGTCATTATTACTTTATTTGTTATTGTCTAGTATATTCATGAACATTTTCTGATTTTATTTATATTCACATCATGGAAAAGATCTTTATTCTTCACAAATTCTTTATTGTACATGGATCATCTCCTTTGTTCCCTTTTCCTATCATGAGGATTGTACTTTTTACTTCCTCATACTCACAGACTGGTTTAAGATAAACTCAGATTCTATTTCATTGCAGTTAGGATGTGATAGAAATATCCATGCCATATTTTTAGTTTCATTATGCTCTTAATATTGTCTCCAAATGACTACTGGATCAGAGTAATAAAAGAGATAGCAATATAAGAGTCTCATACTTACCTTTCCTTCAACAGATGAATACCCAGCCAGGGTATACAAGTACTGAGATTAGGGTAGTATGCACCTTGTTTTATATCATATACTTTACTTTTCATATCATCCATATCATAGGAGTTAGTATCCCCAGATTTCTCCAGGCATCTCTCTTACACCTCATCCTCTTTTATACAAACACAAGTAATTATAAAACATTTTAAAGATTACTAGACAAAATGTAAGTTCTCGTCCTTTTTATCTCTTCCTTATGTCCTCATAGGACTAATCAAAGGAAGCTCAAAAACAACTACTTTTCTTATAACTAACAGATAAAATCAGGAGAAGACATACCAGAATGAAATAATTTCATCTAACCTGTCTCGACTCGTGGATCGATTACTACCTCCGACTGATTCATTGCATAGAATCTTATTGTTGCTTGTTTCCAATGTTGTGCTCTATCGTTTGGTGTAGATGGACCTTCTTGGGATGCATGTCCATGTCCTCGTGTGCCACTGCTAAACTGTTGCCTTTAAGAGCCTTGTTGACTCTACCTTAGTGGTTGGGTCGTTCCCTCCTTTCTTTTTAGACAAAAGGATCTAATATGCCCAACATGTCCACATCTAAAACATGACTTATACGCATTCCTTGGTCTTGGCAGCCTTATTACTGATGTAGAAGCTAAATTAGGAGTTCTAACTGGTGGAACATCAGGTTCTTCTCCCTTTCTTGGTAGCCACTGCCCTAGTGCACTAGGTGTTTGTTGCATTGGTGGCACCAAAAACTTCCCCTTTTTAGAGCTACTCGACATCTGTTCCTGAGTTTGGACAGATCTTTTCTTAATTTCTACCGCATTATCCTTTACTGAACAATCCCTTATCAAATGTCCTGCTTGCCTACACTTGTAGCAGACTCTGATTCATTGTTGTATCTTAATCTTTTCGACATTTTCTACTACTCCAACATAACTAGGTTGACCCAAAATCCTTCTAGATCCCAAAATTTCATGATTGGGAATTGGTAATCTAGATTGTATTACTAGTATCTTATCCTCTATACACGTCAATGTTGTCATAACTAGTCCAACGAGACCATTAAAAGTAGGGTTATCTATCATGGCTGGATCAACATGGGGATTCTCAAGCAATCGTTCTTCTCTCGCCTGATCCCTTGCACCTTCTCCTGGTGCAACGACATTGCTCTCAACAATGCGTCCCTCATGTTCTCCAGACATCTTTAAGCTTTACTCTTTCTTCTACATAAGCAAAAGTCACTATAAGATATACTGGAGGATACTAGAACAGACTCAACACCTTAGTCCTATGTCTCTATAGACTCAACGAACCTTGGGCTCTGATACCAAAACTTGTGACGACAAACCGACAACCAAATCGTCATAGTAATTATGCAGAATAAACATTAGTAGAAGATTAACAAAAATCACTAAAAATTAAAACCATTTTGTAAAGAGATCCATTTCCAGGAAACTTCTTAAGAAAAGAAACAAAGTAATATATACATCATGGTTCACATTGTAGATACATTGTACCATCTCATCTCGAGGATAACATATACCAGTTGCTTTGTCAAAACATATAATGAAAAAACATAAAACCTCGAGGCATACAAGCCAGAATCTCAGATCATTTATTAGACTATTACATACTGACTCCAAGGACCTGAGAGTACAGAGACGACACATAGGACTTCTATCTACAAGACACGACATACAATACACTCAACCTGAGTTGTTGTTGTTGCCCCTATTGCTACTGTTTTCCCTCTGTAGTAAGGTCTCTACCTCTTCATCCACATTCACCTAAAAATATTGGTGACCAACAGGGTGAGACACAAGTCCCAGTGAGAGATATAACTCTCTGCCAACAATGTTATTATCACAGGTAAACAATATAAAACTGAGCAGAGATTCTTTTATATTAATAAGCAAGACTAATCACTATTTATAAGCAGAACAAAGCATCATCTTTTAAAGTAACTATCTATGATAGAGAAATAAATCATCTATATTCACTTATAAGGAATATGAAGAACATGTATAACATCTATCCATTTAATATTTATAAAAAAGGTGTACATCAACCAATGTTTTCCGTATTTGATCCTTAAAAAATAAGCTACACAGTTGATTACATATTTACAATCACATTTATGCCCCGAGGAGATGAGGTATACCGCTCACACTCCAACCGACTACGGCTACGTAAAGCATCAGTACCATACAAGGTCAATGGAAGAGCCGACTGCCAAGACCTCATTTGTCTCAGCCAATATGAGACTACTGGTAGGACATCTTGTGTCATCTGTAATTCGCTTACCTGGGTATACTGGTATCTTCGCTATAGAGCTATAGCCACATCATGCACTCTCTTTAGGGAGATTTCAATTATCCATCCCCAGATTATAATGATAAGGAAGATTATACATCAATTCCTCATTTGGTCGGGAGATTCAAATATCAATCCCATTATAAATCAATGAAGAAGAATTTACACATCAATTCCTTAATTGGTCGGGAGATTCACATTGCAATCCCAATATAAAATAAATGAGGAAGGTGCTACATCAATTATTCATTAGGACATATGGATATATATCATCCTTCACCCCCGCATATTCAAAAATATGCTCTCCGAGTTAAACTCATTTCACCATTCAGCAACTTCTGACACTGAATGGATCTATGGTCAGGGCAACTACATGATGAGATTCCACTTGATTAATTAGATGAATTAAAGTATCTTTTAGAATCAACCAAGTTACAAACATGAATTATAACATATGATACATAGAAAGGTGTAATACATTTATCAAGTACTTTCATGATCTTTGGAACACACTGAATGTATAACACTCGGGATCTCAGTCCCTTATCACATTACTAGGGATTCTTCTCCCTTAGCATTAATATCATCATGATTACTAGATATGGGTATTGAAACCCTTAGTTCATCACTGAACATTGTCACCTCTCATCAAGTAACTGTTACCTCTAGGTCCTCAAACCATGGTATACATTATACAAGTATTTCACATGGCTCACAAGGCCCATTTAAACATCTTGTCAGTTCTCACTAGGCAACAACTGTCTTTTTAGGTCATCGGACCCTATAAGCATTGTACTTGTTGTACAAGTATTTAACATGGCTCACAAGGCCTATTTAAATCTATATTATATAAAACATCATAGCTCATACCTGGCTATGCTCATCATCTCATGATTCCTACATGGTTAGTACTTCATGATGAAAATAATAGCAAGTACATAACATCACCATGCAATACAAGAGAAATACAGCCTTCCCATTATTAGGGTTAGGGTTTCCCATTCTAAACGATTAAGTTTTAGATTCATATCAACACTATGTGATACAAGAGAAATACAACCTTCCCATTATTAGGGTTAGGGTTTCCCTTTCTAACCGATTAGGGGTTGAAGTACATATCATCAAGAATCAAACCCTAATTCATACTCCACACATATTAGGAGTATCAATGTATGCTCATTACATGAATATCACACAAGTATGACTTTCTCTCTCATCCTCACTAGGATGTCGATTACATCATACTTTATTAAGTTGGCTCAACCCTTTCTTTAAGGTACATTGGCCTACTTAATCAAAGTGCATTAAACTCTTTACATCTTAATGTATCATTTGACATAGCACACTGTATGTGTTACTCAATTAAGTATATTGGATTGAGGTGATCCCACAATATCAGGCATAAAAGTGTGTGTGTGCTTCCATATCAGGCATAGAGGTGTATCATTGATCACCATATCATGCATCCATATCGTGGTTGAGGTGTATCCTCATCACCATATCGTGAATCCATATCGGGTTACTCAACATTAGGGTTTGCATATCAGGTTAGACCCTTATAACTCTTCAAAGCTTAATGGTATATGCCAACCCTTCACCATGTAATAAGTGATAGGATAGATAACATGTTAGTCTAAACCAACTCAAATTTACAACCAAAAAGGGTTTGGGGTTCTAATGTATATCGGGTTTCACATTACCATGTTACGTTTCAACACCATATCGAGTTAGGGATATATATTTGACACCATATCGTACATAAGTTGTGTGGTTGACGTCATATAATCCACATGGTGTATGCTTGACACCATATAATGCATAAGGTATATACTTCATCATCGTATCATGTATAAGGTATATGCTTCATCATTATATCATGCTAGTGGTGTGTTCCCCTCACCATATCAGGTGAGAGGTGCTTCAACCCGATATCGGGTTGGACGATGATGATGTCATCATGATCAATATCAAGACATTCACTCTTAATATTCTAGTTCATGGAAAATAGGTGTAAGCAACTATTAGAACTCATGGATTCATCAATTATGCAAGAAAATTCGAAATTGAAAGTAGAGCATCAATTATGGCAAGATTGAAGGTGAGTAATAACATAATTGGGTTCAAGTTATATAACCCGCCTCAAGAATAGCTTCAAAGCTCCAAGGTCCAAAGCTTCACATTCCCAAGTTTGAAGATGAGCTTCATAACTCCTCTATGTGTAAAGAATCACCATGGATAAGTATTTGGTGAAGAAGAAAAGAAAGGAAGATCACAACCCTAGATCCATGCTTTAATCCAAGGTTGAAGATGATCATGGCTTTACCTTAGGGTTAAGGCTTGAGATCCTTCTTGTTCCTTAGCACCATTCATGATACCTCACCACTCATGCAAGATATCCCCTCACTTGGGGCCGATATCTCTTTACTTGTGGTCGATATCACTTTATTATGGTTGATACCACCTTGCTATAGCTGATATCACCTTGCTATGGTTGATACCAAGGCTCTATGCATGATACCTCTTCACCTATAATGATAACAAGACACTATACACGATATCTAAGAGAAATAGAGTGGTAAGTTTCGAAAAATTTCACTAGTAGGTGAAAGGAGTGGTATATATAGCTGAGGTTCATGAAAAAGTGTGTATATGAGCTGTCATCATTTTAAGATACTAGGTTTCATATGTCCATGCATGGTTGACACATTTACATGCATGCACTCATATTTATCTTGGCATGCAAAACACTTGAGTATAATCTAGAGATGAAATTTCGGTCATCACTTATCTTGTTGGATAAGATATTTCAACTCAATCACCACTTTATTCACAACCCGATACAACTTTTCCAAGGAAGTTGTAAACCAATACACTTCACCTCCTTGAGGTACTTATCCCGTCATGGACAAGGCCAAGAGTTAAAAAACCAATATGAGACTCCCTTTATGGCTCCTTGGCTGATAGGCACTCTCATATGAACTCTACAACCTATTACAACTCATATTAGGGTCTCACATTCAACCCTTTCTTGGTCTTTTCATCACGTAGAGTACCATCACTCCAATATGATTCAAACATGGTGTCTCTTCTTTATATCTCCTCTAAATTATATATATATGGAGTGGGGACACTCTATAGGTGATAATTTTCATATCAACCCTACATTTTGGGTAAATTACAATTTGTACCAAAATTGGTACACAAGGCACAAGCATTATTCAAACAAGCTCAATCTTAGAACTTAGGCTTTCCACAATCTTTCTGTTAGCATCATTATTTTTCTTATGATTCTAAACACATGAGGTACATTCAACATGTTACATATTGCAATATAACCCCTCATCTTGGGTCAATGGCATTTTGGTCCAAAATAAGACAAAATTGCTCAAACATCATTCAAACCAGACCAAACTTGAAACATAAGTTTGTCACTTGATAACAAAATACTTTAGAGAATTATATTAAAGTTCTAAGAAACTTATTTAATACAAACAAATAGGGTTAGTGTGATGGAGTGGATTTTTAAAATCCATAAATCTCCAATAACATATTAGAATCCATATCTTGAGTTATGATGAGAGTTCCAAGTATTTTAGAGGTATGGGAGATATGGTTAAAATTTGGTGGCATTTGGAGGTTCCTAGAGGAAGTTATTGAGATTTGATTTTGGGGAAATAATGTGCTTGGTTGATGGTTTATAGACCTAAGTTGGGCTTGATTTTGTTGTCATACGCCCCTTTTGTTTGGAGCCAGCTGGGTGGCCCTAGATCTCAGATCTAACAGCCCAGGTCCTTGCAACAATGAACCCACAGATAGGCTGAAGTGAAGGAGTAAGTTGGACCCTTAGATGAAAGATCGACGCCTATAATGTCATCCCTTACCTTGCGGTTAGAGCAAGGTAGTGGGGCGGACAGGCAGTGTGAGTTCTCAGCCACCACTCACCGGGATCGTGGGAGCGAGAGGAGGAAAGGCCCGAGAAGTGGGTCTCAAAATCTCATGGCAATTAGTTTGACCCCTTAAATGAGGTGTGTGCCCTTTCCAGTGTAGAGAACGAGGCCCCCCTCCTCGCTGCTTCTCCATAGCGGCAAGCAGAAGGTATGGGGGGGTAGAGATCGGAGCTGGAATGATTGGTTTTGGGACCTAAGCCGATGAGAAGAAGAGTAGAAATGAAGCCGGAAGCCTAGGTGGTTTGCCCAGGATCGCAACATGGAGTTATGTGGAAGTTTCCATGGCTGACGAACTCCAGTGAGCTGGAGAGGAAGGTAGAGCTCAGGGATTGTGACTAGGTGACTCCCGCCACTTTTGATGGATAGCAAGGAGTTCCTTGAGGCAATGTGCAACCTTCGGGAGCTTCGGATCAACACGAGGAGGAACAAAGGTGATTTGCCCCTTTGCTCCGCCGCAGCCAAGGATGGCGGCGGCGCTCTCACCTAAGTGGAGCATCAGAGGTAGAGCACCCGAGGCGAGTGGCCGACGGCATTGAGGGAAAGAGACCAAAGCTCGGGTCGGGGTAGATCTTTCGTGAGGAGGAGGCGGCACCTGTTTCTAGCTCGCCGGAGGATAGCCCATGTGGCGGTGCTCTATTTTGCTGAGGAAACAGAGGTTGCGGGCTAGATCGCGTGAGAAAGAGAAGGGGGATAGGGAGCCGGACCGGGTCCAGGCACAAACCGGCTGGGTTGAAGCTGAACCAGGTGGCTATCAAGAGAAGTCGCACCCCCTTAGTGGACACGTGGCAACCCCGTATTAGCCAGAAAAAGGTAAATACCTAGATCTTGCATAATTCATAGAAAATAGCTCGTTTATCAGAAAAATACAAACAATATGCCAAAATGTTTAGAAAAATGCGTAGAACATGATTGAATTATAATATCAGGATTTTGAGTAACTAATATAGTTGATATCATGTAAGCTATGTAATGCTTAGTCTGTGGATAATAAATTTGAAAGGATGATATAAAATTATGGGAAAATGTCAGTAAGTCCATAATAATGTCTACAATGCATATGATATCAGATATGGTCTTGTTATGACACGAAATCATGTAATTTTCTTAATATGGCTATTTAGGGCTAATAACACTAAAGATAATGCTATTAATTCATACATGCTCAATAAATGATGAAATTCACAGAGTAAGCTTATATCAGTATATGGAACCTCAGTTTTAATTATGAGATCATAATGATGAACAAAATCCATGTTATATGAAGATGAATCTTAATACATGTTATAAAACCCTAATCTAGTTTAATGATGTAACCTAGGGTTAATATGTGCACAAAAAGGATATGGAACCTAATGTTTAGATGATGAACATTGATAATGAGATGTAATTTGGAAAATGACATCAGTGAGATAATCATAAGATAAGAATACAAGTAATGATGCACATATCCTAATGAACTAAGCTAAACCCTAAGATGGATATAATTAGGGTTAAGATGAGATGTAAGATGATGAGAACCTCATGATAGTTTATGATCTTGCCTTAATCAGGGATGAACAAGGTTAGAGTTGGCCTCAAGAATATGTGATTGTGATCTATCTCTTTGGAAGGTACGCCATTACCTCTTACTTGGCTTATTATACAATATGCTTGTGTTATATGCATAGTAAAATACTTGGCATATGGTATTGGATGAAATGATTGCTCTTGTATAATATGTTGCTTGGGTTTCTGTACTTATGGCTATGAACACATGAAACATAAGATATCTGATCCATCATATGATAGCACTAAACTCTTTGGTAGTACAATGCATTGAAGTGATCTCAAACTCTTTGGTAGTAGATCACATGTGTTAGATCTCAAACTCTTTGGTAGTAGATCACATGTTAAATGATCTCAAACTCTTTGGTAGTATATCATAAGGCCTAAAAACATCAAAGCCCTTGGGGGCAGATGTACGAGATATATGATGGAAATGTGATTAAAAATATGTGTTATCTTTTGCTAATGAATATCTTTGTGCAAGCATACACTTTTCTTATATTCTTCTGTTACTACCAAGTATATTAGTTTTATCTTATTGCCAAGATATGATGAGAGGTATATAAAAGACACATAGGCGTACTCAGTACAATATTCTTGAATATTGTGCTGATGTGTACCGCATGTAATATTTTGTTTAGGTTGTGGTTATGCTCTTGAAGATCCAGGATAGTTGAGAGTTGTGTAGCGAGCTGATGTACAGGCGGACCTGTTGTCTTAAGATCATGTAGTTTAGTGGTAGTACATGTATATGTTAAAGTTTTCTATTCAATATGTAATATCAAATGTTGTAATAATTCATGTTGTAATTATATGTTGAATGGTTAACATGTGTGTATGATTTTATTATTGTTCATGTACATGTACTACTGATTGTTTCCTTCTGACTCCCTTGATTTTCTCTTTTTTAGCCTAGTGTGGGATGTTCAAATTAGGATTCTCGTTGAGGTGAGGGTTTCAATTTGGACGTCACACATCAAATTAAGTTTTAGAAAATCTTGGGACGTCATAGGTGGTATCAGAGCATGAACAATAGCAAAGTCTGGCATTTTCTCATTATGCAACTAAAAACTTAAGAACCTTGAACCTTAATAATCTTTAGGGTTAGATTAGTCGTCTTTTAGAGACTAGATCTGACCTAGCCTCTAGGTTAGAACCTAGATGTCCGATAACTAGGTCTAGACTGGTGCTTGTTGAGTAACAAGTCCTTAGATGTCTTTCTTTCCTTGTAGTGCATTGGTATGGGACGTTGCACTATTTGGAAATGATGTGCATCAAGGGAAGAGAAATCCTAGACATATAGTGCTCGTTGTCTAGGATAGCTACACTCGTCTACACCATGTTTTCACCCTTTTCACTAGTTTTCATGAAACTGGACTCTCTACTAAGTGTGGGACACTCATTTCTGGTTTTGGTTTTTGATTCCATACGAATCGAACCTCGGTAGTTTTCTCTGACGCTTGTTTTATCAGAGAAAAACTATATAATATTTTATTATGTATATGTATTACAAAAATGTGTTCCCACACATGTACGAGTAGGAGGTGGTCATGCAACCTAAGTGAAAGTGAATGACATCAATCTAGAAGAGAGAGTAGTTCTAGATTAGATGTCTAGAGCCTTTTTGATATATATGATAGATGGAATAGATGATATAAGTTTTGATGCTATGATGTAAGTCTTATATAGATAATATAAGATGATTAAGATGATTTATGTTTTTCTTTGAGGACTTAAGTTCAGTTCGAGGATTTGAGATAAGTTTTGATGATGTGAGTATGAGTTCTTTTATGAGAGGAGATAAGTTAAGTTAAGACAAGGTTGTGAGTCAGCATGAGCCTCAAGCTCTTTTACAAAGAAGGACCTCTAGTGTTAGGACCAGTTTTGGGGTTAGATCAAGAGAGAGCGAGACCCACAGGGAGAAGGTCAGAGAACCTAGACTCCACAATATGATATGTCCTAAACTAGACTACTCCTGAGTGATTGAGTTGAGTTGCTTTAGGTATGATTCCTATAGTTTTGTTGAACCCTAGATGTCCTTGGGAGGACCAAACCCTAGAGGCAGATAGAGGCTGGATATATGTGCATGTGAGTATGAATATGGGTGCCTACCATCTGGGTGAGGGAGGGAGCCCAAGACCCTGGAGGAGGTAGCTATGTTAGTTTCTGTGAAGCCTCATGCTCGGGTTGGTGGTTTCCCACATAGGAATCTAGTGGTGTATGTATAAGAGAGTTTTGGGTAAGCATGTCTCATGGGTAAAGGCCTATGAAGAGTATGTCATATGATGTTTTGGTTGATTCTTATGTGGCTAGAGCATGTAAAGCTATCGCTAGTGCCAATGTGGTAATCCGAGAACTCTACCCTGAGAGGGAAGATATAGTTTGTACATATGAGATACTCATAGAGTTGAGTTAGCTTAGAGAGACTGAGCATCACCTTACCCTCATGATATGGGATAGGGGAACCTCAGTTGGACAAAATGAAGTCTTGATATATGTTTGACAAGCCACTGACATAAGTTTGTTTAGCACAACTAGGATATAATAAATATAAAGATGTGATTTAATATCGAGATGTGATATATAGACATGATAAGATGGAAACCTAGAGATGGTTTAATAGATGGCAATGCATAAATGATTAACCATGTAAATGAATAATGATGATATATTAAAGATGGTTAACCTTGTGATGCAATCATTAATAAATGTTGCAATTTATTATGAGAAATGAAATAAGATCATATGAATGAAACATGTTACATGAGATGTTAATCTTAGTGCTTAATAAAGATGTTGAATATGGTTTGCGAAACAACATAACATAAAATGATGATCATAATTGTTTTATTAAGATGGATTAAGCGGGTTAATTATAGTTAACCCCCTCCTTAAAGGCGTATGTTAAGGTGGAACAAGTTCTAACAGATTATCTTAATAAAATGTTGATGACACCTTGATAATGGGTGACTTGGGTTAACTCCTTTGGAACATGATAATATGATGTGGAAATCCTAATGCATGGGTAAAGATAATGATGCAACCCTAGCATACGAGATATGTAATGGCATAACCCACATTTCTAAACCCTGAGTTTAACCTTGAATGGAGTGTATGTGTACCAAGATGGTTGTAAAACCCCCTAATAAGTGCTTTGGATACATGGTAGTTTTCCTTAGAGTATGAGTATGGTTAACTCTCGAGGAAGAAAGTTCTTTTAAGATGTATATGATGTGACAAAGTGGGTTTTTTGGCTTAATTTCGAGGATGAAATATCTTTTAAGGTGTGTAGGATGTGATGGAGTGGATTTTTGAAATCCATAAATCTCCAATAACATATTAGAATCTATATCTTGAGTTATAATGAGAGTTCCAAGTATTTTAGTAAAGTTGGAATGTTGATTGAGATTTATATAATGATTAAAGATCTCTCTTTTAATGCCTTTTTGAGGAATTTTATTGAGTGGTCCAACAGATGAGTTTTGTCACCAAATCTGAATAAAAGGTAGCTCTAGAGGTATGGGAGCTATGGTTAAAATTTGGTGGCATTTGGAGGTTCCTAGACGAAGTTATTGAGATTTGATTTTGGGGAAATAATGTTCTTGGTTGATGGTTTATAGACCTAAGTTGGGCTTGATTTTGTTGTCACGCGCCCCTTTTGTTTGGAGCCGGCTGGGTGGCCCTTTTCTGGCCCTAGATCTCAGATCTAACAGCCCAGGTCCTTGTAACAATGAACCCACAGATAGGCTGAAGTGAAGGAGTAAGCTGGACCCTTGGATGAAAGATCGACGCCTATAATGTCATCCCTTACCTTGTGGTTAGAGAAAGGTAGTGGGGCGGACAGGCAGTGTGAGTTCTTAGCCACCACTCACTGGGATCGTGGGAGCGAGAGGAGGAAAGCACCGGGTAGTTGGTCGTAAAAGCTCTTGGCAATTAGTTTGACCCCTTAAACGAGGTGTGTGGCCTTTCCAGTGTAGAGAACAAGGCTCCCCTCCTCGCTGCTTCTCCACAGCGGCAAGCAGAAGGTATGGGGGGGTAGAGATCGGAGCTAGAGTGATTGATTTTGGGACCTAAGCTGACAAGAAGAAGAGTAGAAATGAAGTCTGAAGCCTAGGTGGTTCGCCCAGGATTGCAACATGGAGTTCTGTGGAAGTTTCCATGGCTGACGAACTCCAGTGAGCTGGAGAGGAAGGCAGAGCTCGGGGATTGTGACTAGGTGACTCCTGCCGCTTTTGAAGGATAGCAAGGAGTTCCTCGAGGCACTGTGCAACCTTCGGGATCTTCGGATCGATACAAGGAGGAAGAAAGGTGATTTGCCCCTTTGCTCCGCCGCAGCCAAGGATGGCGGCGACGCTCTCACCTAGTGGAGCATCATAGGTAGAGCACCCGAGGCGAGTGGCCGGCAGTAATGAGGGAAAGAGACCGAAGCTCGTTCTGGGGTAGATCTTTTGTGAGGAGGAGGCGGCACCTATTTCTAGCTCGCCGGAGGAGAGCCCGTGCGGCGGTGCTCTGTTTCGCTGAGGAAACAGAGGCCGCGGGCTAGATCGCGTGAGAAAGAGAAGGGGGACAGGGAGCCAGACTGAGTCCACAAACAAACTAGCTGTTGGGTTGAAGCTGAACCAGGCGGCCAACAAGTGAAGCCGCGCCCCCTTAGTGGACACGTGGCAGTCCCGTATTAGCCAGAAAAAGGTAAATACCTAGATCTTGCATAATTCATAGAAAATAGCTCGTTTATCCGAAAAATACAAACAATATACCAAAATGTTCAGAAAAATACGTAGAACAAGATTGAAGTATAATATCAGGATTTTGATTAACTAATATAGTTGATATCATGTAAGCTATGTAATGCTTAGTCTGTGGATAATAAATATGAAAGGATGATATAAAATTATGGGAAAATGTCAATAAGTCCATAATAATGTCTACAATGCATATGATATCAAATATGGTCCTGTTATGACACGAAATCATGTAATTTGCTTAATGTGGCTATTTAGGGCTGATAACACTAAATATAATGCTATTAATTCATACATGCTCAATAAATAATGAAATTCATAGAGTAAGCTTATATCTGTATATGGAACCTCAGTTTTAATTATGAGATCATAATGATGAACAAAATCCATGTTATATGAAGATGAATCTTAATACATGTTATAAAACCCTAATCTAGGTTAATGATGTAACCTAGGGTTAATATGTGCACAAAAAGGATATGGAACCTAATGTTTAGATGATGAACTTTGATAATGAGATGTAATCTAGAAAATGACATCAGTGAGATAATCATAAGATAAGAATACAAGTAATGATGCACATATCCTAATGAACTAAGCTAAACCCTAAGATGGATATAATTAGGGTTAGGATGAGATGTAAGATAATGAGAACCTAATGATAGTTTATAATCTGGCCTTAATCAGGGATGAACAAGGTTAGAGTTGACCTCAAGAATATGTGATTGTGATCTATCTCTTTGGAAGGTACGCCATTACCTCTTACTTGGCTTATTATATAATATTCTTGTGTTATATGCATAGTAAAATACTTGGCATATGGTATTGGATGAAATGATTGCTCTTGTATAATCTGTTGCTTGAGTTTCCATACTTATGGCTATGAACACATGAAACATAAGATATCTGATCCATCATATGATAGCACTAAACTCTTTGGTAGTACAATGCATTGAAGTGATCTCAAACTCTTTGGTAGTAGATCACATGTGTTAGATCTCAAACTCTTTGGTAGTATATTGCACGTTAAATGATCTCAAACTCTTTGGTAGTAGATCATAAGGCCTAAAAACATCAAAGCCCTTGGGGGCAGATGTACGAGATATATGATGGAAATGTGATTAAAAATATGTGTTCTCTTTTGCTAATGAATATCTTTGTGCAAGCATACACTTTTCTTATATTCTTATGTTACTGCCAAGTATATTAGTTTTATCTTATTTCCAAGATATGATGAGAGGTATATAAAAGATACGTAGGTGTACTCATTACAATATTCTTGAATATTGTGTTTACGTGTACCGCATGTAATCTTTTGTTTAGGTTGTGGTTATGCTCTTGAAGATCCAGGATAGTTGAGAGTTGTGTAGCGAGTTGATGTACAGGTGGACCTGTTGTCTTAAGATCATGTAGTTTAGTGGTAGTACATGTATATGTTAAAGTTATCTATTCAATATGTAATATCAAATGTTGTAATAATTCATGTTGTAATTATATGCTGAATTGTGAACATGTGTGTATGGTTTTATTATTGTTCATGTGCATGTACTACTGATTGTTTCCTTCTGACTCCCTTGATTTTCTCTTTATTAGCCTAGTGTGGGATGTTCAAATTGGGATTCTCGCTGAGGTGAGGGTTTCAATTTGGATGTCACACATCAGATTAAGTTTTAGAAAATCCTGGGACATGACAGTTAGCCCTAAACCTAGGTCAGGGATGTTACAACTTTGGTGTTGTCAACCCAATTACACCTAAAGACGGGAACTTTGAAATCTGTGTAGTCAAAATCTCATATGTCTTCAATAACAATGTAATAAGATATTTTATTTTCATGTGGACTCTTATCCTTCACACTAAAAAATACAATGAAGACATTTGAAGGGTCACCCAACTATTTTGGATGACATTTTGATCATCTTTAAATTTTGTGTAATATGAAAATCCATTTATGTCAAACCCTTCGCAATACATAACATTCATTTTTTGTTTAAAGTAAAGTCATTTGATATTTTCAACATTTATTGATAGGACTACCTCCATACCGTATACAAGATGGGTAAGGCATGACTCATGTTGAAATTAAAATAGACATTCAATATGCCCATATATCCATTGGAAGGTGCTCATGATAGTTGGCATTTCAAATGGTTTTCTTTTAAGTATCTTTATCTAGTTCTTGTTTCTAGCCTATACAACTCCATTCAACAAGTGATGGTATGGTTACCTTCAGTAATGTTTGATCCCCAAGGATCTCAAATACTCCTTGTTAGATTTGGCAAAGAAGTTCATACCATTGTTAGAGAAAATTTGGTAAGGCATTTCATACTAGATTGTGATGTTATTAATGATGAAATTTAACACCTATTGTTTTGATGATTTGGTAATGAAGAGGAATTTCACCCATTTGGTTAGGTAGTCTACTATGTCCAATATGAAATAGTGTCCATTTGACACAATAGTATGTATATTTCCCGTCATGTCCATTCCCTTAAAGAGAAGGGTCAAGGCATGGTCATGTTGTATATGGTGCATGTATGTGGCAAACTCGGCATTTATGGAAATATTTGCAACAATCATTTTGCATTATTTTCCACTAGTAAACAAAAATATGCATCTTCGTTGCGAGCATGAATCCACTTATGTGTGTTCCACGTGATCCTTTGTGGATATCAATAATTATATCTTCACCCTCACTCTGTTTGGCACACCTAAGGATGGTATGGTCATATAAATTGTGATAAATATGTTCATCTATAAGGAAAAATTGCTTGGTTATTCATTTAAGTGTTTATTATTCTCTTTGGAAGAGATGTTAAAGGATGACTCAGTTCTGAAGAAATTCTTTGATGTTTGAAATGGTATTTTTTCATTGTTGGTTGCATTGGAAAAGACCATGCTTTAGGCTACTAGGTGATAGTTTGAACTTCAAATGGGATTTTTTAGTCAGCTTGGATTTATATGACAAAGTGACTACGGATAAAGCATTGGTGAATGTATATCTCTCTCATTTCATTATGTTGAAAAAGATTTATTCAAAATCTCATGTGAGAGAAAACAAATAATCATTATAGGGAATTAAATTCTAATGATTGGTTCTCAAATTCTTTTTTGACCTAAGAGATCACAATAAGAAAATCATCATAGACTTGTAGGTGATGTTCCCATTGCTACTTGGTAAACTGGAGTCCCAAGATGCATGCTTTTGTACTCATCCACATTGTTAGTGGTGTGAATCTCTATTTGTCTCACAATAGGAAGTTGTTCACTATCCAAACCTTGAAGGACCATTTTGATCCCAACTATCTTACAACGTAAGGTCTATAATTGATGACTTTTCTGGAGAACATCATCCACATGTATGGATCAAAGTGAATAGTGAAGTTTTATTCATTCCAAAGTCTTTTTTGAAAATTCAAACTCATGTGTATGCTCTTCTAGTTGTAGGAATTCTGCTAGTGATCTATGGGATCTTGTGCTATGATAGTCTTCTTGGGTTAATAGTAATGATAAATTTAGAAAACAATACTTAGCATTATCACACAGTTAGGATATGTTTCCATTATCATCAAGTAATGAAGCAACTTCCTTGTTGCACAAACTAGACCTAAATAGTATTTCTCAATTGTAGTGTACTATCCCTTAGTGTCATTAAATTTCTTGAATATATTTATAGATGACGTGCTTTCCTTTATTCATTATTGTCTAAGAACATCCCATCAATATTTCACAAATGGATAGTCATTGTGTGAGAGGATTTCTAAGCATTGTGGGTTTTAGAATCGGTTGCCTAGAGAGGTTATCTTTAATCTTCTAGAGTTCCTCTTCACCTTAAATGTTCCATACAAAGTCAAAGATATTCTTTCTTAGCTTGAAAATGGGCTCACAAAGAGGAGTGATCTTAAAAATGAAGAGCTTGATCTATCTGAGAAACCAAATAGGACTTGGATCTCCTTTTCAATCTTCAGTGAAGATATTTTCCCAATTTTGCAAGACTTTCCAAGGTTTCTTTGGATCCTCTTAAGTTGACACTATAGCCTAGGAGATTACTGGATATAACTATCATGTTACCTATATTGGATTGAGATGTAGAGAAAAATCTTCATAGTCATTGTAATAACTTCTCTAGGTGATTGATGTGGTCTTCAAGATATCTTCATTTGACAATCACATCATCCATATACACATCGCCATTTGTGTACAATAATGTCATTGAAGAGGGAGACCATATTCATTTTATAGGTGCCTCCATCATTTATAGACAAGAAAGAATGTGACTCAGTAGAAGAATACTCCTCATGTCATGATAAAGGCTATTCTTTCCTTGCCTTCCTTAACTATCTTGATTTGATTGTAATAAGAGAATCCATCCATGAGTTCGAGAGAGCATGGTCAACTGTATTGTCCACTAGTACGTCTATGTGCGATTGAAAGAATTCATCATTAGGAGACACCTTATTGAGGTTAGTAGCATATGTATATATATACTTTCCATCATTCTCTAGAATGGGTACAGTGCTGGCAATCTATGTTGGATAACTGACCAATTCTAACAAATCAATATTGTACTTTTTCTCTAATCTTGAGGCTCCATTTTGATCATGGTCTAGCTTTGTGCTTGAACGAAAAGATGTCATGGGTGATTGGAAAGTGATGGATCCTAATCTTCTTATCCAACCCTAGGATATCTGAGTATCTTGAAGAGAATATGTTGATGCAGTTGTATAGAAGTCATGTAAGTTGATCTATGATAAATTGAGGTAAGTACTCCCCAATTTTGATTTTCCATGGCTAAGTGTCATATTTGAGACTAATCATTCTAGTCTCATCTTCAATGTGAAAAGTCTAGTTCTCTTCAACATGTATCATGGCATAGGAATATATTTAAATTCTACATTGTTGTCATGATAGAGCTATGTTACAATTGAGAAATAGTTATCAAACCCCTATCTTTCAAGAGACGCTTCACTATGTTTTAGTGACATTTTTGGTGGAAGGTGGAGGCATCATGGAGTGTGAAAAATAACCATTTTGGGATCTCAATGATGTTAGGAAGTTGTTCTTCTAATGGGCATCTTATTAGGTAACACAGTTGGATTCATGTTCATGACAACATGCTCCACCTTGTGGGAATCATGCAATTCATACACACTTTGAATTACACAAATGAGTTTTTGTAGAGTTTCTATGATGTGTTCTACAAAGATGGCATTAGTACCCCATTGTTCAAACATTTTATATTTCATCTTGTTCATTCGAGGGGGTCCATATTCCTCCTCAAGATATTACTCCACTCATCAGAGTCTAGTGAGTATGGCGACTTGTATATGTACAATGTTGTTGTGATGCATGACATATTGTATCTCCTCATCTCTTCGTGATTTAAATCAATGATTTCTTTTGAATTAGGTAATGACATTTTTTATGATGAAATGATCATGTCCTCTAATTGTAGATTGTTTTCGGTGCTCTACAAGTCATTTGTACCTAGGTAATGAGGATGATCTTCCTCAACTTGACTGCAACATTGTGGTACTCATTGTGTTCATATCTGTTAAACTTAATCTGGGTGTATGTCCATGTCTAAAAATTGTTGAGTAATATGCACTAGATTATATGGAAAATGGCACAACCTACATCATCATAGCAGTGCATAGATAATAGTTGCTATGTATGATGTGTTTAATAAGAGTTATAGGTCGTTTTATTTGACATGTTTTAGGATTTTCTTTGACTATATCCATGGATGGTAAATTTAGGTGTTCATTGTCCATTATTTAGCTTTTGATGTAGTGGTTAGGGTACCACCTTGTTCTAAGGGATCCACAACCTTACCTAGAGATGAAAGAAGGATGGAATAATCTTCATGATAACAAAATAGTATTGAGCATGCTTGTTGTGATGAGCCTAATGGTGGTAGCCAGTGCATCTGGATTTACCTCTTTAGAAACATAGGCTCCTTTAGGAGTTTTCATCATAGCATTATGATGCAATGTAGAGTTTTGCATTATATTTTTCATTAAAACCTATCCCTTAGGTTCACTGATGGAGTCTTAGATTGAGTCTCCATCTTATATGTCTTTGCCCATTATTTACATTTAGATGTTTCATATGCATGATATTTGCTCAACAAACTCTATTATTATAAAATGCACTTATGGAGGCTTTTTGCATGTTTATCGGTACTTTGACCACTTATTGATGAAAGGGAGGGAAAATTTTGAATCAAGGGTTTCCTTGAGCTTGAGGAATCCAAAATGAGGCCAAAATCACTCCCAACCTACCCCAAATGATCAAAAATTACATTAAAGCAAAAAGCTTCATGAAGGACCATGATTAAGACTGTAGTGCGGGATAAAGCCCCCAAAATAGAATGCTAACTCATCACATGGCAAAACATTGAATAAAATAGGTGAAACATGTAAAATAAATCAAATAAATTTCATCATTAGCCAAATAACATATTTGAACATGATAATTGACAAAAAATGGGTCTCAACAAAAAGTATCTACAAGGTCCCTAATTAGTGGCATGTACAAAGAATAAGATCATTCATCCTTGAAATATACATACAAAAACACCTAAACAACTTATTTTATTTGTCAAATAAACTAGATATTAGATAAAAAAAAATAGTGCACATATATAACTATCCAAAAGAGGTTCCAATTATTGGACAGGGGTAGAGAAACATATAATTCACTTCTATATTGTAAATAGAAGGCACAAATATAGGGAAATATGACATCCTAGCAAGCAAAATAAATTTTTTTACTGCCATATTTCCCTTATAATAGTAAATCACGTCAACAACTATATAATGGAAAGGATGGGTTGAAGGATATACCTGGTCCTAGAGCAAGTCCCATGATAATCTCCTCATTGTAGCGTGCGCCTCTCTCCAAGTTGCACCTGACAACATGTGAAACAACTCTTGGTTGATCACCATGGATGGTAGTCTGATGTTGTCCTCCTAGCAGTAGGAAATAACCTCCTCACCTCTATGGTAGTCCACACGAACCACCTAAAACTCCTATCGTTCTAGAAGAACATACATGAATGAGTTGTCCCTCCACGTTGTTGTACTATTACCAGCTTGCTCTCTCACAATTGTTCTCCCTTGCTATTCCTCCCTTTATTGAAAAGGAGTTTCTCAAGTTCTCTCAGTTACCACAACCAGAAAAGACAACAATTGTTAGAAGAAATTGAGTTGTGTCTTTATGGAGCCCCCATTACCCCTTTATTTATAGGAGGGCTAGGGTCAGGCTTCCCAGTCTGTGAGGGAGTGGAAGGGACTAAAATTTCATGAATTTTCACAACCTGCAAGCTAAAAAATGGTCAGTTCATAGGTGAACCCATCAGTTGGCATGTGATTCGATCAGTTCACCCATTGGACGGGTCATTTGATCATATTTTCCAATCACAATTATATTGGCAATTCTAATCCAATTAATGCACAACATGATCTCATCACCAATCCTTGATGCAATTGAATTGATCCATGAACCAAGCGTCTCATACAATGAGTTGTTTGATTGGTGACCCTAAGTCGATCGGTTCACTAAGTGAGTCGGTCGGTTCATGCCACTGGTTCATCCAAAATTCAGCCAATGCAATCTCCAATCAACCTAACACTCCAAACAGTCAGTTCAACACTTGAACTGAATGGTTCAAAGTCTAGTCAGTCAATATCTATTTCAATTAAATACCTAAACACTTTAGTAATCAATTTAGTTATCATACCTGAATAAACTCCAATTCCAAGTGAATCCTTTGTATGTGACCCTATAGGTTCCATATTACGTTGGTAGTGAGTCCATAACTATTTTATGACATCGTAAGCAAAGAGCGGTGTCCAGTAACAGATAATTTCTACCCAAGTATATGGAAAGTTGGAGAACAACTTCATCCTACAATATGTGATTGGTGTTATAGTGTTTTTATAGTTCCTTTGTCACTCATATATGGATTGAACTCGTTAAATCCATATTCCTTGAACTAGAGCAGACTGTCTGAGATATATGTAAGGTCAATATTGCATATTTACTCACATGTGCATGACCATGCGTTTCTCAATTGTAAGGTCAATATTGCATATTGACTCACATGTGCATGGCCATGCAATTCTCAGTCAGATATCATACTCCCTATAGGAGGAATAAATTGTTAGGTTTCAGGGGATACAGAGAAGGAAGCGGAAACAAAAAATTTCTTTTTACAAACCCAGAATAAAGGAATAGCATCAACATCTATACAATAGGAAGGATGGTTTGTAGATGCATACCTTTTCCCGAGGCTTTCTCAGTGACGTTACCTTGTGTCTTGTGCGATCTTCACCTCCGGTCTTGGATGGTGTTTGTCCAGATCCTGGTCTCACTGAGATTGTCGGGATTGACAACTGTCCTCCGAGCAGAAGAAGTCTCCCACCTTTGAAGTAGTCCACATGGACCACTGGGAACTCCGATCTCCTTGTCCCACAAGGAATCAGAAGGAGTCGTGCCCTCTTGTCGGTGTACTAGTCACCAACACACTCTCCTACAACGAGTTGCTTTTCTGTAGTTGTCTTTCCCTTGTTGTGCCTCCCTTATCGGGTAGCACTTGCTCGAGCTCTCTCGATTACCAAAACCAGAGATAACGACAACTTTACAGAGCAACTGGTGTTCCAAGTTGTTGTTGTTGTTGAGAAGCCCCCAATACCCCTATATATAGGAGGCTCATGGGACAGGGTTCTGTACCCCAGGCAATGTGGGATTAAATAGGAGTAGAAGGGTTCGAGATTTTCCACAAAACAACCAACATGAGCCAGCTGAACCGATCGGTTCACACCCTAAAATGATCGTTTATGGCCCTGAGCCGATCATTTGGGACCTAAGCCGATCGTCTGGGGCTCCGAGCCGATCGGATTACAGTTTCAATCAATCTGATACTCTAATCAATTGGTCCAACACCTTGAACACTATGATACCGAGCTATCAATTGATTGAGTGTTTAATTTAACTACTAAACTCCTTTAGTAATCAATCCAAACATCATTTGTGGATAAACTCCTCTTCCAGGTTAAATCCTATGTGTGTGACCCTACAGGTCCATTTCACATTGGCAGTGAAAGTCCATAACACTTATGACTTCACAAGCAAAGAGCGGTGCCTAGTCGCACAGTAGTGCTACCCAAGTGAAAAGGAAATTTGGAGAAAAACTTTCAATCCTACAATCCATGAGTGGTGTTACAGTGAATGTAAAATTCCTTTGTCACTGATATCCCGAATGAACTCAAGGCATGGAACAGTCATACTGTCAACGTTCATTCACTTTCTTGATCTCAAAGTAGATTGGAGGAGATATGTATGGCATCAATATCACATATTGATTCACACATGCGTGCATGCCTATCTCAATCCTACTCATCAAGTGGCCATGGATATCAAACTCCCTCAGGAGGGACAAATCCCATATCTATCACTCACCCCTCAAAAGCCCCATGTGTCAAAGTCACCCAATCATCACCTTTATAACAACCCATGTTTCAGGACTACGTTTGATGATGTCAAAGTGTACCCAACGACATGTGTTGAGTGTAGTGATTTCAGGTCAAAGAATCACATTCACCACCATCACTGTGAGAACTGACTGTGACTACCATGTCATGGTTCCATGTGTCAAACTCACAGTGGGTCTGTCTGGTACACATGTTCTCTAACAAGTACCTATGTGTTTGGTTTGATATCTCTATATCATGACTAATGAGATTCTATCTACCTTCCATAATGACATCTGAATAGGGACATAATAAGAATGTACAAACTCTTAGCATCTGTATGATCTCATCATACATGTCCTTAAACTGAAAGCATACGTCATTGAGTATTGTCATTCTCTAGACATTGAATATGTTCTATCATTATCTCATATGACTGAACCCGAAAGAATTGGAAGATTTCCTTTGATACTTATCAAATCAATCTTAATGTATCCCACCAATCATCCCATGATTGTCTCTCAGGGCATACATACCAACAGACTCCCACTTGCACTGCGAGCCAATCACCCTTGAATCATATTCATAATGATCTTCAAACATGTCCCACATGTTATTGTGCTCTAGTGCTAACATAGTGAGTTATGGCAACACCTTGCCAAAGTCGGTATTAACTACATGTCTCTCATCTCTTCGTTGTACATCATATGTATGAGATGGAGTTGTCGTAATATGCGATCTAGTATTCCTTTGCTAACCTTTAGCCACATTGCATGACCAAGTGCTCCTAACTTGTCATCAATGACCGGAATATCTATAAGTTCATCTCTATGAACTCCTAGATCCATATAGTATCCACTGTTGTTCTTTAACGCACGGATACTCAAAATTTCCTTTTAAACGACTTTATTGGAACGTTTCCATTTATTAACAAACATTCTCTTTTATATATACCATATATATTTTGTGATTAATTTTATATCCTTTTCGGAAGTTCGCATCAGTGTAACTCTTTACAATGAACCCTTCCTTATTTCCATAGAACTAGTACTTCTCAAGTACTTATCAAGTTCTTATGGTATTCCAGTAACCCTTACAGGAACTAGACAGACATGCACTCATCATGTCCCACATACGAGTTATCAGGATGAGCACATCATATTGTCATGTCCTACATACAAGATGATGAATGCATTTTATTCTTGCTATGTCCTATACATCCAAGATAATGGGATGATTTAATACATGGTAGATCCATATCTATTCTTAGTGTTCCCATTCTTCATAAGAATTCGACACTTGGCCTTGGGATACTACTAACTCCATGTAACATGGACAAGCTTTCTCCCATTGAATTTGTGTATACTGAACCCTTCAGTATAGATTGCCAATGTATGCTATCTCTTTTTAGGTCAAGAGGTTTTTTAGAACTATCTCTATAGATCTCTATTCCTATCACGTAGGAAATGTCTCTATCTTCCTTAAAGATAATTTCCACTTTGGATTTCAATTCTAGAATATTTCCATTTCACATCAACATGTGGAATGTGAATACGCTCCCACTAAATCACAGATCTCTCTTTATCTTTGTCATATCAGTCAAACCCTTTGACTATATTATCAAAGTAAAGATCCCAACTCTGAGTTGCTTGCACTCAATCAATCACATTGATTGGTCCATTGTAACTTATAGACTTTATTTGCATTATGGATTCATAAACCTTATAGGTTGTGTCACATACACATCCTTGTTTTATTCCTTACATGAATGTAATTTTAGTATTCGCATGCCAAATCTCTTAGTCATTAAGTTGCAATCAACAAGCATCATCCTTCTCAAAATGTTATCCATGTGTCTTAACGCTTAAGACTCATTCGCACTTATGGATTTCATCCCAATGGGTGCTACCATTAAGGTCATACCTTATGGTTCACATGGAAGTCATTTAGGATGTAATGGTCATAAACCATAACTCAAAATCCGATTCCTCATATTCATCTAGATAGTTGACTAATCATATTATCAACTCAGCACATAGATAATCGAGGTGTATCTGTCAAGGATATAAGAACTCACAACTCCTTGTGAATCTTAATGTCCTTTATTAGTGTGGGTCATTCTTTATTTAAGAAGAAATTAGTTATTTGATAATCATCCTCTAACTCCTTAGAGTATGAATCCTTTTGATTTAGACATCACTATGCCTTAATCACGAGCTCACTATGATACATTATCATAATCATTTACAAGGATCTCAAACATTTGGTTCAAGTATTTCATTCATTGATCTCATCAAGAATTAACACTTTACCAAATTCGTACTTCATTTATGATATTCTTGAACACTTCAAGATATTCATATTGATATTTCTCTAAACACCATCTGAAGTATTAGCATTAACTCTAATAGGTATGTAAATACATCACATGTATTATACCTAATAGGATAATCATTCTCCCACTACCACTAGTGAAGATTGATTCATGTATCTTACTAGTTCTCTAACCAAAAGAGTCTAGACTTATCCATCATATGGAAACTAGAATTGAATTTCTCATGATTTATGCTAATTTGATTGTTTGAGTTATCAATAACTTTTAGGTATCATTTTATCTTATGCATACCAAGTACCACAAGATAAACAAGGCATTGCCATAAAGATCATATCTTTTGAAATTGAAACATCAACTTTATTAATTGCCATTATTGTCATACAATATACAAAAATAATGTGTTTCTATCCATTGGAAAATATGAAATAGCAGTTCATAACTCTATTACATGCCTTCAAGGCTGAAAATAAACTAAAGTACTCCTATAGATGGCAGAAACACTTTCCCCATTTATTGGGTGCTTTACACTTTATATCTTGGTATCATATACCTCAAAAAGTGTTACAAGTTTATTTCATGACACCTTTAGGTGGAGACATTTGTCGCCTCCTTCTTCTTTAGTTCTTCTAGATAGAGTGGACAATTCCTTTTCCAATGTCCTGGCTTTTGACAATGATGGAAATTGCCTCTCTTGGTCACGCCTCGCTTGGCCTTGAGAGTTGAAGACGACTTGGGCTATTGGCTAGCATCAGAACCTTTCTTAGCCTTGCCTTTACCCTTGCACTTGGACTTGCCTTTCTTGCTGCTGATCATCATCACAGACTTAGGCTTTTCCTTCTTAATCTGTTCCTCAGTTGTCCTCAACATGCCCAACAACTCTGTCAACGGCTTGTCAAAGTTGTTCATGTTGTAGTTCATCACAAATTGACTGTAGGATTCTGGCAACGATTGCAGTATCACGTCAGTAGCCAACTCTTGGCTCAGAGGAAATCCCAGTCTCGTCAGATTCTCCACATACCCAATCATCTTGATCGTGTGAGGACCAACTGGATCTCCTTCTGTCATGACACACTTGAACAGTGCCCTGGAGACATCATATCTCTCTTACTGTGCTTGATCTTCATACATGTTTTTGAGATGCTGAATCATCTCAATGACACCCATGTTCTCATGTTGTCTCTACAACTCATGGTTCATGGAGCACAACATCAAGCACTTTGCATCAATGGCATCATCAGAATGCTTCTTATAAGCATCCCTTTCTGCCTTTGGTGTGGTAGGAGCAGGTTCCTCTAGAATTGGAGTATCCAGGACATAGAGCTTTCAGTCTTGAGTGAGAACAATTCTCAATGTCCTAAACCAGTCGTAGAAGTTAGTCCCATTTAGCTTGTCCTTTTCAAGGACCGATCACAACAAAAAGTGATTGTTGTTTGTTGTCATTTGTACTACAAAAGGAAATATATACAGTTTAGTCCAAAGCTCAATTTTGACTCATTTGATTGATTTGAAAGGTTGACAATATAATTGGGACTTTAATTAATTATCGCTCCCATTATTTTTGTTCAAATTGATAGCCCTCACCATGAATTTAGAAGATTGCATCATACACTCTTCTAGTGGGTCAAGATCCTAAAATCCTCTAAGTCATGGACCAGCTAGGGCTGTCACCCACAAATTAGATCTTCTAGGTAGGCAACTTTTCCCAATTGCATCATATGCAACTCTTGAAAGATGTCATATCCAACTCCTTTCCATGATCACCTCCATGCCTCAAGGTGCTAGATCCTATCCAGGTCACCTTGTTAAGTCCGACCCAAAGCCAACACGATGAATATGCACTCGGCTAGGGCAGACCTGTACATTCATCCTTCACACTTCCACGAGATAGATGGTGCACCACGCTAGGGCGTTCCCACACTTGTCCGATCAAGCTTTTCACGTGGGTCACATTTGGAATGCATCTAAAAATTTAATATTTAATGAGGGATTGTGTTTTTATAGGTACATATACATATCCAATCACCACAATATATAGTATGTATCATATACATGCTATATCCCATAGAAAACATGTGAAATGATAAAAGCAATGATTATGGCCATCCTAATTTGATTCCTCAAGCCAAGATGAATCACGATCATCTAGGTCTACATTACATGCAACCTGTCCATGATGAAGTGCTATAGTCGTCCGAGTTGATCAACTCATTACATGAATGGCCTGCTCGCCCTGGTCGTTCATCTGGGTTCCACCAGCCGATCGGTTGGCTCCTCTAACTGATCGGTTTGCCTGGTCATCGTGCATCTCCTCAGGTCACCACTCGCTCGACTCACTCCTCAAGCCGATTGTCTGGATCGCCAACCGATCGGTTCACACCTTGAACCGATTGTCTCGGTCGTCTTTAGATGTCCTTCGTTCTTTGACATAATAGGAAATATAAAAAGATCTATCCTATTTACATTTAAATTGGGAAACCTCGAGTAACATTTGGGGGGAGCAAAGTTAGGAAAGAAATCTCGACTTATCTCGAGTTACATCAAGAATAGGAGATAGGGAATCAGTGTGAAGACTGAGATGCAAGCAACCACATTCAACCAAGCACACATATAGGGTTTCTTGGACATAACCACGCTATAAATGAACCACAAAACTCATTTAAGGGTGAGGTGTATCGATTGAATTCATATTACATATCATATATTTATATTGGGATTTGTGGATTTAGGATTGGACATGCATAAAGCCAATTTTATTCGCATCGTATGCAATAAATAAAGGTGACAAACCAAAATCGATCATGTCGATAATCCTCAAGTATAGAGTAGTTGATGTGGCTCTGATACCACTGTTAGGTTTCAGGGGAGACAGAGAAGGAAGCGGAAACAAAAATTTTCTTCTCCCAAAGCCAGAATAAAGGAATCGTGTCAACGTCTATACAATAGGAAGGATGGTTTGTAGAGGCATACCTTGTCCCGAGGCTTGCTCGGTGACGTTACCTCACGTCTTGCACGATCTTCACCTCCGGTCCTGGACGGTGTTTGTGCAGCTCCTGGTCTCACCGGGATTGTCGGGATTTACGGCTGTCCTCCGAGCGGCAGAAGTCTCCCGCCTCTGAAGTAGGTCACACAGACCACCTTGAACTCTGATCTCCTTGTCCCATAAGGAATCGGAAGGAGTTGCACCCTCCTGTCAGTGTACTAGTCACCAACACACTCTCCTGCAACTAGTTACTTTTTTGTAGTTGTCTTTCCCTTGTTGTGCCTCCCTTATCGGGTAGCACTAGCTCGGGCTGTCTCGGTTACCGAAATCAGAGAGAACGACAACTTTACAGAGCAACTGGTGTTCTGAGTTGTTGTTGTTTTTTAGAAGCCCCCAATACCCCTATATATAGTAGGGTCATGGGACATGGTTCTCTACCCCGGGCAATGCGGGATTAAATAGGAGTATAAGGGTTCAAGATTTTCCACAGAACAACCAACTTCCGCTAGCTAAACTGATCGGTTCACACCCTGAAATGATTGTTTTGGGACCTGAGCCGATCGTTTGGGACCTGAGCCGATCGTTTGGGGCTCCGAGCCGATCGACTGGTGCTCTGAGCTGATGGGTTCGTAGTCCTGATCCAACTCAAATTGACTTTCATATTTGTTTCCAATTGATCAAATATTAATCCTTATCCAAATCGAATTTACACAAGTGAAACAAATTGTATTTGCAAAATAGACTTCTGACTTTCCAAACGATCTGGGTTGGTCAGACAAATTGACCGGTTCAACAATTGAGCCGATCGTTTCATGACACATGATCCGATCGACTCACAACTTGAGCCGACTGGTTTAACAACCTAAGCCGATCGGTTCATCTCATGAGTCGATCAGTTGGGGCATTAGACTATGCAAAATCAGTCAATTGCAGTTTCAATCAATCTGATACTCTAATCAATCAGTCCAACACCTTGAAAACTATGATATCGAGCTATCAATTGCTTGAGTGTTTAATTGAACTACTAAACTCCTTTAGTAATAAATCTAAACATCATTTGTGGATAAAATCCTCTTCCAGGTTAAATCCTATGTGTGTGACCCTGTAGGTCCATTTCATGTTGGCAGTGAAAGTCCATAAAACTTATGACTTCACAAGCAAGGAGCGGTGCCTAGTCGCACATCAGTGCTACCAAAGTGAAAAGGAAATTTGGAGAACAACTTTCAATCCTACAATTCGTGAGTGGTGTTACCGTGAATCTATAATTCCTATCACTGATATCCCGAATGAACTCAAGGCATGGAACAGTCATCCTGTCAATGTTCATTCACTTTCTTGATCTCAGAGTAGATTGGAGGAGATATGTATGACATCAATATCACATACTTATTCACACATGCGTGCATGCCTATCTCAATCCTACTCATCAAGTGTCCATGGATATCAAACTCCCTTAGGAGGGACAAATCCCATATCTATCACTCACCCCTTAAAAGCCCCATGTGTCAAATTCACCCAATCATCACCTTTATAACAACCCATGTTTCAGGACTATGTTTGATGATGTCAAAGTGTACCCAACGACATGTGTTGAGTGTAGTGATTTCAGGTCAAAGAATCACATTCACCACCATCATTGTGAGAACTGACTGTGACTACCATGTCATGGTTCCATGTGTCAAACTCACGGTGGGTCTGTCTGGTACACTTGTTCTCTAACAAGTACCTATGTGTTTGGTTTGATATCTCCATATCATGACTAACGAGATTCTGTCATCAACCAACACCACAATCCAGTCTTGTGTGTCATTGATGTCTATCTACCTTCCACAATGACATCCGACTAGGGACATAATAAGAATGTAAAAACTCTTAGCATCTGTGTGATCTCATCGTTTAGGTCCTTAACCTGAAAGCATACGTCATTGAGTAATGTCATTCTCTAGACGTTCAATCTGTTCTATCATTATCTCATATGACTAAACCAGAAATAATTGGAAGCTTTCCTTTGATAATTATCAAATCAATCTTTATGTATCCCACCAATCATCCCATGATTGTCTCTCAGGGCATACATACCAACAGACTCCCACTTGCACTGTGAGCCAATCACCCTTGAATCATATTCATAGTGATCTTCAAACATGTCCCACATGTTACTGTGCTCTAGTGCTAACATAGCAGTTATGGCAACACCTTTCCAAAGTCAGTATTAACTGCAAGTCTCTCATCTCTTCATTGTACGTCATACGTATGATATGGAGTTTTCGTAATATGCGATCTAGTATTCCTTTGCTAACCTTTAGCCACATTGCATGACCAAGTTCTCTTAACTTGTCATCAATGACCAGAATATCTATAAGTTCATCTCTATGAACTCCTAGATCCATATAGTATCCATTGTTGTTCTTTAACACACGGATACTCAAGATTTCCTTTTAAAAGCTTTATTGGAACGTTTCCATTTATTAACAAACATTCACTTTTATATATCCCATATATATTTTGTGATTAATTTTCTATCCTTTTCAGAAGTTTGCATTAGTGTAACTCTTTACAGTGAACCCTTCCATATTTCCATAGAACTAGTATGTCTCAAGTACTTATCAAGTTCTTATAGTATTCCATTAACCCTTACTGGAACTAGACAGACATCCACTCATCATGTCCCACATATGAGTTATCAGGATGAGCACATCATATTGTCATGTCCTACATACAAGATGATGAATGCATTTTATTCTTGCTATGTCCTATACATACAAGATAATGGGATGATTTCATACATGATAGATACATATATATTCTTAGTGTTCCCATTCTTCATAAGAATTGGACACTTGGCCTTGGGATACTAACTCCATGTAACATGGACAAGCTTTCTCCCACTAAATTTGCATATACTGAACCCTTCAGTATAGATTGCCAATGTATGCTTTTTGTTTTCAGGTCAAGAGGTTTTCGAGAACTATCTCTATAGATCTCTATTCCTATCACATAGGAAATGTCTCTATCTTCCTTAAAGATAATTTCCACTTTGAATTTCCATTCTAGAACATTTCCATTTCACATCAACATGTGGAATGTTAATACGCTCCCACTAAATCACAGATCTCTCTTTAAATTTGTCATATCAGTCAAACCCTTTGACTATATTATCAAAGTAAAGATCCCAACTCTGAGTTGCTTGCACTCAATCAATCACATTGATTAGTCCATTATAACTTATAGACTTTATTTGCATTAATGGATTCATAAACCTTATAGATTGTGTCACGTACACATCCTTGTTTTATTCCTTACA
Organism: Alisma plantago-aquatica; assembly: GCA_963693085.1. Lineage (NCBI taxonomy): Eukaryota > Viridiplantae > Streptophyta > Magnoliopsida > Alismatales > Alismataceae > Alisma > Alisma plantago-aquatica. Next base: position 1,115,070,649 of record OY856410.1, read on the forward strand.
GGAATGCATTTTTAGTATCTGTATGCCAAATCTCTTAGTCATTAAGTTGCAATCAACAAACATCATCCTTCTCAAAATGTTATCCATGTGTCTTAACGCTTAAAACTCATTCACACTTATGGATTTCATCCAAATGGGTGCTACCATTAAGATAAACAAGGCATTGCCATAAAGATCATATCATTTCAAATTGAAACATCAACTTTATTAATTGCCATTATTATCATACAATATGAAAAAATAATGTGTTTCTATCCATTGTCAAATATGAAATAGTAGTTCATAACTCTATTACATGCCTTCAAGGCTGCAAATAAACTAAAGTACTCCTATAGATGGAGGGAACACTTGCCCCATTTATTGGGTGCTTTACACTTTATATCTTGGTATCATATACCTCAAAAAGTGTTACAAGTTTTTTTCATGACACCTTCAGGTGGAGATGTCTGTCGCCTCCTTCTTCTTTAGTTCTTCCAGATAGAGTGGACAATTCCTTTTCCAATGTCCTGGCTTTTGACAATGATGGCAATTGCCTCTCTTGGTCACGCCTCCCTTGGCCTTGAGAGTTGAAGACGACTTGGGTTGCTGGCTAGCATCAGAACCTTTCTGAGCCTTGCCTTTGCCCTTGCGCTTGGACTTGCCTTTCTTGTTGCTGATCATCATCACATACTTAGGCTTGTCCTTCTTCATCTATGCCTCGGTTGTCCTCAACATGCCCAACAACTCTGTCAACGGCTTGTCAAAGTTGTTCATGTTGTAGTTCATCACAAACTGACTGTAGGATTCTGGCAACGATTGCAGTATCACATCAGTAGCCAACTCTTGGCTCAGAGGAAATCCCAGTCTTGTCAGGTTCTCCACAAACCCAATCATCTTGAGCGTGTAAGGACCAAATGGATCTCTGTCTGTCATGACACACTTGAACAGCACCCTGGAGACATCATATCTCTCTTACCGTGCTTGATCTTCATACATGTTTTTGAGATGTTGAATCATCTCAATGACACCCATGTTCTCATGTTTTCTATGCAACTCGTGGTTCATGGAGCAGAACATCAAGCACTTTGCATCAATGGTATCATCAGAATGCTTCTTATAAGCATCCCTTTCTGCCTTTGGTGCGGTAGGAGCAGGTTCCTATGGAATTGGAGTATCCAGGACATAGAGCTTTCACTCTTGAGCTAGAACAATTCTCAATTTACTAAACCAATCATGGAAGTTAGTCCCATTTAGCTTGTCCTTTTCAAGGACCGATCACAATGAAAAGTGATTGTTGTTTGTTGTCATTTTTACTACAAAAGGAAATATATGCAATTTAGTCCAAAGCTCAATTTTGACTCATTTGATTTATTTGAAAGGTTGACGATATAATTAGGACTTTATTTAATTATTGCTCCCACTATTTTTGTTCAAATTGATAGCGCTCACCATCAATTCGGAAGATTGCAACGTACAATCTTCTAGTGGGTCAAGATCCTGAAATCATGTAAGTCATGGACCAACTAGGGCTATCACCCACAACTTAGATCTTCTAGGTAGGCAACTTTTTCCAATTGCATCATATGCAACTCTTGAAAGATGTCATATGCAACTCCTTGCCATGATCACCTCCATGCCTCAAGGTGCTAGATCCTATCTAGTTCACCTTGTTAAGTCTGACCCAAATCCAACACGATGAATATGCACCCTACTAGGGAAGACCCACATATTCATCCTTCACGCTTCCACGAGATAGACGGTGCACCATGCTAGGGCGTGCCCACACTTGGCTGATCAAGATTTTCATGTGTGTTGCATTTGGAAGGCATCTAAAACTTTAATATATAATGAGGGATTTGGTTTTTATAGGTAAACATACATATACAATCACCACAATATATAGTATGTATCATATACATGCTATATCCCACAGAAAACATGTGAAATGATAAAAGTGGTGATTATGGCCATCCTAATGTGATTCCTCGAGCCAAGAGGAATCACGGTCATCTAGGTCTACATCACATGCAACCTATCCATGATGAAGTGCTATAGCCGTACGAGTTGATAAACTCATCACATGAATGACTTGCTTGCCCTGGCCGGTCGTCTGGGTGCCACCAGCCGATCGGTTGGCTCCTCCGACCGATCAGTTCGCCTGGTCATCATGCATCTCCTCAGGTCGCCTCCCGCTCGACTTGCTCCTCGAGTCGATCGTTTGGATTGCCAACCAATCGGTTCATGCCTTGAACCAATCGACTCAGTCGTCTTCATATGTCCTTCATTCTTTGACATAACAGGAAATATAAAAAGATCTATCATATTTACGTTAAATTGGGAAACCTCGATTTACATTCAGGGGGAGTAATGGTAGGAAAGAAATCTCGAGTTATATCAAGTTACATCAAGAATAAGTGATAGGGAATCGGTGTGCAGACCGAGATGCAAGCAACCACGTTCAACCAAGCACACATATAGGGTTTATTGGCCATAACCACGCTATACATCCACCACAAAACTCGTTTAAGGGCGACGTGTATCGAGTGCATTCATATTACATATCATATATGTATATTGGGATTTGTGGATTTAGGATTGGACATGCATCAAGCCAATTTTATTCGCATCGTATGCAATAAATAAAGCAGACAAACCAAAATCAATCATATCGATAATCCTAAAGTATAGAGCAGTTGACGTGGCTCTGATACCACTATTAGGTTTCAGGGGAGACAGAGAAGGAAGCGGAAACAAAAATTTTCTTCTCCCAAACCCAGAATAAAGGAATCGCGTCAACGTCTATACAATAGGAAGGATGGTTTGTAGAGGCATATCTTGTCCCGAGGCTTGCTCAGTGACGTTACCTCGCAGCTTGCGCGATCTTCACCTCCGGTCTTGGATGGTGTCTATGCAGCTCCTGGTCTCACTGGGATTGTCAGGATTCACAGCTGTCCTCTGAGCGGAAAAAGTCTCCCGCCTATGAAGTAGTCTACATGGGCCACCTGGAACTCCGATCTCCTTGTCCCATAAGGAATCGGAAGGATTCGCACCCTCTTATTGGCGTACTAGTCACCAACACACTCTCCTGCAACCAGTTACTTTTCTGTAGTTGTCTTTCCCTTGTTGTGCCTCCCTTAATGGGTAGCACTTGCTCGGGCTCTCTCGGTTACTAAAACCAAAGAGAATGACAACTTTATAGAGAAACTGGTGTTATGAGTTGTTGTTGTTTTTTAGAAGCCCCCAATACCCCTATATATATAGGAGGTTCATGGGACAGGGTTCTCTACCTCGGGCAATGCGGGATTAAATAGGAGTAGAAGGGTTCGAGATTTTCTATAAAACAACCAACTTGTGCCAGCTGAACCGATCGAGTCACACCCTGAAATGATCATTTTGGGCCCTGAGCCGATCATTTGGGACATGAGCCGATCGTCCGGGGCTTCAATCCGATCAGCTGGTGCTCTAAGCCGATCGGTTCGTGGTCCTGATCCAACTGTAATTGACTTTCATATTTGTTTTTGATTAATCAAATATTAATCCTACTCCAAATTGAATTTACACAAGTGAAACAAATTGTATTTGTAAAATAGTCTTCTGACTTTCCAAACGATCTCGGTTGGTCACACAAATCGATCGGTTCAACAATTGAGTTGATCGTTTCATGAAACATGAGTCGATCGACTCACAACTTGAGCCGGATGGTTCAACAACCTGAGACGATCGGTTCATCTCATGAGTTGATTGGTTACGGCAGCATACTATGCAAAATCAGTCAATTGTAGTTTCAATCAATCTGAAACTCTAATCAATTGGTCCAACACCTTGAACACTATGATATTGAGCTATCAATGGATTAGGTGTTTAATTGAACTACTAAACTCCTTTAGTAATCAATCTAAACATCATTTGTGGATAAACTCCTCTTCCAGGTTAAATCCTATGTGTGTGACCCTACAGGTCCATTTCACATTGGCAGTGAAAGTCCATAACACTTATGACTTCACAAGCAAAGAGAGGTGCCTAGTCACACATCAGTGCTACCCAAGTGAAAAGGAAAGTTGGGGAACAACTTTCAATCCTACAATCCATGAGTGGTGTTACAGTGAATGTATAATTCCTTTGTCACTGATATCCCGAATGAACTCAAGGCATGGAATAGTCATCCTGTCAATGTTCATTAATTCACTTTCTTGATCTTAGAGTAGATTCGAGGAGATATGTATGACATCAATATCACATACTGATTCATACATGCGTGCATGTCTATCTCAATCCTACTCATCAAGTGGCCATGGATATCAAACTCCCTCAGGAGGGACACATCCCATATCTATCACTCACCCCTCAAAAGCCCCATGTGTCAAAGTCACCCAATCATCACCATTATAACAACCCATGTTTCAGGACTACGTTTGATGATGTCAAAGTGTACCCAACGACATGTATTTAGTGTAGTAATTTTAGGTCAAAGAATCACATTCACCACCATCACTATGAGAACTGACTGTGACTACCATGTCATGGTTCCATGTGTCAAACTCACGGTGGGTCTGTCTGGTACACTTGTTCTCTAACCAATACCTATGTGTTTGGTCTGATATCTCCATATCATGACTAATGAGATTCTGTCATCAACCAACACCACAATCTAGTCTTGTGTGTCATTGTTGTCTATCTACCTTCCATAATGACATCCGACTAGGGACATAATAAGAATGTACAAACTCTTAGCATCTGTATGATCTCAACATTCAGGTCCTTAACCTGAAAGAATACATATCTAGACATTCAATTTGTTCTATCATTATCTCATATGACTGAACCAGAAAGAATTGGAAGCTTGCCTTTGATACTTATCAAATCAATCTTAATGTATCCCACCAATCATCCCATGATTGGCTCTCAGGGCATACATACCAACATAAATCCCATCTACATCACTCGCAGTCACCCCCATGTGTCACAATGCACCCGAGCATCACCTTTATGGTAACCCTTATTCAAGGTCACTTTGATTGATGTCTAAGTACACTAAACGACATGTGATGAGTGTAGTGACTTTAGGTCTAAGAACCTCAACCAGCACCAACACTATAAGAGATGACTCTGACTACCAATTATGGTTTCCATGTATCACTCTTATGGTGGGTCTATCTGATACACTGTTCTCTAACAAGTATCTATATATTTGGTTTGATATCAAATATCATGACTAATGATATTATTTCATCAACTGACACAAACTCTAGTCTTATGTGTTATTGGTATCTATTATCCTTCCATAATAACATCTGACTAGGGACATATCAAGAATATACATACTCTTAACATTCATATGATCTCATTGTTCAGGTCCTCAGCCCAAAGACATACATCATTGAGTAATATCATTCTTTAGACATTTATTATGTTATGTCGTTATCTCACAATTCAATAAAATAGAATAAATTGGAAGATTTCCTTTATTATGAATCAAATCATTTACAAGTTATGCCATTACAATCATCTTATGATTGGCTCTCTGGGCATACATACCAACAGATTCCCACTTGCACATAGACCAAATCACCCATGAATCTCAAACCAATGATCTAAAATGACTATCATGCTTCTTCTATGAAAGTGCATTTGTCAAGGGGTCAACAATATTGCTTTTGGTTGGTACTCTACAAATCTTCACATCTCTTTGCTCTACGATCTCTTGTATGAGATGGAACTTCCTTTTTATATGCTTGGAACGCTGATGCGATTGGGGTTACTTAGCTCGTGCAATAGCTCCATTATAGTCACAATATATCTCAATTGCATCGCTGATTCTTGGAACAACCCCAAGTTCTAAGACGAACTTCTTGATCCAAATAGCCTCCTTTACTGCATTCGATGCAACACTATACTCGGCCTCTCAACAACTATCTTTTTCTTAGAACTCTTCCAGCTCACATCACCATTTTTGAGGCAAAACACAAATCCAAATTGTGATCTTTAATCAACTATGTCAGTTTGGAAGCTTGCATCGGTGTAACCCTTTACCACCAGCTCTTCCTCCCTACCATAGACAAGGAACTGATCCTTAGTTCTTCTCAAGTACTTAAGGATGTTCTTCACGGCTGTCCAGTGAGCATCACCTAGATCTGACTGATATCTTCTCATCATGCTCAAGGCATATGAGACGTCTGGATGAGTACATAACACTGCATACATGATAGATCCAATTGTGGATGAATATGGAATGTTACTCACACGCGCCTTTTCTTCACAAGAACTGTGACATGGATCTCTAAAGATGCTAATACCATGAAACATGGGAAATTTTTCTCTCTTGAGTTCTCCATGCTGAACCTCTTCAACACTTTGTCTATGTATGTGCTTAGACATAGTCCAAGAAGCCTTCTAGATCTATCTCTACAGATCTTGATTCTTAGAATATTGGATGCTTTGCCTAAGTCTTTCATATATAATGTACTTCCTAGCCAGTTATTTATCATGTGTAAAAAAGGAATGTCATTCCCCATCAACAATATGTCATTTACAAACAATATGAGGAATATGACTATGCTCCCACTAACCTTCTTGTACACACAAGGTTCATCTTCACTTTGACTAAAGACAAACTCTTTGAAAGATTCTAGCTCTGAGATGCTTGCCTCAATCCATAGATTGACCATTGTACCTTACATACTTTATTTGAATCTTTTGGATTTATAAAACCCTTAGGTTGTTCTATGTACACATCCTCAAGAATATTCATGTTAAGGAATGTGATTTTAACATCCATCTGCCAAATCTTATAGTCATGATAAGCTGCAATAGCAAACATGATCCTATCATGGACTTAACCATGTATTGGAGAAAAAGTTTCATCATATCCAACACCTTCAATTTGTTTGAAACCTTTTGCAACCAATCTTTCCTTATAGGTTTGTACATTACCATCCATGTCAGTCTTGTTCTTGAAGACCCACTTGCACCCTATGGGATTTACCCATTCAGGTGAATCCACCAAGGTCCATACCCTGTTGTCTTAAATGAATTCCATCTCATATGTCATAGCCTCAAGCCATTTATCAGACTCTAGTCCCTTAGTATCTTCTAGATAGATTGTTGGCTCATCATCTATGACAAGCTTGCAGCCTTCTTGAGTCACAAGATATCCAAATATTTTAGGTTCTAGGCATGTTCTACTAGATCTACGAGGTTCTTATGTTACTTGAGGAATTTGAGATTCCACAACCATTTTTAAGTCTCCTTATTCCTCATGTATCTCTTCAGGTTCAATGTTTTCTTGTTTGTCTTGAACATCTTTGAGTTTTACTTCCCTCCCACTAATTCCTTTGGAAATAAGTTCCTTTTCTAGAAATACACTAGTCCTGGCAACAGACATTTTGTTGTCATATGGCGTGTAAAAGGAGTATCCCCTAGTTTCTTTTGGATATCCAAAAAATTACATTTATCAGATTTGGGTCCAAGCTTTTCAGGAAACATTTTCTTGATAGAAGATTTGCATCCCCAAATCTTCACAAAAGACACATAGGGACGTTTCCCATGCCATATCTCATATGGTGTCTTTTGAACTAACTTAGACGGTATGTGGTTAAGTGTAAACATTGTAGTTTCTAGATCATAACCCAAGATTGAAGTCAGAAGATCAACAAAACTCATCATTGATCGCAACATATCTAGCAATGTGTGATTCCTTCTCTGTGATACACCAATATATTGAGGTGTTCCAGGTGGAGTCCATTGTGGTATGATACCATGGGCTCGTAGAAGGTCCTTAAAATCTTGGCTTAAGTATTCTCCATCTTGATCACTTGATCAGAACAAAGTTTCTTAGTACTTTTGCCAAGCTAGTTTTTTACTTCATTCATAAACTCCTTGAACCTGTCAAGAGTATCTAACTTATTTTTCATCAAGTAAACATAACCATACCTACTGAAATCATCAGTGAAGGTAATGAAGTACTGATACCCACCTGTAGCATTTGTTCTAAAAGGGCCACACATATCAGTATGTATGAGTCCTAATAGATCACCAATCCTCTCACTATTTCCAGTGAACAGAGTCTTTTTCATCTTACCCAACAAACAAGACTCACATGTCACTATTGATTTGAAATCAAAAGAGTCTAGATAACCATCTTTTTGGAGTCTAGATATGTGTTTCTCATTTATATGACATAGACGATAATGTCAAAGGTATGTTTTGTTTGAGTTATCGAGTTTTTGTCTTTTGGTATTTACGTTATACACACTTATCTCTAGATCTATCAAGTATAGACCATAACACATTGGGGCACTATCATAAGAGATCCCATATTTAGTAATAGAGCATTGACCATCCTTTATAAGAAATTCGAATCCATTCTTGTCCAAACAAGATACATATATGACGTTCCTATTAATGGAAGGTATGCAAAAATAGTTCTCCAACTCTATTACAAGCCCAATAGGTACAGATAACTGATAGGTTTCAACTACACTGGAAGCAACTCTTACTCCATTAGCAACACGCAGTTCAATCTCAACTTTTGCTAAAGGTCTACCTTTTTTCAGATCCTTCACATTTGAGTAAATGTACAATCCACATCCAATATCTAGTACCCAAGATGGAGAATTAGTGAAGTTAATCTCAATTATGTATATACCTGAATTAGAGATCTCTATCCCTTGTTTCATCATCCTAGGTTTCCTTCTCCTTATTTTGAGTGCAAAAGACTTAGACTTTAACTTACCCTTTGAAGACTTCTTGGCCTTGCCTTTGTCCTTAGACTCTATTTCGTTGATCTCCATCACATATTTGTCCTTCTTCATTTGTGCTTTGACATATACCATCATGCCAAGCAACTCAAATAACAGTCTAGCCATGCTACTTCAGTTGTAACACTTGATAAAATGGCTATATAATTTGTGCAAGGATTGCAAAATGATATCCGTGGCCAACTCTTGACCTAAAGGAAATCTCAATCTTTCTAGATGTTCTATATGCCCAATTATATTGAACACATGTGACTCTACTAGATCTCCCTCTGTCAATTTGCACTAAAAATGCCTTAGAGACATTATACCTTTCATGATGCTGATACAGCTCACAATTCATATACCTCAACATATGGTCTTTGATGCCTACAAAATCATTGACATGCTTCATGTAAGCATCCATTTCATCCTTAGGAGTATATAGAGAGGATTTCACTAGCATTGGTGTTTCAGGAACACAATGAACACTTCTCAAAGTCCTGAACCAGTCATGGAAATATATCTCGTTAAGAGTATCTTTCATAAGGACCGATCACAATAATGATTTTGTTGTCATTTGATTCTACAAGAGAAAATTTTGCATTTTGTCAAAACACCTTTAGATTAGATTTGATTTGAATAATATTTGACGATATTTAATTAGACCTTTAATTAATTACCTCTCCCACTATTTTGTTCAAATTGATGGCCCTCACTACTAATTCAGAAGATTGTGGCGTACAATCTTCTAGTGAGCCAAGATCTAAAATAATTAAGTCAATACCTAATCAATGTTGGTGTTCATGACCAATTATAAAGGTAGAAAATATTTTCCAATTGCATCTCATACAATTTGGTATGCACAATTCTTTACCATGGCCCATCTTTATGCTTCTAGCCACTTAATCCTATTAAGGTCACCCAGTTAAGCCTCACCCATAAGAGAATAGGATAGAATAAGCACCCTACTAGGGCAGACCCACATATCTATCATCTTACTTCCATAAGATAGACATTGCACCATGCTAGGGTGTGCCCACACTTGGTCGATCAAACTTTTCATGTGTGCTGCTTATGATAAGCATCTTAGGCTTAATACTGAGGGATTTATATTTATGAATAAATATACATATCCAATCACCACATATATACAGTACGTATAGTATACATGCTATGTCCCACAAATTAAAATATGCAGTAAAATAAAAGTAATGGTTATGGCCATTCTAATGTAATTCTTTAGAGTCACGAGGAATTATCACAACCTAGGATCTACATCTCATGCAGAAATATATTATTGATGAAGTTCTATGCTTTCCAATTTGAATTGATTGGTTCAACCCTTGAACCGATTGGCTTGCCTCCTGGCCGGTTGATTGGTCGTCTCCCGATCATCTGGTTTCTAGTCCACCATCTTTTGGATCCTCTAGTTGATCAGTTGAGCCTCAATGGCCATCTAGCCGACCGACTCATCTTCGGAAACGGGCGGCTCATCTTTTTTCATTGTAACAAGAAATTAAACTATCCTAATATTACATGATTATAGTGAAACCTTGAATTACATTCAAGGGGATCAAAGGTAGGAGAGAATAATATTTTTAAAATTAGAAGATAAGGCAGAGGCTCAGTATGCAAACCGAGATAAAATAGGAATAAAAACACCACCACCGTGCATAAATAATTAGAATTATTGGCCAAAATCACGCTACACATTCACCATAAAAACCAGTTTTTAGGGCGACTTGTGTAAATTGCACACACACACACACACACACACACATATATATATATATATATATATATATATATATATATATATATATATATATACATATATATATAAATTTGGGATTGTATGTGGCATTTAATTAGATACGTGTATTTAATATTCACATCTTTGTAATAAATAAACGATGAAAACCAAAAAATCGATCATATCGATTATCCCAAAATATAGAAAATTAATGTGGCTCTGATACCACTGTATGGAAATATGCCATCCTAGCAGGTAGCGGAAAAAAAATTATATTGTTATATTCTCCTTATAATAGTAGATCATGTCAACAACTATATAATGGAAATGATTGTTTCGAAGATATACATGGTCTTGGAGCAAGTCCAGCGGTAATCTCCTCATTGTAGTGTGTGACTTTCTCCAAGTTGTACATGACATCATCTGCAGTAGCTCCTGGTTGATCACCATAGATGGCAGCCTGACGTTTTCCTCCTAGTGACAGACAATGACCTCCTTGCCTCTATGATAGTCCATACAGACTACTTAAAACTCCACATAATATGTATGAAGAAAATCTAGAAAAAAATATTGTTATATCTAGTCATCTACGAGAGACTCCAACTAGTGGATATGAGCAAATAAACAGACCACTTTGCATGGTATTATACACAATAGAATACAAAATGAATGTATTCATTAATAGATCTAACGATCAGATAAAAGTTTAGCTTTCATATCTAGATATCTGCAAGAGGTCCCCAACTAGTGGGAATGGGTGGGAAATTACCACTCATTCTTATATTTTTCATAGCAAATTACAAAATCAAATTAATTATTGTAAATATATATAATGATTATTTAGTATTCATATCCAAGTATCCACAAAGAGTCCTTAATTTTTTTAGCTCAAGTAGGGAAAAGGATCATTCAGCCTCCATTGTGCATAGAAGAACAAAAATCAACTAGGTGAGAATCAATCCTCTCTCTCTCTAGGATAGCTCTGATCCATCTCTAGGCGATCCCTGGTGCTCGCGATGGCGGGCGGGCCACCGTCGTCACCATCCCCTGAGGTGGACCCGCTGAAGAAGGTGACTGAGGCCCCCCTGTTGCAGAAGGCGATCCCCGCAAAGATAGCAGAGAAGTGGAGCGCACCTGGAGTTGATTTTACTGAGACGTCTTACTTCGAAAAAACGAGATTAACTAAAGCGGAAGTGATTATTTAACTGGCAACAGAATTATGAAAAATCACTGAAAATTAAAACTTTTTAAGAAAAGATCTTCAAGCATAAAGCTCTTTTATAATTAAACAAGATAAACAGTTAACATCATGGTAAAATCACCTCTCGAGTGATTATTTACATTCAGATACAAAATCTTGAGGCTTAAAGCCAAAAACCTCAAACCTACTGACTCCTAGGACCTGAGAGTACAGAGACGACATAAGACAATCTAACTACATGACTTGACAGTCAGTATCTCCACCTGAGATTCACTGCTATCCCTGGTGCTACTGTTGCTGATAGTGTTCACCCTCAGATTGGTTTCTCTGTCCTCGACGTCCACCTAAAAAGTTGAAACCTACGGGAGTGAGACAATTTGAACAATTGTCCCAGCGAGAGTTATAACTCTCCGCCAGAAGCTTTGTTATAGCAATTAAGGAATAACATAAGCAAGATAACTTAAATCATTCAACAGCAGATTTGATAATAAGCAAAGCAACAATTACTTAAGCAATCACTTCATTAAAGCATATGAAGAACATGTATACTAGATACTTGAACAGATCATTAATGTAAACAATGTAACATCAATCATTGTTTCTCGTAGTTCAACCTAAGCAGATATGCTATGTGGTTGATTATATTTTACAAACATTATTATGCCCTGCGGAGATGAGGTATACCGCTCATACTCCAACCGATCACTACTAAGTCGCATCGGTATCATACATAGGTCATCAAAAGAGCCGGATTCTTATGACCTCATCTTCCTCAGTCAGTGTGAGGATCAACATGCAGGACATCTCGTGTCTCTGCTAAGATAGCTTACCAGGGTATTCTGGCACTTCGCTATTAGAGTCACAGTGGCATTCTGTACTCTCTTCGCCATCGAAAGATCTCTTTTTTATCTCTCATCGATGCGGTATTTAAATATTTCCCTCGGGAGATTTGTGGTGCATCACCCCGGCATAAACATATAATGAAGGGTTGATATATTGAGATACATCTACATCAATTCCTACACTAGGACGTAAGGATATTCACACCCATATTCCCCCACATACTCAAAAGTATGTGATCCAGGAGTTCCCTTAGGAAAACCTGTTTCACCATCATTTAGCTTCTGACAATGATGGATCTATGATGAGGGCTCTACATGATATGATTATAATTGATTATATAGGTACATTTCAGCATTCTTTTAGCATCAAGCATGTTCTTAAACATTAATCATTAGAACAACAACTATGAAAGTAGAATACTAAATGTATCAAGCTTAACTCACATCAATTATCATATGGATATCAATTCTTAATCAACTCATCATAAGTCATCTAATCAGCATGACCTTGATGTTGCTCATGGATCTTACAGCCTATCAATCTCATATGATGCCACTTAAACTAGGCAACATAGTATGTCACTATTCATAAAGCTAATAACATGCTTTCAATGAATATGATATCATAACATTTACCTGGTTATGATTACTTCTTGCTAACCACCTGCATGGTAGTATAATTGAGAATATGCATATATAATAATGTTATCACAATGCTAAAACTTTTTCAATTTCATTATAAAACACCACGGTCGTGCTTCCTTGCACGGTCGTACAAAGGCAAGCTACCACGGTCGTGCTCCTTAGTACAGGCGTGCTAAGATCAACATATCAATATTGATTTCTAGGGTTTGGATTTATTCACTTCAACATGGGATTATTGAACCTCTTAGCTTACATGGCATAAGAATTCCTCATGTTCAACTTATAATTAGGGTTTTATACCCAAAGGCATAACCCAAAATTACTTCATTCATCAAATTACCCTAAATTAGTGTTTACAATTCACATTACTTGTTATTACCCTAGAATTAGGGTTTACTATTCACTTCATAGTGAATTGAGCTCATAGCATCATCATGTGTGAAAATTATCATCATTGATGCCCTCAAATTAGGTTAACATTTATTAATCATCATAATTAGGGTTTCCATGATCTCACCTTGATGGATCATACCCTAATCATGTACATTCTTACATATTGAAGGTATGTTACTTGATTCTCATTCTTGTTAGGAGCCTTCTCTCTCCTATCACTACTAGATGATGTTTACATCACTCTAGATTAGGTTAAGTCAATTCAACTTGATTAACATGAGTCAAGTCATTACCACTGTGCTCATCAGGGTTTGCTTGATCAAGGGGTGTTGTCCACTTGAAACCTTCATGAGTGCCTTGATAATGTTCACCATTAATCATAACATAGGTCAAGATACTAATTACTTAACCCCTTAAAGTATTTAGGTATCATTAGGGTTTAGATTAAACAACCATTGAACCATTTAAGCCATCAAAACATTAAACAATCTTAACCCTAAAAGTCCCCAAACGGTTTCACACTTCAATCTCCAAACGATTTTAAAACCGTTTGGAAGAGTTGACCGTTTGGTAACTTTGACCCTCAAGACCACATGGACAATATCACACTCAAGACTATTTTCCCTTAAATGGTCTTGAAACCATTTCATCATGTTGACCGTTTGGACATGGTTGACTTTGAAACCGTTTGAACAAATCACCTTGAAACCGCATAAGCCTAAACGACATTGAGACCGTTTGCCCCTAAACGGTATTGAGACTGTTTGGTCCCAAATGGTCTTCACACTGTTTGGATTCAAACGGACTTGAGACTGTTTGGTCCAAACATCTCAAAACCGCATGGACCTAAAAAGTGCATCAACACTTGCAATTGATTAGGGTTTTCAAGGTTGAACCCCTCAATTGACATCATACATGTTAACCACTTATCAATTGAGCCAATTAGGGTTATCCTTAATCAATTGGACACTCAATTGACCCTCAATTGATAGCCAATTAGGGTTGGAATCAATGCTATCAATTGAATTAGGGTTTATAGTCGATCAACCATCAACATCCATCAACATGAGCCTAATTGAAGTTGAACCCATAAATTATCATCTAATTGGGCCATGACTTGGCCCAAACGGTCTTGGGATCGTTTGGACATATTCCAAACGGTCTTCAGACCATTTGCCCAAAGTCTCATCAAAATCTAAGTCAATTTTTAAGGGTTGAACCCTAATTAAATTACAAATCAGCACTTTTAATTATTTCAACAACCTATTGTGATTGGACCTTCAATTGATCAAATTTCCTTAACACTAGACCTCCAAACAGTCGTGAGTAGTCACCAAATGGTCTTGATACCGTTTGGGTGACTCCCAAATGGTTTTGAAACCGTTTGGGCCACTCAACCCAAACTTCAACACAATTGGTCCATGAAATCAGCAATTGAACCCGATTAGGGTTTAGGTAATTAAAGTGCCTTCAACTTGTGATTTACTTACAATTAGATTATGATTCTTTGTAGATGATTAATTCATAATGTGTCCAGAAGATCTCTAAATGGTCAACTCTTGTTCAAACTTTCCAAATGGTCTTGGAGACCGTTTGAATCTAAACGGTCTTGCAAACCGCATGAAATCAAACGGTTTTGAAACCGTTTGGTTTCAAACGGTCTTGCAAACCGTTTAGACCAAAGGTCCAAGGTCGTTTGGTAAAGTAAGATAAGGACCAACATTGGTATTAACTCCCATCATCTTCTACCTTGAGACTAAGTTCTGTTCTTCATGGTTTTACTTGTAAGAGTGCAAAGGAAGGTAGAGGAAAGAAGAACAAACTACTAGCACATAGAAAAGAGATGCATAACAAAGCAAAAGAGTTTAGAGTTATAATACCCACATTAAGGTCGTTCCTAGAGCTCCAAGCTTCCAAGATTTCAAGCCTTTAATGGCGTCTTGAGCTCCACAGGTTGGCCAAGGTCGTTTCTCCAAGAAATGGTTGGGAAAGATCGGCTGGAAAGAAGAACCAAGTAAGAAATACTAACAAACCAACCTTGCTTCATGGTTTCCTCCACAAATTTGAGCAAGAAGATGGTCAATCCTTACCTAGAACTCTTTTGGCCATCCTCCTTTGCTCCAAAGCTCTGCCTTTAGTCGGTTTAGCAAGGGGATAAGTGAGAAGGAAGGGGAAATGTTTCCTTTGGTTGTAAAGGAAGAGTGTATATATACTTTGGGTGAAACTTCAACATAAGGACATCTGGTTTCTTGTTTTACATCTAGGTCCCTCTATTCTTTAGACACGTCCCTTCTCCTCATTTCTAAGGTAAAACTCTTTCTAAAACCAAGGTCTAAAGGCAAAGAAGGTCAACTTATTACTAAGGTGTACATATAAAAGGGTTATTATACTTATAACTTGATTATTCAATTACAAGGATGTTCCTTCTTATTTGATTATTCAAATGAAACGCCCCCTTCATCATTATTACTCTAAATGATGACAAGAGTTATAAAAGATATTCTAGAAGGTGTATTTTACAAGTTGCACCCCACATTTTGGGTAAATTGCACTTCACACCAAAACTAGGGTTTTAAGCACAAGGATTGATCCGCAAGCTGCCTCTCAGTGCCCAAGCTTGGAGAATCCATCATACTTCATCATATTCATTCTTATGATGTTTCAACACCAAAGGAACATCTTAACATATGTAAATTGCAAGTTAACCCTTCTAATTGGGTAATTTGCACATAGGTCCTTGTATTACAAAACAATACTACAACATTGTTTAAAAAGAGCAAAAATAGAAATATATGTTTCTCAGGAGCTTTAATTACATACCAAAAGATAATCATTAGTATATAATTACATAATTAAGAAAAACACCTAGGGTTAACTCAAAACCCAGGTCTGGGATGTTACATTTACGGTAGCAAGGGACTGGGCGAAAGCAGTGGAAGGGCCACCGATGCAGATCTGTGGTGGTGATGCTGCGGATGCCAAAGAACCTTTTTACAAAGACGGAGACAAGAGGATTTGGACGAGATTCTCTAGTCCAATAATGGGGGAGATGGATGACTATCACAGGTTATCCGCGATCGTCCAAATAGTGGGAACCTCAGTCAATATCCCTCAACTCAAGGGGTGGATGCTAAGAACCTGGCGACCTAGAGACGATATGGAGATCTTCATCTTTCCTGATGGATTAATCCTAACCCGGTTTGCCAATGAGATGGACCTGAAGCGCGCCATGAACGGAGTACCTTGGTTTTTCGATGACTAATTGGTCCTGGTGAGACAATGGATTCCAGATGTTGATGTCCGTCGCACATCTCTGAAAACTGCCCCAGTGTGGGTGTCTTTACCAGATGTGGGTAAACACTGGTCGTCTAGGGTGATCAATGTCTTAGCACATGCCATTGGGGAACCTAGGGTCATTGAGAGAAGGGTGGATGGCTCAATGCTTGGTTGCACCCGATTCTATGTGGACATTTCAGCTGACAAGGAACTGCCACTGGAGATTATGGTGGAGCTTCCGGATGGAGGGGAATGGGAAATAAAAGTTAGATATGAAGCCATGCCGGATCGCTGTGATACCTGCAAAGTCTTTGTCCATGCTAATGGTGGGTGCCCAGGAGAGAGGGTTTTAAACCCAATGTCGTCTCCCCCCATTGTTGCTCTGGATACTCGCAGACCTCTAAAGCAAAGGGCTTCCCATCCTAAGAGGTTCGCTAGTAAACACGAGATCAATAGGAGGGAACAATAGAAGACTGATCACAGGATTGAGAGATTAAATGTTTCCGATAAAGACAAAGGCAAGAAGGTGGTTGAGGTGGAACAGGAAACAATAGTTATTGAGGAGGGTGAATGCACCAATGCTACTGAATCCAGTGGTATGAAGGAGCAGGAAGACAATGTGATTAATACTATGATAATCCCTACCGGGGTAGTGGGTACTGCCACACCAGTTCTGGCCGTGATGAATCAGTTCTCATTTCTGGAACAAGAACAAGAAGATGATGGAGATACCCCTCTTGATGAAGGGGGACCTCACAGCTGCAGCCCCAGGAAGACTAGGAGTGTTGCTAGAAAGACTAAAGGATGACCCAAATACAAGAATGGAGGAGGGTCAAACTCAAATAATTAAATGTCTATATTGGCATGGAATGTCCGTGGGGCATCAATGCCAAGTACATAGAGGAAACTAAGGAAAATTCTAAAGGGGATGCATACTGGGATTGTGTGCTGCCTTGAGACAAGGATAAAGAGGACTACAGCTGATCGTGTTAATACCCTTTTTCCCATTCATTGGAGGAACTTTAACAATCTTGACAAGGTGGATGGAGGCAGAATTGCCATAGGTTGGGACCCCAATATATGGCAAGTGGAACCGATAAGCGCAATTGATCAGATTGTTACAGTTAGCTGCTTCAATGGTGGAGGCTTCTCTTGTATACTCTCGACTGTGTATGGAGAGAATCTAGAATCTGACAGAGACAGTCTGTGGCCTGCCCTTGAAGCCACAACACAAGATGACATACCTTGGATCGTTTTGGGGGACTTCA
Source organism: Alisma plantago-aquatica (assembly GCA_963693085.1). NCBI lineage: Eukaryota > Viridiplantae > Streptophyta > Magnoliopsida > Alismatales > Alismataceae > Alisma > Alisma plantago-aquatica. The sequence goes on from OY856410.1 coordinate 1,115,088,741, forward strand.
ACAACACGAGAAATTCTGGTGAGAAGTTTGGGGGCAAAAGAGTCCCCGACAGAATACTTGAGAACTTTAATACAACTCTTGACAAAGCTGGACTTCATCAAGTCAACATCATAGGGGGCGTCACCACCTGGTCCAACAAGCAGGGACCTAAGGGCCGCATCTCCAGCTGCCTCGATAGAGGTTTTGTTAATAATGCTTGGTTGGATATCCTCCCCAATGTTGCTTGGAGGCTTGGGGCTCATATCTTCAGCGATCATGCCTCGATGAAGGTACATATTAATCATTCTCCTCAACCCCCTCGCCCTTTTAGGTTCCTCAATATGTGGTGTGATTGGGACGGCTTCAACGACATGATCAAAGACTGCTGGGCTATACAGATTCCTGGGAATCCTCTCTTCAGGGTCCTCAAAAAGCTTCAACATACAAAGAAAGTTTTAAAGAAGTGGTCTAAAGAAAAGGTTAACATTCAAAACCTACTTCAAGATGCTAGAATGAGATATGAGAAGGTTTCCAAGAAACTACGCTTGAATCCTCTTGATAGGGGGTACATTGAAGAAGAGTTGAAATGTGAAGACAGAATCAAAAAGTTAGAAAAAGCGGAGGAAGTGTGCCTATGGCAAAGAAGCAGAATGAAATGGATCTCTGATGGTGATAGGAATTCTAAAATCTACCATTCAGCTATAAAGAAAAAGGAAATGAGGGACTCGGTTTATGAACTGATTAATGCTAATGGGCAAACAGTGGATAGTCGTGTGGATATGGCTTTTTTAGCTATTCAATACTTCAAAAATCTTTACAACAACGAGCATAACTAACCCTTCGAGGAGGAGAGTCTACCGACTAATACTGTCACGGAAGAGATGAATGTTGATCTTTGCAGGGAAGCCTCAGAAAAAGAAGTGAAGGAAGCTCTATTCTCTATACACTATTCTAAAGCTTCAGAACCCGATGGTTTTAACAGCCATTTCTTTCAGAAGATGTGGAACACTGTCAAAGATGATATTTGCTTAGCAGTGAACTGGTTCCTGATGGGTGGTTCTATGGTTAGAGCTGTGAATCATGCTTTTATTAAACTGATCCCTAAGAACAACAACGCTAAAGAAATGACTGACTTTAGACCAATAGTGTGTTGCTCAGTACTCTATAAAATCATATCGAAGCTGCTGGCTAAAAGATTGAAGGAGGTTTTGCCTCACATCATTTCTTTGAACCAGAGCGCGTTTGTCAAAGGCAGACACATGGCTGATTGTTCTATGTTGGCCACGAAGTTCCTCAATGAATTCAATATGAAGAATTCTACTGCTAAAGCTTGTATGAAGATCGACATTAGCAAAGCTTACGATCATGTCAGCTGGGTTTCGATCAAAAATGGATTAGCATTATTAAACAATGTGTTGAAACTTGTTCATTTTCTATTCTTATTAATGGCTGTCCAGATGGACTTTTCAGATTGTCTAATGGGCTTCGCCAGGGAGATCCCCTATCCCCTCTCTTATTTACGCTGGTTATGGAGGGGTTGACTAAGTTGATTAACACTGTCGCGGATAATGGGGTGATAAAAGCCTTTAAAGTTAAAGGGGTCAAGGTTTTAACATACATCATCTTTACCGATGATGTACTTCTTTTTTCTGCTGGCAACTCAAGAAGATTGAAGGAATTCAAAAGGATCATGATACTTTTTGGCAAGCTCACTGGCTTATATGTGAGCGCCATAAAATCCCAAGTTTTTTTCTCCAAATCTTGTGATAACAGACGTGGAAGGTTTAAGAATGCTATAGGCATGCAGGTGGGCAGGCTTCCTACTAAGTACCTGGGTTTCCCCCTCATTGCGGGCACTATCACTTCTAGAGATTTTGGTGGTTGCCTTGATAGCTACAGATCAAAGATTGAATCGTGGAGTGGGATTAGGATATCGATGGCTGGCAGGTTGGTTTTAATCAGATTCGTGCTTCAGGCCTTGGTGCGGTTCTTGACTAGCATGGGTTTCATTCCTAATCCAATTCTCCACTCTTTTAGATCTCTGACCGCTGGGTTCCTTTGGGCTAGCAAAAACCATGGGATCGTGTGGCATACAGTTGCTAAACCTTTCTGTGATGGGGGTTTGTAGGTTGTGGACACGGAAGAGGCGATGATGAAAAGCAACAGTACAAGGGTTGATAGATTCATTAACTCCCAAGCTTGCTATTGGGGTGAGTGGATGAAGAAAAGATACGGCAATAATTTGGTTTTTGATAGAAGCTGCAGACCCTCTCGTATCTGGCGCATGATGTGCTCTCTTGTAGCTTCACATCAACACCTGTATAATGTTGATCCGAGTGGTGTTTGGGTGGTTGTTAATCCGTCACCACCTATCAACATTATTACAGCTAGTGTTGGGACGTGGTGGTCAAAGTTTATATGGGGCCATAACTATTACCCGAAATGGAGTGTGTTTTGTTACAGAACAATTCAAAATAGACTCCCCACCCGGGACAGAATGGCCGCTTGGGGCATTCCTATTAATGAGAGATGTTGCCTTTGTAAAGAAGTGAATGAAACAAATGCTCACTTGTTCTTCAGCTGTAGGTGGACATTACAGATATGGTACATCGTCTGTCTAAGGAATGGTTGGAGACATGGGGTGCCTAATAACCTCACTGATGCCATTAGCTGGGCGGAAGCTAAGTTCAAGCTCGATAAACATCAAAGATGCTTTGCTTTGTTGTGTATCAACTGGTTTATGCTACTCGATCTGGAATGAAAGAAACAAGCGTATGCATGAGAAGAAAGAGACTACTCAGATGTGCTTCGTTGACTGTTTCGCAAACGAACTAAAGATGCATGTGAAGGTAAGGAAAGGGTTGTTATACAATCTTAATGCTAACACTCGAACATACTGGAGTTTTTGTATCTAATCCCCTGTATAGTTTTTGTTTTTGGTTTTGGGCCCTTTATTAGGGTGCCATGCTTTGTAGGTGTATAGTTCTCTATACCCCCTTTTGGTCTAATATATTTACCTTATTCCAAAAAAAAAAGAATAAAAATCAACTTAATTATTAGCCAAAATAAACTTACGTAAAGAGCAAAAGATAAATAAAAAAGTTAGTATATATACCTAAATCTCCAAAGAGGTCCCTAATCAATGGGCAAGAGCTGAGAAATAGGCCATTCAGCGTTGTAGTGTACATAATAGAACTACAAATCAGCTTAACCAATATAAATATATCTACATACTAGTAATTGATTTAGTTTAATATTGAAGTATCCACAACTGGGCCTCAATTATTGTGCGTTAGCAGATGAAGAGACTACGTAAGAAAATGTAATGACATCTCATAAACCCCATGAGGACAAACAAGACAATCCCGACTAAATCCCAAGATCACTGCAAGATGGGAGAGTATGTTATAAGACTTCAATGCTTACCTGTTAAAACCGTTATGGTTGAACGGAAGAAATTCCTTAGCACATCCACGAAAATGAAGCCTTTTTTCCTTCCACCCAAAGCTCACTCGAATGTGGACGCTGTTGTAGAACTCCATAGCCTGTTAAACACCAAAACTCCAACCTGGATGAAGATCCCAAACTGGAAAAATCGTGTTGAACAGAGCCTGCTACAACTCACACTTAAACGGAGACCAGTGTTCATGAAGTCCAATAAATCCACAAATAATAGGGTTGACGACGATTTTAAGGCGAGACCGAGCGGGACGAGAGTCCTCCGTGCAGCAAAAGTGGTCTCAGGAGTTTTATTCCAAACCAAATGTAGCCGTAAAATATCAGAAGGGCTATTGCAAACATTCTGGGCTGTTTCTGGACCTTTTACCAAAGTCCAATTCTAAGGTTAGGTCAGGAGTCTTGTATAACGGCCCATAAACTTAGCCACTATATTGCTCGTGCATCGGAAGCTGAAGTGGTCGGTGGCCACGCACTGAGACTGGCCATATATACCGAACAATGAGATGAGCTAGGGTCTAGTGCCAAATTGCCCAAAACATGAATATACGGCATTAATCAATTAGAAGAGCCCGAAACACGTAGCAAAAGAAGTGGAGTTGCATGTGGGTTCGGGAACTTGAAGCTCAACTTGGCAAGCAAGGAAACCGCCGCCCATTTTGGCAATGGGCAGACCAAGGAAAATCGTTTCGCCCTAGAAGCTTTCATGTGCGCAAACTAAGCTGCCGTACCACTTCTCAAAACCAGAAAAAAAAAAAACATCCACACGTAGGCAGGATCTGAAATTCTTTCTTAAGCTTCCCTTCTTTGTTTGAGGTCTGAAAGAGCCCGGTATATCATCTGAGAGGGTTTAGAAGGGGCCCAACTTTTCAGTTGATTTACTAGGAAAGACCATTGCATATAGCAACAATGAAAAAGAAAATATGTCAATGCAATGAACGGCTTATTCAATAAATTCGATAAGAGCGCATCTTTTCCAACCACTTTATCACCTATATGCCGGAACAAGCAAACCAGTTCCCATATATACCTTTTAGTATAGTGCAACACAAATGTGTTGGGAAACGGACGTTCCAACCCATGTCTTATTGGGATTTAAACTTAATACGAGTTCGTTTGTGTTGCAATCTTAATAGGAGCTGATCCAATAAGGAAAGGAGATGGTTCATATGTGCAACAATGGAATTAGATTAGGAATTAGACTGAAAATTAGACTAGGATTCCTAGTTGCACCCATATGCATGGAGGCCTATAAATAGAGGTCCTTAGGGAGACAATTGAGGACATCTCACCTGTTGGTGTGTGATCCCACCAGTAATTGGTTGTTGGTGCCTTCCGTGGTAGTAGACTCAAAGAACAATAACAATTGGTGGTGACATCTTGTGATAAGAGAGGGTCAACGACTTTGTCTTGAAACGAAGTAACGGTTGATAGTCGGTAGCACATTGGGTGCACCAACAATGCAGCTCTCTCATGGATGAAAGCGGGCCAACGACTTTGTCTTGAGGCAAAGTAGCGGTTGGCGGTCAGCAGCACAATGATAGTGTATCAAAAACGGAGGTGGATCCGAGTAGCGGAGAACACACATCAGTTGCTGGCACTTTGTTGGTGTTGCGACATTATTGACTACGACAGTGGATCCAAGAAGAGGAAGACACTCATCAATCGGTGGCTACTATAACGACGAAGGTCTGTCCGGTCAGTGGACGACGCACATCTGTTGGCGATACATAGGTGGTACATCAACTACGATGACAGATTCAAGAAACGAAAGGCGCACATCGGTTGGTGGCATACTATTGGTGACACGACAACATTAATGGTCCGTCTGATCAGTGGAGGGCGCATATCTCTCAGGCAGAGAGATCTTATGGAGGACGGCGAGATAGGCGACCTCATCGGGAGAAAAGGCGACCCGATCTACGGTCACAGCAGATTCAAACAATCCCATCAACGATAGTGGTTTCGTGAGGAGAAAAAGTTGAAGAGGAAGGATTTGTACACATTGGGTGTAATTTTGTTCTTCCTTATCTTTGTTCTCCAACAGGGAGAGCTTTTCAGATTTAGGGGCGATTGAATTTGGGCAGTGTGAATTGTAATTTCAGATTATATAGTGCGTGTTAGTCAGTATTTTCCTATGGTTTTTCTCTCCTTGTCTTGGGGAGAGTTTTCTACGTTAAATCTTATGCCTTTAGTCTTGCAGATCATCATCACTTTCCCACACCAATTTCTAATCAGAGGTATCAGAGTAAGGTTCAAAGGATGTAGTAGGCTTAATGAGATGGCGTCTAAAGATAGGAAGGGCAACGTCGACAAAAAGCAATCACAAGAATAGCTGCATGTTTAAGATGTAGGATTCAATCTGGAAGGACAACCATGTGCAACAAGACGACTCTCACTCAGAGAAGGTCTCTCCAAAGACTTCTTCTATACAACACACACATGAGGAGGAAGGAGAATACAATGATTACGTAGTTGATGCATGCACAATGGAGGATCACACTCTTGATGTGGGGTTACATCAATAGGGGGAGCGTCATAAGAAAGTTTCTGAAGCTTATTGTAGAAGGTTAGAAATATTGTTTTCATCCAAGACGGCTCGACTAACTGGTCATGAGGAGCTGGAAAAGTTTTAGGTGTGGGCATGGAGAGTGAAGTGGAAATGACAAGATGTTTCATCTCAATTATCTAGGAACAAAGTGAAGTCAGAGTGGTACTTAAATAAGAGGGATGGAAATGAAAAGATGTTGCAATGTTTGAGGAGATTAGATCTATGACATGTGGTGGTAGGGTCCAGAAGTTATTCCAGATGATCGTTGAAGATAAAGTCTCCATCATGGGCCAGAGGGGGATATTGTTGGGAAACTAACGTTCTGACCCATGTCCTATTGGGATTTGGACTTAATAGGAGTTGGTTTGTGTTACCAATATTAATAGGAGACCCTATGTACAACAATGGAATTGGACTAGGAATTGGACTAAGAATTGGACTAGGATTTCTAGTTACAACCACATGCATGGAGGCCTATAGATAGAGGCCCTTGGGGAGGCAGTTGATGACATCCCACCTGTTGGTGTGTGATTTCACCAATTGTTGGTTGTTGGTGCCATCTATGGTAGAAGAGCAAGAGAACAATAACAATTAGAAGTACTCTCTTATAGTAAGAGAGGGCCAGCGACTTTTCCTTGAAGTGAAATAGTGGCTGATAGTCGGTACCACATTGGGTGCACCAACAATGCAACTCTCTTGGGGATGTAAAAGGGCCAAAAAAATTGACTAGAGGCAAAGTAGAGGTTGGCGGTCAGCAACATAACACAGTGCATCGACAACAGAGGCGAATCCGAGTAGTGGAGGATGCACATCAGTTGGTGGCACTTTGTTGGTGTTGCGATATCATCGACTATGACAATGGATCCGAGCAAAGGAAGATGCTCATCATTCGGTGGCAACGACAAAGACGATGGTCTGTTCGGTCAGTAGAGGACACACATCAGTCGATGACACATAGGTGGTGCATCATCTACGATGACAGACACAAGCAGCAGAAGACATACATTGGTTGGTGGCACATTATTGGTGACGCGTCAATGACAAAGGTCCATCTGATCATCGGAGGACGTGTATCTCTAAAGAAGAGAGAGCTTCTAGTTGGCGGCAAGGTAGGCAACCTCGTCATGATAAGAGGCAACCCGGTCTGCGGTCACGACGGCTTCAAGCAACTCCTAGCAACGATAGTAGTGTCGTGAGGAGAAAACGTTGAAAAGGGAGGATTTGTACACATTGGGTGTAATTTTGTTTTTCCTTACCTTTGTTCTCGGGTAGTTGGGAGCTTCTCAGATTTAGAGGTAATTACATATGGGTAGTCTGAGTTGTAATTTTAGATTACATAGTACTTGTTGATCAGTATTGTCCTGTGGTTTTTCTCTCCTTGTCTTGGGGAGAATTTTCCACGTTAAATCTTGCTCCTTTTATCTTGCAGAGCATCATCACTTTCCCACACCAATTCCTAATAAAATTATTAAGCAAGAAGTTTGTAGCTGCATTCTCTTGCATGCATGCAACTTCTTAGTTAAATATTTTCCAACAAAGATAATGTGTGCTAATCCAACACATTCATTGCCTCCTAAAAATAAAACTACTCATAAAATATTTTTCCGTTCATCCTCCACCTCTCAACTAGATATAATGCTTAGTCAAACTAGGGTCATGTTTCAACAATTCCTTTTCTTACTCCAAAATTAACTACTTAATTATTTGCAGCGCAGTACCAACAATCACCAATATCTGAAACTGATATAAGCTGGCACAACACAATATTCAATCAGAGAAATATAATAAAAAAGGTGATTGTAAATCATATTTATATAATTCTTTATTCCTTACTCATAAATCTAATTTCCATTACTTTTGTTCACATGCCAATTAAATTATGTCATACTTCCTCATACAAACTTAATGATTTATATTTTGATCAATAAATCTGAATTTTTATTTTCCATCTACTTCTCAACTACTTTAAATCTGGATATAATACTTGACCATTCAATCCTCTTAATCCTTCCAACCAAACACATGCTTCTTTATATTCTACTACTAAATCTGAGAAAAGATTCTAGAAGGGAGGTGAATTGTTACACCCGACGCCACACAAGCAAAATTACTCAAAACACAATACACAATCAACAACCAAACAACCACATGGCATAAAAGCAGGTAGGTTAAAACCACTATCATATTACCAACATGTGTAGAAACATATTACAACAAGGTCCAACAACATGTATCACCTCACATACCATAATAGGTATTTACATCTGTTCAGTGATCATTGGCCACAACCTGTATGCAAAAGAGATCTTATTTCACATATACATGTCACATATACAAACCATAGGCATACTGCCTAAACACATGTCTATATACATCATCTAAAAACTCATCCCTTCCTGGTCCTGAGAGTACAGGGATGACACTAGGACTCTACTACAACAACAACTAGCAACATCCAATATTCTGCATTTACTGCTCTTCAAGCTTCTCTTCCTCAATAGCACAATCCTGACCACACTGTTGTGGACCACCTAAAAAGATGTGGTGAACCACAAGGTCAGACCCATGTCCCAACGAGAAATATAACTCTCAACCAACAGTTATTGATACAATATGTATAATTATTAAGTAGAATGAGTAGATTCTGCTAAATGAACAATTAAAATAGATTGTACATGTTAAGCAAGTTTAACAAATTAAACAACTGAGAGAATAGTAATATCAAGGTAAATGAATAGAAGGAATATGAAGAGCATGTATACTAGTTAAATACTACTACCGCATTATATAACAAATGAGCATCATAAGAAATGAGGCAAGGGTAAACAACCAATGTGAAACATGTTTAACCCTTATTAGATATACTACACGGCTGTGTTACATCTTTTATTAATGCCCTGAGGAATTGAGGTATACCACTCAATTCCAACTGACCACTGCTAATTCGAAATCAGTGCCATATAAGATCTAGGAGAGTCGGAATCCTAGCATCTCCCACACCCTTGGTTAGTACATGTCCACCACAATGACAAATAAAGGGAAAGAAAAAAACACCTAGCCCGCCTTAGTATATAGGTTACAACGCAAGACACCAGGGTATACAAAACCCTGCCACTAAGGTACAACTATTTTTTTCCTCAAAAAAATATCACATATATAAATTTCGAGACATGACCGCAACCGTTTTCACACTGAGGCATGACCCTGGCCATCCTCCATACACTTGGGATCGAGATGGCAAGGACACACAATTACTTACACCTCGCATACTCAACAATATGCACTCTGAGTTTTCCTTAGGAATACTTGTTTCACCATCCAGCAAGTCCTGACATTGGAATGGATCTATTGCCAAGGAAACTACATGATTATGGTTTCACTTGATTGGTTAGAGCCAATTGGGTATCTTTTAACTGCATCAATCAAGTTACACACAACCCTAGAAAGATTCTACAAAGGTAAGGGTGGATTGCAACTTCAAAAGATATGAAACATATTAAACATAAAACTTGTCACATCATCATGCAGTACTGTTCACTGTCACACATGAGTCCACACTCATCATTACATCATCATGGGATACCAACCCTTTCCACACTACACAAAGGATATCACCTCAATTAGGGAACAAGACCATACTCAAGGTTATAGAGGGATCACATCATCCCCTACAAGATCATCATTATCTCTCCATGCCTCAAAAATGCTCATCATCATACATACATGTGATAATAAGTGGTACAACAACCATTCAAGAGTTATGATGTTCAACTAATCAGAAAATTAGGGTTACAACATTAGAAGAGAGAAAGTATTTTATGATCATGCTAACTACTCAAGAAAGTTTAGTATCATCAACATGTTCTTAGATTAGGATTAAGTTCAACATTGCAAACCAAACTAGGGTTTTCAAAATAGCAATTAAAGCTAAACGCTAGTTACCACAATCTCCAAGATTTTGGGAAGTGAAAGAGTCAACTATCATCATCATAAAGTCAATAACTAAGATGATCACAAAGTCTAGATATTTCCATTGACTGAAGAGATTGGGAGTCACCACCTTCATCAATCAAAGAGATGAATCACCTTCAAGGACCACTTAGGTCAATACATCAGTGACTGAGGAAGAAGTTAGGTTTATTGACCTAGAGGTTATACATTGTCCATATTTTGATAATGACTCAACCATTCCATTCATATATATCTAATATGTGTATTCAAGATTTATCTCAGGTGTTAGGTACATGAAAAGAATCAATTTACATAAGCTGTATCTTATCAAAGTTCAAGTCAAAAGCAATGCAAGTGTGCTAATTAGGAAATCCATTCAAATGACCTTAGAAGAATTTTGTAATCACATGTATTGATGATATGACTTGTAACTAAGATCAGAAAATTATGTGGGACACTTAGTACCAAGTTTTAATCACTTTTTAACATCATTTGAAAATTGATCACAGACTGTTGATTGGTCGAGTTACAATCTCGACTGATCCCTTGGATCAATTTTTGATGAGTGCATCGGTCGAATTGTGCATTCACAGAACTCGACCAATTGGGTTACTGACTAAATGTGATTTTAACTGGTCGATTGAGTTTCCCAGGACAAACTTGACCAATAGTTTGAAAATCGGGTTTGTCTTTTAGTCGATCAGTTGAGTTAACTTTATTGAATCTCGACCGAATGTACTATACAGAAAATCCAAAAAAAGTGATTTTAACTGTTGGTGACTTGTTTGGACGAAAATAGATTTGTTTTACTTGTGCAAAAATGGCTATAATTCGACCCTAAGTGTTCCCCAACTCAAGGGAGAACCCCCATCTACAAATAGGACCACTTGGAGTTCATTCCAAGGTTGCTCATTCACTACACACAAGTTCCTTGTGATAGTTGAGTGTGCTACCACCCCTTGAGCCCCTTTCTCTCTCTAGTTTACACTTCGTTTTGTGATTTGTGAGTGAGTTAGGATTATTGTAATAGAGATCCACCTTTGTGCATGTAAATATCTCAATCTTCCACCACTTCCCTATCCCCTTCTTTCATGAAGAAAAGCTGAAGAAAGCTCCATAGAGTGAAGAAGGAGCTATAGTTGGTCCTTTTCAAGGTTGATGAAGAGGTGTTGATCTTCTCCAGGTGAAGGAGAAGGCAAAGGCGGAAGATCCAATAGGAGAAGAAAAGTCCTTTAATGTGGAAGACTTGATCTTGAATGAGTAAGACCTAGGTGAAGGCTGAAGATTCAAGCTAAGTGGGTAAGTTCCTTATTAAGGTGGAGATATCCTTGTGATTGGATGGGTAAGTCCTTTGGTGATCTATTGATGTAATCTCTGTGGTGATAGAATAGAGAAAAATACTTGCAAAGTCCTAGAGGTTGACCTCTCTAGGTAGTGGACTGACTCACTTCTACTTTGAAGTGTGGAACCACTCTAAATCCCTTTGTCAAGTGTTTGCTATCAATCTCTCTCATCCTTGCTATGCTTGTTAGACAAGACTTCAAATTTCCATTAAGCTATTCCTCATAATTGATATAATCTGAAGGTCTAATCTATTTTGTAAGAAATTTTATAGCTCTAGAGCCCTTAGATCTAATAGGGTTCAATCTTTCATCGACCAAATAAGAAATTTTGGTGACCAAAGAAAAACTAAGTTTGTTGGTGACCGAAGAGGAACCCCATCACTTCATCAACCGAAGGAGATGGTCACCTTAGCGCACTCAAGGAGATCCAAACGTAGCGACCCTCAAGCCATCAACATTCATCGACCATATAGACCATAGCTAAGAAAATATCAAGAGAGAGTAAATCTCATCCAATACAAGATCAAATAGGTTGAGCATCACTATGAAACTGAAAACCACCAAGATGTAAACCACAAGGAGAAAACACTCCAAATCCCTAATTCCAACCATCAACATGAAAGAAAAGTGAACCATGCATATAGACAGAAAACCAATGTTTCCTTAGTAATGAATGCATAAAAAGCTCTATCACCAACTATGTGCCCACGTACAAGGATTAGGGTTCATCAAAGGGGAGATAACTACTCAAGATTACCAAGAAAACATAAACCCTAGATCATAGATATCATCTGTCAACTTGGAACTACGTTTTTAGGGTATATTACTTGCATGCAAGGTAAAGGTAACCAATAACAGTGGAGGAAGTTATGTAACCCACCTCAAAAGACAAGAAGCAACTCTAAACAACAAGGAACCTCCAAGAAAAGAGAGAAGACTCTAGCTTGATCACCTCTCGGCTAAGCTAGCTCTTCCTCTAAAGGAAAAACAAAACCCTAGGTCAAAGAGCAAGAAGGAGAGCAAAACCTAGGCTTGAAGGTAAAGAAGAGAAGTTCTTCAAGCTCAACTCAATAATTACCATGTAAGCTCCATGGGTTCGACCAAAATGACAAGAAAGAAGAGGGTATAGAAGGAAAACAAAGATGAAGAGATGTGGATCACTTACCAAGATCAAAAAGAGAGATAAGGATGACCAAACAATCACCAAAGAAGGGTTGCTCCAAATCCTAACTCAAAATTCAAGTTGGATCGGCCACTTAAGCTCCACCTCCACCACCAAGAACTAGGGGGACGAGGTCCAAGCAAGAAGAGAGAAAGAAAGGGTGCAAAGGGTTTAGTTGCATTTAAGGAGATAATTTTACAAAACTAAGGGTTGGAGAGAGATAATGGAGGTTATGTATCATGCAAACATATGCCATGTGTCCACCAAAACTCATACATGCAAGCTCGATACTCAAGCATGCAACTAGGGTGATGAAAACTAGAAAAACCAACGACCACTTACTCCAGGAAAAGCCATCAGTCGAAGAGATTCTTAGCGATCCAAAACATGACCAAAACTCAACGACCACATAAACCAAACCCTAGGGCTTCTTGGCGACTAAAGAGGGTCATGGGCTAATCGACCATAGAGAAAAGGGACAAAGGAAATCTTGGTGATCACTGAAAAAAAATATCATTAGTCAACACACACCTCAAGGTCAACCATCCATATGGGTTATCCAAGCAAACCCTAAAACTCAACATATGATGCTACTAAATAAACCAAGGCTCAACAACGTTTTGGGATGCCACTCTTTCCAACATAATGTCAAAAAATGTGAAGTACAACAAGCATATGACAAATTGTAAGAAAAACCCTAAACATGTGTAAATTGCGATTAGGTCCAAAATATGCATATATAAACATAACTAGCTCAAACAACATCCATACTAGACCAAACTAAAAACATAAGTCTACCACATGTTAACAAAGCACTTCATGAGATTAGATTAAGGTTTTAAGAATCTAATTATTTTAAGCAAGAAAGATTAGCCAAAAAGTTAGGTCAGGGGTCTTACAACCATAAACCCCTAACACAGATTTCACCCTTGAAATCCTAAAAAAACAAACACCAGTATTTCCTACGCATCTCATCCTCTAACTCCCACGTGGATTCCTCCACACCATGTTGATGCCACAAAACCTTTACAAGAACTATATCCTTCTTCTTTAACTTCTTTAACCTTCTATACAGATCAATACAGGTTCCTCAACATAGACAAATCTTCATCCAACTCAACCTCCACTGGCTAATGTCAACTTAGGATCTAGGTGACACTTCCTCACCATGGATACATGAAAGACATCATACAACCCGTGCAACTCAGGTGATAACTCCAACTTGTAAGACACCTACCCAATACATGCCACAACAGGATATGGTCCCATAAACCTGGGAGCCAACTTACCCTTCTTACCAAAACTCAAAACAACTTTCCAATGGGAAACCTTAAGGTACACACAGTCTCCAATTTGGAACTCCAAAGGTCTGCAACGACTATTAACGTACAACTTTTATCTGTCCTGGGCTGCCTTCAGCTGTTGTTATATCACTTTAATCTTCTCTGTACTCTGTTGCACTAGCTCAGGACCGAAAAGTTGATACTCACCTATCTCATACCAACAAAGTTGTGACCACTAACGCCTCCCATATAAGGCTTCATATGATGCCATGTCTATAGACCTCTGGTAACTGTTGTTGTAGGAAAACTCTATTAAACTAAGCTGCACATCCCAACTGATAAGAAATTGCAAGACACAAGCTCTCAACAAATCTTCTAAGATCTGAATGGTGCTCTTTGACTGACCATCTGTCTATGGGTGAAAATATGTATTAAACTTCAATTGTGTACCCATAGATGTATGCATACTTTCCTAAAAATGACTAGTAAACTATGGACCTCTATCAGACACTATTGTAATTGGGACATCATGTAGACGTACTATCTCATAACATAAATGTGTGAGAACTTCTCTGTTGTATATATCATCTTAACTAGAAAGAAGTGAGCTGACTTGGTCAACCTGTCCACTATCCCCCAAATGAAATCATGACCATTGGTTGTCCAAGGAAGACCAACCACAAATTCCATGGTAATATGATCCCATTTCCATTGATGTATAGGCAACAGTTGTAACGTCCCTATAGGTTTTTGATACTTAGCCTTGACCTACTGAAAAACTAGACATCTAGCCACAAACTTTGCCACGTCATGATTCAAACAAGGCTACCAATATAGGTCCTTCAAGTTTTAGTACATCTTGGTACTTCCTGGGTGCATAGCATACATCAAGGAATGAGCCTCCTCAAGGTCCAACTTCCAAAAACCATCAACATTGGGAACCACTATCCGATTGTAAAAACAAACTATCCCATCATTAGTATCATGGAAACCATCATACTTCTTACTACCAAACTTTGCCCTAATATTCTTTATCACAATATCATTCCTCCGCACATCTCTAATCTACCACATCGAGGTAGGCTTCACCTACAACTATGCTAACAAGCATGCCAACAGAGAAACCTCCAACTTTACATTCATCTGATGCAACAACACCAATATGTCTCTCTTATGGCACACCAAAGAATACAACTGTACCTTATCTACAACTGATGACTAAGATGACTTCCTGCTAAGCACATCAGCCACTACATTCACCTTCCCTAGATGGTAGTCTATTGTGCAATCATAATCCTTGATCAACTGCATCCATCTTCTCTGCCGCATGTTCAAATCCTATTTGAGAAGATATAATGAAGGTTCTTATGGTCAGTGATGATATGACACTTCTCCCCATAAAGACAGTGTCTTCAAATCCTCATAACATGGACCACATCTACAAGATCTAGATCATGCATCATGTATTTCTCCTTATGTTTCTCAAGATGTCATGAAGCAAAAGAAATCACATTCTTGTCCTACATCGACACACATCCCAAGTCATTCTTTGATGTATCAAATAAGACGATGTAGGCTTTCCCTTACTTTGGTAGAACTAACACCAATGCACTGGTCAACTTCTCCTTCAAAAGCAAAAAGGAACACTGAAAGTTGTCATCCCAAATAAAAGGTACACCTTTCCTTATCAACTTGGTTAGGAGTAACACCATGACACTGAAGTTCTTGATGAACCTCCTGTAGTATCCTACCAATCCTAGGAAACTATAAACCTATGTCGGTGCCTTAGGATGCTCCCATTCCAGCATGGAATCCACTTTTTTTGGGTCCACACAAATGCCCTTAGAAGATATCACGTGTATAAGAAAAGACACCTCCCCCGGGCAAAACTCACACTTGCTGAACTTGAAGTACTACTTGTGCTGCCTCAACAATGTCAACGCCAGACATAGATGCTACTAACTATCTCTGGAGTATATCAAGATTTCATCAATGAACACCAACACAAACTGATCAAGATACGACGTAAACACTCTATTCATCAGATCCATGAAGGTTGTCGGCACATTAGTTAGCCCAAACAGAATTACCACAAACTCATAGTGACCATACCAGTCTTAAAAGTTGACTTGGGTATGTCATCTGCGTTGATCCTCAACTGATGGTATCCTGACCTCAAATCTATCTTTGAGAACACAGTAGCACCTCTCAGCTGGTCAAACATATCATCTATCCTCAACAATGACTACTTTGTTCTTGACAGTGACCTTGTTCAACTACCAGTAGTCTATGTACAACCTCATAGAACTATCCTTCTCCTTCACGAACAACACAGAAGCACCCCAAGAGGAAGTGTTCGATCTAATAAAGATTTTCTCCAACAACTAGTGCAACTACTTCTTCAACTCCTACATCTCTACTAGTGCCATCATGTATGGTCACTGTGATACAGGTTGCGTTCCAAGAACAAGATCAATCTCAAAATCAATCTCTCTGAGAGGGGGAACACTAGGAAACTCTTCAGGGAAAACATCCTCTAACTATCAAATCACATGTGCCTCCTGTATACCAGGACTCCTCTTAGTGTCCACAACATGCACCAAGAAAGCCTCCCAACCCTGTCTCATTAGCTTGTCCACTGTCATAGCTGATACCAAGCACGTCAGAAGAATTTTCCTATATCCTTGGATGACCCATGAAACATCTCACTCATGGAATGTTGCCACATTGGAACTAGAATCCAAGACCACTTGGTACTTCTCCAAGGTATCCATTGTTGGATAAATTGGATATTATGATAAATCCCTTTGTTTCGATGATGACAAACATTTCATTCTTATTTATCTAACAAGCTACTTGAGTGTGCAGGACTAAGCAGGATGACAAAAGTAGCAAGGGAAAATCCAAGAGCTTACTTAGTTATATTTTCATGCAATGTAATCAATATTGTAAAACTTGTACAAATATATAATGTACAAGTACTTAGATTTGCATGTAAATCAAGCGTTAGATTTTCCTTAGCCAAACACCATAGTTAGACATGTCATCCCAGTTAATTAGGATCACCTTTGCACACTCACACATATAATTAATGCTTAAATTGAAACCTTGAAACAGGATCATTCTCGGTCGACAAACTCCTCGACCGAGACACTCTCGGTCGACCATCTTCTCAACCGAGAAAGATCCAAAGTAGCCGTTAGACACAACAGACAAAGTAGTTGGCAGTTGCAAATGAACGTTAATCCAGAGAGCCTGTCGGTCGACAAAACTTCGACCGAGTAGGTGTCTCGGTCGACCATTCCTCGACCGAGATGGTCTCTGACAGCAACTGCAGAATAAACTAATTAGCCGTTGTTAAAACAACAACTTTGTACCTAACGGCTAGTTAAGCACTTAGAAACCCCTAGAAGTTGTCTAGAACGTCCTTAAGCATACTTAGGCCATTCCTATAAATAGGACAAGCCATAGGACACTACAATTCACTTGTTACACTTGAGAATACACTTGAGCATACTTGAGCAATCTTTTACAAGCAATTTGAGCACTGTGATCATTGGCCTACATTCTTCTTAGCTCAATCTCGTGTCCTATAGGCTAGATTCTCCTACCCACAGCAATTACAAGTTCACATACTTGGCTAGGAGATCTTACGCTTGATCTAGGCATATCAAGCCTCGGGCTTAAAGGATAAGTTGTAATTTCTCTATTTCTTTCTTGTTCCTATTTATTCTTTGTACTCTCCTTGCTACTCCTAGGGTTGGAGGCTGCGGATTGGAGAGGGTTGACTTCTCGGAGGAGAAGGGGACTTCAAGCTACTTCAAGAAGGCTATCGCACGGGAAGCTACTTCAGAAGGCTGGTGCAACGGGAGTTGGTGCATCTACTTCAAGGGAAGGCTGCTTCGAGTTGGGCGATTACTTCTAGGTGAAGGCTGCTTGAAGGGTTTAGGGAAAAGAGATTGTATTTTATGTAATTCCTTGAGAGGTAATAAAATAAATTTCTTTTCAAATCCCGGTTGGGTAAGCAACCGGGTAGTGGACTGACTACCTTAGTATTTGCTAAGGTAGGAACCACTCTAAACCCTTGTGTCTCCTTGTCCAATATTTTTCTTTGTGGTTGCTTGAGTAATTAATTGTTAAAATTATCTATAAAACTCTATTCACCCCCCCTCTAGTAGTTTTCAATTGGTATCAGAGCAGGCTTCAAGTAGCCCTAACCAGGTCTTGAAGAGATAAAGGGAGGAGGTGACTACAACCACAAGAAAAGGAGCATGGACCAATGTGCGACAAGTTGCAATTGGTGCTTAGGAACAAAGCACTCTACGTCTAGATGTCCATGGAGGTCAAAGAAAGAAGATACACATAAAGAATGTTTCGTTGCTACAATAAGTGAGGAAGAAGAAGAAGAGGTAAGCTTGCTTGATTTACCTAAAGAAGAGTTAGTTACTATTATTGAAGAAACACATAATAAATCTGTTGAATGCAAAAAGAAATTAAAGAAATCAAATAAAGAAAATGATGATCTAAATGCTAGATTTCTTGAGCTTACATCCGAAAATGACGATTTATATGCTAAATTGAATACTCTTGGTTTTGAAAAAGATAGCATTATGTCTGAAAATCGTACTTTGAAATCATCTCTAAGTAATAGTGAAGTGAAAATTTTCACTCTAGAGACTAACTATGATCTTCTATGTCAAGAAAAGACTGAATTGCTTGCAAAGATAAATGATATTCAAAAACAACCTATATTGTGCACCCATGTAGATTATGACAATATAGTGAAAGAAAGAAATATGTTATCATTCAATCTAGACCAAGCAAAATTAAATATCAAGAAAAGAATGGATGAGATCGTTAAGTTGCAACAAGAAGTTAGTAAGTTAAGCAACAATGGAATCCTTGATAGAATATTAGAAAATTCCTATCATCAAATAGGGAGAAGAGGACTAGGTTATAAGCCTAAGGAAAAATCCTATCAACAACCTAGTCGGAGAAGGACACAAGCAAGTCAATCCATGAATGTACATAGAGGCAAATATACTTTTGTACCAAAGAACAACCTAGACCAAAATCATAGAAAGAGATATGAGGTTGATTCTATATGTTGCCACTATTGCTCACGTCTTGAACATTACTCCTTCTCATGCCCATACAGGAAAAAGAATGTTGAGATGGTATGGGTTCCAAAATCCCCAAATTGATTCGATTAGACTAAGTTGAGATATGACCAAAGTCTCAAATTTGCACATTTTTTTGTCTATCTCAACTTAACATATAGGGATAACAAATTTATCATACTCTTATTGCAAATTTATCTCTTAGAAATACTTGCAATGATTAAAATGTTTCAAATCGACTTTTGAAAATACTCATTGTGCTAAGAATCACTTAATATGCTTCATCATATTTGATGCCCTTACTAAGTTCTCATAATTTGTACACTTTAATGAGCCTCATATTGATATTCGTAAGCCATCTGCAGAACTTACTCTTCACGTATGAATATTTTTTTTAAACCTGCGGAATATGCCTCTTGGTTAAAATAAAATTTGACCAAGGGGCGCCATGGTCGTAATCAAGGGCGACCTAAAATAAACTTTGATAAAAATTGTTTATTTGGACATTATTTTATTGAACTTAATCTTAGCATATTTTTTTCAAAACTTAAATCATTTGTAGAAATTAGAAGCCTTAAATATTATTACTCCCTTGGAATATACATATATATGCTCTACAAAAATGTTCTATGATTTGCATTAAAATACAATCAAAAATTGAACTCAGTAAGTCTGTCGGTCGACGACTTCGTCGACCGAGAACCACTCGGTCAGCCCATCTCACTCGACCGACAAATTCTAAACAGACTCAGTATTGGACGAACTGTCGGTCGACGAGTGCTCGACCGAGACAATGTCGGTCGACAAGCGCTCGACCGAGAAATAGCCGTTGGATATGACCGTTGCAACCCGACCGTTATGACCGTTTTCTTTACCGTTGGAGGACCAAGTGGCGCGTCTGCAACTCGACCGTTGCAGACGCTCGGTCGACGAGTCGTCGACCGACCAGGTCGCTGGAATTCTATAAATAAGTGCAAAAATGAGCCACTTACTCACACTTGCATTTCCTTGCTTCCATAGTCCATCTCTAGTGCAATTTCGTGCAATCCTTCAGCATTCTTACCCTCAAATCCTCCTTGCTTCTTCTCCACACTCAAGAAACACAAATGGCTTCATCCTCAGCTGTCCGTGGAAAGAAGAAGGTTGCCGGAAGAAAAGGAAGAGAAGCTCGGGAAGCCACTCCGCCATTGACGATCATCAACGATATCGCCTTCGTCGACGGAGATGCTGGAGATCGATACTTTCGGCTTTCCTCTAAAGCTCCTCTTCCCCGACGCCCGGTCGAAGTGATGGACTTCATCAACATAGTCGACCTGGAGCATCTCTTTGGAGTACAAAAGCTGAAGGACTTCATCAATCCATCCTTTTCTTCCTATTCCATTAAGGTAGTCAACGAATTCTATGCCAATCTTATATCCCATACTGAAAATGAAACCACAATCTTCTACACCATGGTCAATGGGCATAGTTTTAAATTTTTCGAAGGGGATATTCTTGACATGCTAGAAATTGATATAGATGAATATCAAGATTTCCTTGACCTTACCACCGGAAATCCAATAAATTTATTTTCCCATGATGACCACTCCACTAGCCTTAGTGATATAAAAAGAGCCATATTTCAAGCCAATACCACTTGTCATGAAGATAGGGGAACCTATTATGCAATAAACCTAAAACCAGCATGTAGAATAGTAAACCTCATTGTTTCCACCAACATACATCCACGAGCCAATAAATCCGAGGTTCCTATTTTCCGTATGTGTCTAATTTATGCTATCATCAAAGAAATTCCCATCAACTTCATTCACATAATACTTAAAAATATGCTTGAGTTTTCTGGCAATCCACCATATGCTGATTTTGTATGCCAGATTACTCAACATTGTCTTAAGTTAAACATTGAAGATATGGGATACCTATGGGAGCGTAGACCACCAAAGATAAGTAAGAACACCGTAGAGAAGATGGGGATTGACTTTGGTCATAAAAGGGCTAGAGTAGAAGGAGAATCATCACATCAAGATATACCACCACCCCCTCCTCCTACTAATCCTTCTGTTGATCCCATCCAAAATACTCTCACTTATCTTGTTGGCTCCCAATATCATCTCAGTAACCAACTCAACTATACCCATCATGCCATGACATACTTAAATCAAAGAATGCAAAATCTTTCTCCGGCTGAAACCGATGAATATCCGCATTCTTTAAATCCTGGCATGCTCAACCCATTTAACCCTTCATACAACTATTATCAACCTCCACCTCCACCATCAATGGATCTTGCACATACTCAATTTTCCTCCATACAATTGCAAGATATAGCTGCTCACTTCCGATTTGACCGAGTTCCCACATTTCTGGAAGCATATGCATTAGCTATGACAGGTGCTTTAGATTGGCAAACTCTGGTCAAATATTATGGAGCCGAGCCATTCCTTGGGAAAGATCCGGACATCGATGTAATTCTTAAATCTTTCCTGTGAAGTGTTGGAGTTGTACTAGTTGTAATAAAAATGATTAGTCAAATTCTATATGATTGTAATCTTCTTTATGCTATTGAATGAAATTTGCCATTTTTATTTGATTCACATGGTTATTTCTTATGAGACATCTTCAAAATATGGATCACAAGTTCATTATTGTAGAGCATAACAAATGAAGGGAATAATAATTAAAACAGGCAACTATTACAATTGTAATTGAATTTCCAAATGCAAAACAGTTCTCCAGAAACATTCTCGGTCGAGCAACTAGTCGACCGAGAACATTGTCGGTCGAGCAATTGTCGACCGACTGGGTTTCTGTTTTTCCAGATTGACATAAATTGCATACATCTTTGTTAAATCTTGGACATTTTATATATTTGCTTAGTATTCAAACTTTCATTTGAGATATCTATCTAAGGGGGAGCAAAGCATAAGAAAAAGGGGGAGATCATCAAAACTTTGACCATTTGATTGAAGAAGCTTACAAAAATATTGTAATCACCATGTGTAGCTGACAATTTTCAAGAAATTTATGAATTTATTGAAAATGGTATCTTGTATTTACAGGAATTCTCTACCCAAAATAAGTTTTTTTTATGGAGACATTTTTATGTACTCTAAGCTTAGAGGATTCTCATTTAATCTAGGGCTTAACATCCTTTGATACATGAGAAATCAATATACATTCATCATATGCTTAAGGGAATCTCATATCATTTCAAGGCTTAACATCCTTTGCGAATGATTGAGAAACAAATTGTGGATAAATTAGATAAAAATCCATGTTCCTAATAGGATATCTAATTAAGGGGGAGCATTATCTTAAGGGGGAGAAGAAAAATAAAACTTTCAACTTGGATATCTTTTTGAAATGACAAAGGGGGAGAAAGAATATAAAATACAAATGAGTTTCATCACATCTTGGCCAGCACTCACTTGAAAAACATAAATAGCTACAAAAGGAAAATTTTCAGGTATGAAACTCACATGCTTTATATTTCCTTATTTCATATTTAGGAAATGTTTGTCATCTTCAAAAAGGGGGAGATTGTTGGATAAATTGGATATTATGATAAATCCCTTTGTTTCGATGATGACAAACATTTCATTCTTATTTATCTAACAAGCTACTTGAGTGTGCAGGACTAAGCAGGATGACAAAAGTAGCAAGGGAAAATCCAAGAGCTTACTTAGTTATATTTTCATGCAATGTAATCAATATTGTAAAACTTGTACAAATATATAATGTACAAGTACTTAGATTTGCATGTAAATCAAGCGTTAGATTTTCCTTTGTCAAACACCATAGTTAGACATGTCATCCCAGTTAATTAGGATCACCTTTGCACACTCACACATATAATTAATGCTTAAATTGAAACCTTGAAACAGGATCATTCTCGGTCGACAAACTCCTCGACCGAGACACTCTCGGTCGACCATCTTCTCGACCGAGAAAGATCCAAAGTAGCCGTTAGACACAACAGACAAAGTAGTTGGCAGTTGCAAATGAACGTTAATCCAGAGAGCCTGTCGGTCGACAAAACTTCGACCGAGTAGGTGTCTCGGTCGACCATTCCTCGACCGAGATGGTCTCTGACAGCAACTGCAGAATAAACTAATTAGCCGTTGTTAAAACAACAACTTTGTACCTAACGGCTAGTTAAGCACTTAGAAACCCCTAGAAGTTGTCTAGAACGTCCTTAAGCATACTTAGGCCATTCCTATAAATAGGACAAGCCATAGGACACTACAATTCACTTGTTACACTTGAGAATACACTTGAGCATACTTGAGCAATCTTTTACAAGCAATTTGAGCACTGTGATCATTGGCCTACATTCTTCTTAGCTCAATCTCGTATCCTATAGGCTAGATTCTCCTACCCACAGCAATTACAAGTTCACATACTTGGCTAGGAGATCTTACGCTTGATCTAGGCATATCAAGCCTCGGGCTTAAAGGATAAGTTGTAATTTCTCTATTTCTTTCTTGTTCCTATTTATTCTTTGTACTCTCCTTGCTACTCCTAGGGTTGGAGGCTGCGTATTGGAGAGGGTTGACTTCTCGGAGGAGAAGGGGACTTCAAGCTACTTCAAGAAGGCTATCGCATGGGAAGCTACTTCAGAAGGCTGGTGCAACGGGAGTTGGTGCATCTACTTCAAGGGAAGGCTGCTTCGAGTTGGGCGATTACTTCTAGGTGAAGGCTGCTTGAAGGGTTTAGGGAAAAGAGATTGTATTTTATGTAATTCCTTGAGAGGTAATAAAATAAATTTCTTTTCAAACCCCGGTTGGGTAAGCAACCGGGTAGTGGACTGACTACCTTAGTATTTGCTAAGGTAGGAACCACTCTAAACCCTTGTGTCTCCTTGTCCAATATTTTTCTTTGTGGTTGCTTGAGTAATTAATTGTTAAAATTATCTATAAAACTCTATTCACCCCCCCTCTAGTAGTTTTCATCCATCCCAAGGATTAGATAAAATCCATGCATGTAAAGTGGCATAAGATCCATATGAATGTTGCATCTCAAGAAAGAATGAACACAAGATGGACACACCTCCCGCAATTTGACAAAACTAACAAGAGGTGTTTTTAACCAAAGACTATCAGATCTACTATAAACAGGTAGATAACAACTATTTATCACCTCTCTGGTGACAAAAGAGTGTGTCACTGTGACGTCCCCAGATTTTCTAAAACTTAATATGATGTGTGACATCCAAATTGAAACCCTCACCTCAGTGAGAATCCCAATTTAAACATCACACACTAGGCTAAGAAAGAGAAAACCAAGGGAGTTAGAAGGAAACAATCAGTAGCACATGAACATGAACAATAATAAAACCATACAACACATGTTCACCATTCAACATACAATTACATAATGAATTTTTACAACATTTGATATTACACATTAAACAACAAACTTAGACTTATACATGTACTATGACTAAACTACAAGATCTTAAGACAACATGTCCACCTGTACATTAGCTCGTCACACAACTCTCAACTATCATGGTCCTTCAAGAGCACATGTCCACAACCTAAACAAAAGATTACATGTGGTACATGTCAGCACAATATTCAAGAATATTGTACTGAGCACACCTACGTGTCTTTTATATACCTCTCATTACTAAGATTGGCAATAAGATAAAACTAATACTTGGCAACATTAAACAAATATAAGTAAAAGCGTATACTTGCACAAAGATATTCATTAACAGAAGAGAACACATATATTTTAAGCATATTTCCATCATATATCTCATACATCTGCCCCCAAGGGCTGTGATGTTTATAGGCGTTATGATCTACCTCCGAGGAGTTTGTGATCATTATACATGTGATCTACCCCTGAGGAGTTTGTGATCACTTCAATGCACTGTACTACCAAAGAGTTTAGTGCTATCATATGACTCAGATATTTTATGTTTCATGTGTTCGTAGACATAGATATGAAAAAAAATCAAGCAACATATCATAAAAGAACAATCATTTCATCCAATATCATATGCCAAGTATTTTACTACACATATAACACAAACATATTGTTTAATAAGCAAAGTAATAGGTAATGGCGTACCTTGAAAGAGACAAACCTAATCACCACATATTCCTCATGTCAACTCTAACCTTTGGTCAAACCTGATTAAGATAAGATCACATATACCATCGGATTCTCATCCTCTCACATCTCATCTTAACCCTAATTATGTCCATTCTAGGGTTTAATTTGGTTCATTAGGATATTTCCATTACTTGTATTCTTTTCTTGGAGTCCCCTTACTGATGTCATATTACACATTATTGCCTCATTTACTGATAATCAGGTTTTCCATCATTAGGTGAACATATTAACATTATGTCACATTCATTAGTCAAATTAGGGTTACATCTTATGTATTAAGAGTCATCTTCATATAACATGAATTTCTTGTATCAAAACTGATCTCGTATTTACAAATTATCTTCCAGTTACTGATATGAGGGTTTTATGTGAATTTCATCATTTATTGAGCATGTATGTATTTATTGCATTTTATTTAGGGTTAATATCCCTAAATATACATTCTAAGAAAATTACATGGTTATGCATCATAACATGATCATATCTGACATCATATGGATTATAAACCACATTTAGGAGTTACTGGAATATTCTCATAATTTTAGGTATTCATTTATTATTTATTAGGCATGAAAAGACCATTTTACATCTTACATGATAACTCTGATATTATGCTTTCATATCATTCTACATATTTTTTTGAGAATGTGGGTACCTTATTTGTAATTTTTAGATAATCGAGCTAATTACTATGATTTATTGAAGATCAACATATTAACTGAGGCATTTACCTTCATCAGCCAATCGGTTGATGCCACGTGGTTCTCCAAAGGGCGCTTGATCCTGCTTGTTGCGGGCCGGTTCTTAGTTGAGCCAGACGATTCCCTTCAACATGTGCAACTCACCTACTGGCTCAGGGTTGGGTCGACTGGTTCATAGGCCTCTGAACCGGGTCCCTGCTCCTCTATCTCTTGCTCATAACACGAACACACGACTCCACTATAGGCTCCATTTCTGGAGCAGAGGTGCCTCCTTCGCATCTCCAAACTCTGGTGAGGGGTAGGATACTACATGCTGCTCCTCTTCAGTGTAAAACATGGCCAAATGCTTCAGCCTCTTCCCCTCTACGCCATCGGTTGCTTGGCTTCATTGTTGGTGACTCCTCCTGGCAGATTGAGGAGCTAGGTGCCACGAAAGCGGTTGAGATGGAGTAGAAGAGGGAAAAGCCTCTGTGCATCCAATCTTTCACCAAATACCTCCATTAGAACCACCTGGTCCTTCTAGACTCCCCAAGGGTCCAACTCTTAGAGGGAAACCCAGTGCATCACTCAACAAACTCGATCTTGATCTCTAGTGAAGGTGAGCTCGGCGCCCAATCAGACTACCATCAAGGTTTTTTGTTTTCATGCAGGCTCTTCTCCACGGACCTTCCTCCCCATTTTCCATGCTTTGCCTTCCTCTATTCTCCGCCCTACCATTGACTTCCTCTTCCTCGTGAATATTGTAAATAGCTATGGAGATGAGAAGAACTGTGGGTGTTCGCTCTCCCTCGCCACTTGCTCATTTTCCCCACCCAAGGTATCAAATAGATCACAAAGAGGATGAGACTCCAACTCCCAGATACATCTCTCCCATCACGCCACGATCTAGGTGGGTTGTGTCCTGGATGGTCATAGGGTCAATTGCCCCACTACCTTGCTCTAACTGCAAGGTAGGAGACATGCTGACATCCCTCAGATCATAATCCAAGGGCTAAAAGCCAATGTCCATTAAGCCAATCCATGGCTTTTCCTCCTTTAGGCTAACTTCCACTGGATCATAGATCTAGGGCCACAATTTGGGTGTGCAATTTAGACGCAGATCCCAGGAGCGTGTGACATTCATCAAATCCATAACTTAGGTCTATAAATCATCAAATATACACACTATTCTACAACATTCAAACCTACATATCTTCTTCTAGGAATATTTGATTGCCAAAAAAATGTAACCATAGCTTCCTAACAACTCAAGCTACCTTGTACATGAATTTGGTGTAAAAATTCTATTATTTGATCACTGAATAAAATACCTCAAAAAGGCATGAACATAGGGATCCAAATCATGATATCAATGTCATTTGACTTCCAAACTTTGGTAAAACATTAGGAACTCTAAAAATAACTCAACATGCATGAATTTACTTATGTCATTGTACACTTAAGGATTCCAAAAGTCCACTCCATCACAGTCGCACATGGGTCAACCAATTAAAGATACAAAAGAAGAAGCAGACAAATCAGAATCAAAAAGTTCCATCTAAACTGTTACAATCCATGGATTGACCACTCCCTCTGGTTAACTAGTAGTGTAGAATTGAGCCATCTATTGTTGTCATCCATGTCCTCTTCTAGCTCTTCCAGAAGACCCTTCCTGTGATGCCTGACTGTGTCCTCTGCCACCACCACTGCTGAACAGTTACTACTGAGAACCCCACTGAATCTATCTCGATTCTTATTTCATCTCCTCATCCTTCATAGGGAAAAACAACCTCATATGCTCGGCATCTCCACATTTACAATAGGTCTTAGCCTTATACTATGTCCTAGATGACCTTGTCACTAACATTGATGTTATACTGTGCGCTCCAGCTAGTAGGAAACTATGATTCTGCTCGTGCTTGGGGACCACTATGCCGACACCACTGATCTCAAATCTGAGAAAATTGACTATTGCTACGACTAAGGTGAAGAAAAAATAGGCTTATTGAAGCCTCCAGATGTCTGTCCCTGAAACTAGGCTGGTCTCTTTTGGCATTGGCTTCATGTTTCTAAATAGCAAACTGCTCGATCCTACTCACTGACTCCACACAATTAGAGAACCTCTTCCTGTTCTCTACAGACACAATTGTTGTTAGCTTTGTACTCAAGACCTTCTTCAACCTCCATATCCTCTCCTTATTTGTCTTTGACATGTGATGATAGAACCTCAAGAGCTTAATAAGCTTCAACTCGTATTCGTTGATCATCATGGATCCCTTCTAGATCTTCTCAAACTGTGATATCCTCGCATCCACATATGTCTCTGGAAAGTATTGACCCACAAATTCTGTCGAAACTCTTCCCAACTGATCACCACTCTAGGTCTATTCTCCTCCTCTATGGCCCACCAATGGCTAGCACTTCCCTTTAATAGGTACACTGCATGCTTCACCATGTCTTCTTTAGGGATATTGAGGATCTTGAAAGCCTTCTCAAGCTCCATCAATTACATATCTGCATCTATCAGGTCTGCCATACCTACATACTCGATCACCCTGACACATCTCAACCGCTCAAAAGTCTTCCCAGAACCCTGGGATTCCACATTGGGGACAACTGACCTAGCTTGAGGTACGTGCACACTATCCTCCATATGTGTGATCATGGCCATCAAATGTCCAAACATGGACTGGAATGCTTGATTGGACATGGTTTCTGGGTCGAACGGAGGCACCATGAGCTTCTCTGGCCCTATCTCCGACACTCTATCTTCATGTGCATTCCTCCTCGCACCACCTTTTGACACAACAAAGCTACTCTCAACATGTTCTTTGTGTTCTCCATACATATCTGCATAAGCATAAGCTATAATCAGATATTTTGGATGATGTAAGATAAGACACAAACCCTAGTACTATGTCCCTGTAGACTCAACGAACCTAGGGATCTGATAACAACCAAACTTGTGAAGTTAGATGCCACATGAGTGAGATTACTCAAAACAAAACACACGATCAAAAAGCAAACAACAACATGCCACAAAATTAGGTAAATTAAAACCATAATCATATTACCAACATGTGAGGAAATATATTACAATAAGGTCCAACAACCTGTATCACATAACATACCATAATAGGTATCAACGTATGTTTAGTGGCTATCTGCAACAACCTATATACAAAAGAGATCCATTTCACATATACATGCCACATATACAAACCACGGGCATACCAGAAAAACACATGTCCATATACATCATCTACAAAACACATCCTTTCCCTGACCTGAAAGTACATGGCTATGTCTACTACTCTCCAAGCTGCTCTTCCTCAACAACACGATCCTGACCACGCCGCTGACGACCACCTAAAAAGATGTGGTGACCCATGTGGTGAGACTCATGTCCCAACGAGAGATATATCACTCAAAAAACAATTATTGATACATTAAGTATAATTATTAAGTAGGATGAGCATATTCTGCTAAATGAACAATTAAAATAGATTAAAGAGGTTAAGCATGTTTAACAAATTAAATAGCTAAGAAAATACACATAGCGAGGTAAACGACTATAAGGAATATGATGAACATGTTAACAATTAACTTCTATTACCACATTATATAACAATTAAGCAGTATAAGAAACAAGGCAAGGGTAAAAAACCAATATGAAGCATGTTTAACCCTAAGCAGATATACTACATAGGTGTATTATGTCTATTATTAATGCCCTGAGGAATTGAGGTATAACACTCAATTCCAACTGACCACTGCTAAATCGAATTCAAATCCATACAAAATTTAGGAGAGTTGGACTCATAGGATCTGCCACACCCTTTGTCACTGTGAGTCCAGATAAAGTAAAACTACAAAACACCTATCCTCACTTGGAATATAGGTAATAGAGCTAGACACCAGGGTATACAAAACCTTGCCACTGAGGTACAACTGTCATTTCCCTAAAAAAATCACATTTATAAATCTCCAAGACACACCTGATGTCGTTGTCACACCGAGGCATGACCATGGACCATGGGAATCCTCCATACACTTGGGATCAAGATGACAAGGGCACAAAATCACTTGCACCTCACATACTCAACAATATGTGCCACGAGTTTTCCTTAGGAATACTCGTTTCACCATTCATCAAGTCCTGACACTGGAATGGATCTATGTCCAGAGAAACTACATGATTAGGGTTTCACTTGATTGGTTAGAGTCAATTGGGTACCTTTTAATAGCATCAATAAAGTTGCATACAACGCTTGAAAGATTCTACAAAGGTAAGGGTAGATTGCAACTTGAGAAGATATAAAACATATTAAACATAAAACTTATCACATCATCATGTGGTAATGTTCACTGTCACACATGATTCCATACTCATCATCACATCATCATGGGATACCAATCCCTTTCCACACCACACAGAGGATACCACCTCAATTAGGGCACAATACCATACTCAAGGTCATAGAGTTGTCACATCATCCCCTACAAGATCATCATTATCTCTCCATTCCTCAACAAGCCTCATCATCATACATACATGTGATACATAAGTGGTACCACAATCATTAAGGAGATATGATGTTCAACTAATCAGAAAACTAGGGTTACAACATGCTAACTACTCAAGAAAGTTAAGCATCATCAACATGTTCTTTGATTAGGGTTAAGTTCAACATGTAAAACCAAATTAGGGTTTTCAAAATAGAAATTAAATCTAAACACTAGTTACCACCATCTCCAATATTCTTGGAATCAAAAGAGTCAACTATCATCATCATAAAGTCAACAACATAAGATGATAAAAAGTCTAGAAATTTGGATCAACCGAAGAGATTGGGACTCACCACCTTCATCGACCGAAGAGATGAATCACCCTCAGTGAAGACTTAGGTTAACACATCTACGATCGAATAAGAAGTTGGGTTCAATCCTTCATTGGCCAAAGAAGAAATTTTAGTGACCGAAGAAAAACTAAGTGCATTGGCGACCAAAGAGGAACCTCATAACTTCATCGGCTGAAAGAGATGGTCACCTTAGTGACCACTCAAGGATATACAAACTTAGCAACCCTCAAGCCATTAACACTCATCGACCATATAGACCATAGCTTGGCAAACATCAAGGGAGAGAAAATCTCATCCAACAAACGATCAAACAGGTTGATAATCACTATGAAACTGGAAACCACCAAGATGTAAACCACAAGGAGAAAAACTCTCCAAAACCCTTATTCCAATGCAGAAAGTTATATAACTCTCCTTAAAAGGGAAGAAGCAACACCAAGAACCTCCAAGAAGAGAGACAAAACTCAATCGTGATCACCTCTCACCCAAGCTAGCTCCACCTCCAAGGGAAAAACAAAACCCTAGGTCAAAGAGTAAGAAGGTGAGAAAAACCTTGGCACAAAGGAAAATAAGAGAATTTCTTCAAGCTCAACTCAAGAACTACCATGGAAGCTCCTTGGGTTTGGCCAAGAAGACAACGAAGAAGAGGGCAGAGAAGGAAAACAAAGATGAAGAGATGTGGATCACTTTCCAAGATCAAGAAGATTGCATGGGATCACCAAACGATCACAAAGGAAGGGTTTCTCCAAACCCTAACTCAACATGTAAGATGGATTGCCCAATTGAGCTCCAACTTCACCCCAAAGAAGAAGGGGGACGAGGTCTAAGCAAAAAGAAAGAAAGAAAGGGTGCAAAGGGTTTAGTTCCATGCAAGGAGAGAGGTTTATAAAGCTAAGGGTTGGAGAGAGAGAAGGGATGTAAGATGTCACAGAAACACATGCCATATGTCCAAAAAAACTCATCCATGAAAGGTCCATACTCATGAATGCAACTAGGGTGACAAAAACAAGAAAAATCAACATCAATAACTCCTAGAAAAGCCATTATTTTAAGAGATTCTCAGCGACCCAAAACATGACCAAAAATCAACGATTGCATAAACCAAACCATAGGGTTTCTTGGAAGATGAAGAGGGTCATGGGCTCAACAATAATAGAGAATAGGGCCAAAGGAAATCTTGACAATTGCTGAAAACAAAGCTCATTTGTCAACACACACCTCAAGGTCAACCATCCACATGGGGTATCTAAGCAAACCCTAAAACTCAACATATGCTGTTACGACATCCAACCAAGGTACAACAAGGCTTTGGGGTGCCACTCTCTCCAAGATGATGTGAAAAAATGTGAGATAAAACAAGCATATGAAAAAATGCAAAAAAAAACCTAAACATGGGTAAATTGCAATTAGGTCCAAAACAAGCATATATTAGCATAACACTCAAACAACATACAAACTGGAGCAATCTGAAAGAATAAGTCTTCTACAAGTTATGAAAGCACTTAATGAGATTATACTAAGGTTTTAAGCATAAAATTATACTAAGAAAAGAAAGATTAGCCAAAAATCTAAGTCAGGGGTCTTACAACCATAAATCCCTATCAAGGACTTCACCCCCGTAATTGTACAAATACAAAAACCCCTATCAAGGATTTCAAATGGACATATCCTCATCCAACTCAATCTCCACCATCTACAATGTCAACTTGGTATCTAGGTGAAACTTCCTCCACATGGAGACATCAAAGACAACATGCAACCTATGCAACTCAGGAAATAACTCCAACTTATAAGCCACCTACCCAACACGTGCCACAATAGGGTATGGTCCTATAAACCTAGGGGAAAACTTACCCTTCTTACGAAACCTCAAAAAACCTTTCCACAGTGAAACCTTAAGTTACATGCAATCTCCAACTTGAAACTCCATAGTTCTATGACAATTATCAACATACAACTTTTATCTGTCTTGGGTTTCCATCAGTTAATGTTGTATCACTTTGATCTTCTTTGTAGTTTGTTGTACTAGCTCAAGACCTAAAAGCTGATACTCACCTGACTCATTCCAATAAAGTAGTGATTGATAACACCTCTCATATAAGGATTCATAAGACACCATGTCTACACTCCTCTGGTAACTATTGTTTTCGGAAAACTCTATCAAACTCAGATGCACATCCCAACTGCCAAGAAACTGCAAGACACAAGCTCTCAATAGATCTTTTAAGATCTGAATGGTCCTCTCCGACTGACCATCTATCTGTGGGTGGAAAGATGTACTAAACTTCAATTGTTTACCCATAGTTGTATGCAAATATTCTTAAAAATGACTGGGAAATGATGAAGCTATGTCAGAAACTATGGTAACTGGGATACCATGTAGACAAACTATCTCATAACATATATTTTTGCCAACTTCACTACTGTATATATCGTCTTGACTGTAAAGAAGTGAGTTGACTTGGTCAACATGTCCACTATCACCCAAATGGAATCATGAACTTCGTCTATCCTAGGAAAACCAACCACAAAGTCCATGGTGATATGATCCCATTTCCATTGCGGTATAGGAAACAGTTCAACATCCTTCTAGGTTTCCGATGCTTAGCCTTGACCTAGTGACAAACTAGACATATAGCCACAAACTCTACCACATCATGCTTCAAACTAGGCCACCAATATAGGTCCTTCAAGTTTTGGTACATCTTGGTACTTCCTGGGTGCATAGCATACATCAAGGAATGAGCCTCCTCAAGGACCAACTTCCTAAAACCATCAACATCAGGAACCACTATCTAGTTGTGAAAACAAACCGTCCCATCATTAGTTTCATGGAAACCATCATACTTATTGCTTCCAAACTCTACCCTAATATTATTTATCATAGTATCATTCCACTACACTTCTATAATCTATCACATCAAGGTAGGCTTCACCTAAAACTATGCTAACAAGCCTTCCAATAGAGAAACCTCCAACTTTACATTCATCTGATGCAACAACACCAACATGTCTTTCTTATGGCACACAAAAGAACACAATTGTTCCTCATCTATATATGATGACGAAGATTACTTCCTACTTAGTGCATCAACCACTACGTTCACCTTCCCTGGATGGTATTCTATTTTGCAATTAAAGTCCATGATCAACTCCATCCATCTCCTTTTCCGCATGTTCAACACATGCTTTGAGAAGATATACTACAAATTCTTGTGATCGATGAAGATCTGACACTTCTGTCCATAAAGATAGTGTCTCCAAATCCTCAAAGCATGGACCACATTTGCAAGCTCTAGATCATGCATCAGATAGTTCTCCTTATGCTTCTTAAGATGTCATGAAGCAAATGAAATCACATTCTTTTCCTACATTAGCATGCATCCCAAGCCATTCTTCGATGCATGATAAAAGATGCAGTAGCCTTTCCCTTGCTCTAAAAGAACTAGCATGAGTGCACTGCCAACTTCTCCTTCAAAATATGAAAGGAACACTGACACTTGTCATCCTAGATAAAAGGTACAACTTTCCTTGTCAACTTGGTTAGGGGTAATGCCATGGCACTAAAGTTCTTGATGAACCTCCTATAGTAGCCTACCAAGCCTAGGAAATTACAATCCTCTATCAGTGTCTTAGGATTCTCCCATTCCAACATGGACTCTACTTCCTTCAGGTCCACACAAACACCCTTAGTAGATATCACATGCCCAAGAAAAGACACCTCCCTCATCCAAAACTCACACTTGCTGAACTTGGCATACAACTTGTGCTGCCTCAACAACATCAATGCTAGACATAGATGCTTCTCATGCTACTAACTATCTATAGAGTATATCAAAATGTCATCAATGAACACCACCACAAACTGATAAAGATACAATCTAAACGCTCTGTTCATCATATCCACAAAGGTTGTCGGCACATTGGTTAACCCAAATGACATTACCACAAACTCCTAGTGACCATACCTAGTCCTAAAAGATGACTTGGGTATGTCATCTACCTTAACCCTCAACTAATGGTATCCTAACCTTAGATCTATCTTTGAGAACATGATAGCATCTCCTAGATGGTCAAACAAATCATCTATCCTCAACAGCAAGTACTTGTTCTTGAATGTGACCTTGCTCAACTACTGGTATTATATGCACAACCTCATAGAACTATCCTTCTTCTTCATGAGCATCCCAAGGGAAAGTGCTCGGTCTGATAAAGCCTTTCTCCAACAACTCCTGCAACTACTTCTTCAGCTCATGCATCTCTATTGGTGCCATCCTATACGGTGATTATGCTATGGGATGTGTTCCAAGAACAAGATTGATCTCAAAATCAATCTCTCTGAGAGGGTAAACACCAGGAAACTCTTCGTGGAAAGCATCCTCAAACTCTCAAACCATAGGCACCTCCTTTATACTAGGAGTCCTCCTCTTCGTGTCCACAACATGCATCAAGACATCCTCACACCCCTATCTCATCAGCCTCTCCACTTTCAGAGCTGACACCAAGCACGTGGGAAGAATTTTCCTATCTCCTTGGAAGACCCACAAAACATCTCCCTTGTGGAACATAGCCACCTTAGAAATACAGTCCTAGACCACCGTTACTTCTCCAAGGTATCCATCCCAAGGAAAACATCAAATCCATCCATGTAAAGTGGCATAAGATCCACCAGAATGTTGTGTCTTGAGAAAGAAAGAACGTAAGATGAACACATCTCCTGCAACTCGGTAGAACCAGCAAGAGGGGTTTGTAAATGTAGACTATCACATCTACTACAAATAGACAAATAACAACTATCTATCACCTCTCTGGTGATAAAAGAGTCCATCACACCTGGGTCAAACAAAATAGATACAAAAGAAGAAGCAAACAAATCAGAGTGAAAAAGTTCCATGTGACCTGTCACGAGCTGTGGATTGACCACTCCCTCCGGCTGACTCGTAGAATAGAATTGAGTCGTCACATGTTGTCATCCATGTACTCTGCTAGCTTGTCCAGAAGTCCCTACCTATGATGCTTGACCACATCCTCTGCCACAACCACTACTGAACCACTACTGCTGAGAACCTCATTGACTCTACCTCGATTGATATGTCACCTCCTCATCCTTCATAGGGCAGCCTTGTACCATGGCCTTGATGACCTTGTCAATGACACTGATGTCATACTATGCACTCTAGAGGGTAGGAAAATATGGCCTCCGTACTTGCTCGAGGACCACTGTGACAACACCATTAATCTGGGCACTGAGAAAACTGACTATTTCTATTTCTGAGGTGAAGAAAACATTGGCTTCTTAAAGACTCTAGATGGCTATCTGTAACATAATGAATCTTAGATGTAATATCCATGTAAACCTTTTTCCCAAGTTTCCCTCTCATTTCTATCTTTTATGTCATTTATGTTTAATTAGTGGAATTTATAGTGGTTTAGTGAACATTTATTCACTAATTGTACCAATATAAGGGTTTATGCACAAATACCTCAGTAAAATCTTAATTAACATAATTAAGTTCTATAAACCTTAATCTAACTTTTTGATATGATTTGAAAACATAATATTAGGCTACGTTTCAAATTTGGTTTGATTTGGATGTTGTTTGTGCAAGTTATGCAATTATATGCACATTCTGGACTTTTATGCAATTTACCCAATTGGGAGGTTTTCTTTGCAAATTATCACCTGAATTTTAATCCTTAGATATTACCTTACCATTAACGAGATTTTAAACCATTGGAGAACCTAGTTTCACCTTGGTTTGATGGTATTTCTTTCCAAGGGCATTATAGGGATTACCCTCTTTATAAAGATGCTTATCCTTAAAAGCTATCAACCAATGAGGTTATTTCTTTCTTGCAAAACGGTGGGGATGGCCTAAAATAATCTATGGGCCCTTAGAACCGACTTTGGATATGGATGAAGCCTCTATGAGCTATCCTCTTGCATGCCCATCAATCCCTAGGCTAAAGACACATGGAAAGTCCCTTAAGACTCCTCATGCTTCACCTCTTTCTATATATAGCCATGTATACCCCTTCCCAACTCATAATTAGAAAATTCTTGCTCTCCTTTTCTTTCCTATAGCTTAGATAATAGTTTCTTCTATATTTGGCCACGAAGTTGCTGCCCCAAGGCAATAGAGGGAGCTTACCTTGGTGAAGAAGGCTCATAGGGCTTCCAAATTGCTCCATTAGGGCTTCTAAAGCTCCTCCTTGGTAAATTCGACCAAAACTAGTAAGTTTTCTCCATTCCTTCCCTATTTTCATACTGATAGTCTTCCTTACACCTTCTTCTAGGTCGGAACCATGACCATACATGGTAAAACCCCACCTAGAACCCTAAAACACCTCATCTCTATGCTCTTTTGCTAGGGTTTGCACCTCTAAAGTGAAGAAGGTGATCTTTGCTCAAGAAAGAAGCTTGTCTTGGAGCAACCAAGCCTTCTAATCTCGGAATCCTTTCTGTTTACCTTCCTAGAGGCAAGTTTGGTTAACACCCTTCTCATATATTGCTTAGTACATGCTTAAAACTCATGCTTTTATGTTGAAAATCGACGATTTCCATCTCTTTTTACCATGCTCTTCTAAAGTTTTGATTTCTTGCTGTTTTACCTTCTCTAGAAGCTCTAGTTTGGTTACCTATGCAACTTAAAACCTGATCTTAGTCGAATGGTGTTTTCTCCCTCTCCCTCTCTCTTCAATTATCTCAATCGGTTTGATGATGTGGCAATTTCTGATTGGTCAATATTGAACATTTCATATCTTCTAAACCGCTTATCCAAATTTGAAAATAAAATATGTTTTGGAATCAGGAGAAGGATATCTATAAAATAAAAATATTTTCAAGGTCTAATTTTATGGTTTGACGAAGGGTGATTTTCGTAAAACAAATTTAATGCATAAAATCCATAAAAATTACATCTTGATCATCATAACTCCAAAATTAACATAAATATATGTTTTCTTGATTAGGAAAACCTAATAAGTTTATTGGTGATGTTTTAAGAGTCTAAATCCTAATTTTTCTAAAAATCTCTAAAAATAGGGTTTCTATATATTAATGTGCACTATGTACTCTAATACATGTTAATACGTTGAAAATAGGCAAAGTGGAACTTGGACTCAATTAAAGTGGTGAAAGTTAGTAATTGATATCAGTAAGAGAGGTATGTGCATTCCTTACACCCTATGTTGGGATAATTGCAGCCAACCCTATATTTCCCTAATGAGGCTTAAATAAACCCTAAATATCCTATTCTTGAATCCTAATGTTGTTCATGCCTCAAATTAGATTATAATTTCTTCTTGTTTGGGTCTTATACCCCACTGCCATGCTTATTGAATATTGTGACTACTCTTGCCATGACTACTATTCTAGCATGTGGATTTATGTTCTATTTAATTTAAAGTAGCGATACTTATGTACAACCACCCACAGAGGGCATGTACATAATCGCCCTGGGGAATGTCTTATTCTCCCCATAATATTGTAGGTGACTGGGAATGTCTTATTCTCCCCTCACCTAAGGTTAGAGGTCCGGTAGGTGCCTCAACCCTACTTAGTTAGGTAGACATAATTATCTTACATGCAAATCCTTTTTGGTATAATTGTTAATGGCAAGTTTCTTTTGAATATAGCCTCATACTCTTGTTATCTTCATTATATGATGAACCATAGTCTATTTTTGTTGTTGTACTTATCTTGATATCCTAGATTAGTTTTGTGACGCATACCTTGTTTTCTTTCCCCTTTTGCTGGGTGCTTTCCCAACCACCCAGGTGCTGGTGCTGAGCAAGGAGAAGAACAAGTTTGAAGGAATTCATCTCAGGAGTAGATCTCAAGCTATCTGAAAGGATGTCTAGGTTGCTATAGCTAGACCCTTTTCTCTTAACTTTATCATTTGAGAACAATCATGTAATGAACAATGAAAGCCATGTAATAGGCTTAGTTCTTTTATTTCCGCTGCTATTGACATTTTGTAATGTATCTGGTGCATGTTTATTTACTTGGAATATTATACATGCATCCCTCAATATCTTTTATCTTTCTAAAAAGATGGATGTTTTGTACTTCCTTTAAATTTTAGTAAGGAGGTGATCTCGCCTCTTTACAGCATGGTATCAGAGCCTTTAGGCAACTATTAGGACATGAAGTTGAAGCAAAGGTGTCTAGAATGGATCAGGGTTTCGGGGGCTGGCAATATTTTCCTCTGCACCACTAGCTTGGTTTACGAGGACTCCCGTGCCCATATGATACCGGCCTGGCCTGAGCTGATACAAATTGCCCAAAATAGTATGCTTTTAGGCAATAGCATTCTAGATATTCTTTTCTCGTCTATGCTTCTATTCTTTTTCATCTATGATTCAAATACTCCTGGGAACTTAACATATTAACCCTACCTTTCAGGATAGGTGACTTGTTCGACAGTGGGATCAAGGGACAGGAGTCAAACCCTAATGACTCCAATGTGGAAAACACTCCTGTTACTCCTATCGGCCATAGTGTGGTCAACCCTGCTACTCCAGGCACCGCCTCCTTCACACCGGAGCAAGAGATGGCAATGCTACGCCAGGTGCTCTCCACCTTGATGGGGCAACTCCACACAGTGGCTGCCGATGCCAACAAGCTGAGGGAGTGCACCCTCACTGACTTCATAAAGATGCAGCCACCCTACTTCAAAGGTGAAAGTGAACACAACATGGTGGATAAAGTAGATGACTGGGTGTTGGCTTTGGATCGGACCTTCGAGGGTATGGCATGCCCTCCTCACCAGAAAGTTCGGTTCGCGACGTATGTGTTGGACGGACCGACACGTGTCTGGTGGAATGGTGTCACCCACACTCGAGACACCTCTACCATGGAGTGGGACCAGTTCCTGAAGCTCTTTAGGGAGAAGTATATCTGTCCTGCCTTCTTGAGGAAGAAGGAAGCCGAGTTCTACAGCCTCAGGCAGGGAGGCATGAGTGTGGCTGACTACATCTAAAGGTTCCTACTCCTGGAATGCTATGCCACCGTCCTTGGAGCCGAGAGAAGGGCAACATTGTTCTTGGAGGGCCTAAATTACCAAGTGGGTCGAAGTCTTATTCCACAACTTCCACTCACCTTCCATTAGATGGTGGATAAGGCCCTGGCCATCGAGTCCTACCCAGGATTCTAATCCTATGGACACAGTAATGGATATAGCAACAATAAGAGGAAGAACCCTACCCAAAATGAGAATCGCGGACGTTATAGGTGCAATAGGTGCTCTCGTCGCCATCCTCCAGGGAGATGTCCTTCCAACAATGCACCTGCTCGTAGAGACAACCGGCCTCCTCTAACCTGCCATGAGTGTGGCCAAGTTGGGCATATCCGACCACACTGCCCCCGTTTCCAGCAAGGACAGAATAATTCCCAGCAACCGCAACAGCCAAGGCAGAATCCACCTTTGCGGAATAACAACAACAACAACAACCAGAACCTGAGGCGACCACCAGCGGAGAGGAGGAATGGGAGAGTGTTTGCTCTCAATGCTGAGGAAGCAGGTGAAGATAATGAAGTTATTGAAGGTACCTTGCATCTTAATATGCATCCTATAAAGGCACTATTTGATTCTGGCTCATCCAATACATTCATATCATGTCATCTTGCTTCTATGTTAGAAATAGAATCTGAGTATATGGATCATATATTAGATGTAAAAACCCCTAGTGGTAAGATATGCTCTTCATATCTCCAAACTCCAACCATGGACCTCTGTATATCTGGTATAATGTTTCCCTCAGATTTCATCTTGCTCAACATGACCGCCTTTGATGTCATCCTGGGAATGGATTGGTTGAAGAGGTACAAAGCTATTTTGTTTTGTGAAGAATCAAAGGTTAGTCTATCACATCCTATTGAGGGAAGATTGTGTGTCAAGGGTAGGAAGCGAGAAGATCGGCAATTTGTTATTTCCGCCATCAAAGCTGAAAAGCTAGTCTCGCAAGGGTGTAGAGCTTTCTTAGCCTCTATAGTCCTCGAGGCTACACCTCCTTCTCTCGACCACATAGATGTGGTGAAGGACTTCCCGGACGTCTTTCCCGAGGAGTTACCCGGTTTGCCACCAACTCGGGAGGTGGAGTTCTCCATCGAGCTTGTACCTGGAACTTCACCAATGTCGAAGCCGCCTTACCACTTGGCCCCTGCCGAGCTTGCCGAGTTGAAGAAGCAGCTAGAAGAGCTTATCAATATGGGCTTCATCCGCCCCAGTGTTTCACCTTGGGGAGCCCCTGTCCTGTTCGTAAAGAAGAAGGATGGTTCGAAGCGGATGTGTATGGACTACCGCATGCTTAAACAAGTGACGATAAAGAATCATTATCCTTTGCCTCGCATCGATGACTTGTTCGACCAACTAAAGTCAGCCACTGTGTTCTCTAAGATGGATCTACGAAGTGGCTACTACCAGATGCGCGTGAAGGATAATGATGTACCGAAGATGGAATTCAGAACTCGCTATGGGCATTACGAATTCATGGTCATGCCTTTCAGATTGACAAATGCCCCTGCTGCCTTCATGGACTTGATGAACCGAGTGTTCCGCCCATACCTTGACAAGTTTGTGGTGGTGTTTATCGATGACGTTTTGGTTTATTCTGAGAAGTTAGAACAACATCGCGAGCATCTGCGGATTGTACTCAACACACTACGAGAAAATCAACACTATGCAAAATTCTCAAAGTGTGAGTTCTGGATAAAGGAAGTGATGTTTTTGGGTCATGTGATTTCTGCCGGACATATAGTTGTTGATCCTGCAAAGGTAGAAGTTGTGACCAAGTGGAAAGCTCCAAAGAATCCCTCAGAGATCCGTAGTTTCCTTGGCTTAGCGGGTTACTATCGAAAGCTTATCAAGAACTTCTCTGAGTTGGCCTTGCCTTTAACCAAGCTGACGCGAAAGGAGGTCAAGTTCTCTTGGACACCAGAATGTGAGAACAGTTTTCAGAAGCTGAAGAAGAGCCTGACTTCTGCTCCCGTGCTTGCCTTACCTGTTGAGGGCATACCCTATGTCATCTACACCGATGCATCCAGACAAGGCTTAGGGTGTGTTT
This sequence comes from Alisma plantago-aquatica, assembly GCA_963693085.1. Lineage (NCBI taxonomy): Eukaryota > Viridiplantae > Streptophyta > Magnoliopsida > Alismatales > Alismataceae > Alisma > Alisma plantago-aquatica. The sequence goes on from OY856410.1 coordinate 1,115,130,321, forward strand.
TGATGCAAGATGGAAATATGATCACCTATGCTTCTCGACAGTTGAAACCTAATGAAGCTAATTGGCCTACACATGATTTGGAGCTTGCTGCCATAGTTCATGCTTTGAAGATCTGGCGACACTATCTCTATGGTGAAAAGTTTGAAGTCTTTTCTGATCACAAGAGTCTGAGATATCTGTTGACTCAAAAGGATATGAACTTGCGACAACGTAGGTGGATGGAATATCTTAAAGATTACGACTTCACCATTACCTATCATCCTGGTAAAGTGAATGTCGTAGCTGATGCTTTAAGTCACAAGAAGGATGTTGTTTGTGCTGCTTTGAGATGTTCAGTATGGGAAAACCTTGAACATGTGGCTAGATAGAGACCTCAGCCTGTTAAATCAGTGGATGAAGACAAGCTGTGTGTTCATATGGACAGCTTGACCATTACACCAACCTGGATCTCAGAAGTCGTGGCTGCACAGTTGGAGAGTTCTGAGCTTGAGGAGATGAAAGCTTTAACTGAGAAACCGCAATCTGACTTCTTTGTCGGAGTGGATGGTGTTGTCTGCTTCAAACAAAGGTTGTGGATTCCTAATGTTGGTGAGTTGAGACAGAAAGTTCTGAGTGAAGCCCATGGGTCCAAGTACACTATTCATCCTGGGACAACAAAGATGTATAAGGACTTACAACGAAGGTTCTGGTGGAAGAACATGAAGAATGATATAGCTCTATTCGTCGCGAAGTGCTTGACATGTCAGCAAGTCAAGATCGAACATCAACGACCTGGTGGTCTTCTTCACCCTCTTGAAATTCCAGAATGGAAGTGGGAGAAAATCACAATGGACTTCGTTAGTGGTTTCCCCAAGTCCAAGAAAGGTTATGATGTTGTTTGGGTAGTTATTGACCGGCTTACAAAATCTACTCATTTCTTGCCTTTTAAAACCAATTACAAAGTTGAAGATATGGCTCAGTTGTACGTGGAGTGGATCGTACGCCTGCATGGAGTACCTGAGGTAATAGTTTCTGATCGTGACCCAAAGTTTACTTCTCGTTTATGGGGTCAGATTCAGGAGGAGATGGGTACTGACTTGTGTTTCAGTACTACTTACCACCCACAGACTGATGGTCAATTTGAGAGAATAGTTCAGATTCTGGAGGACTTGCTTCATGCTTGTGTGATGGATTGGGGTGGTGCATGGGATCGATATCTCCCATTAGCTGAGTTTGCTTACAATAATAGCTACCAAGCTAGTATTGGTATGCCACCTTTTGAAGCTCTCTATGGTAGACCATGTCATTCACCTTTGCATTGGGATGATGTTGGTGAACGTTCTCTAGTGAAGACCGATGACATGAAAATGATGATAGAAAAGGTGCAGTTCATAAAGAAATGCGTGAAAGCTTCTCAAGACCGACAGAAGATGTATGTTGACAAGAAGAGGTCCGATGTTAACTTCCTAGTGGGTGACTATGCATTTCTGAAGATCAAGCCTATCCGTTCTATTGCTAGATCTAAAGTTAAAGGCAAGTTGAGTCCCCACTATGTTGGACCATTTGAAATCTTAGATAAGGTTGGAGACTATGCATACCGCTTAGCCTTACCTCCTTCCTATGATAAGATTCATAATGTGTTCCATGTCTCTGTACTGAAGAATTATGTCAAGGACTCATCTCATGTGCTTACCTTTGAGCCTTTGGAGATACATGAGAATCTGACCTATGAAGAGCTACCTGTGAAGATTCTTGACTCCCGAGTAAAGCAGCTGAAGAACAAAGAGATTGAGCTGGTAAAAGTTTTGTGGAAATATCATGGTCTAGAAGAAACCACTTGGGAGTTGAGAGATGAAATGTTACGTACTCACCCTTCTCTTTTTGCTTGAGATTTCGAGGACGAAATCCTTTTAAAGGGGTGGAGTGATGTAACATAATGAATCTTAGATGTAATATCCATGTAAACCTTTTTCCCAAGTTTCCCTCTCATTTCTATCCTTTATGTCATTTATGTTTAATTAGTGGAATTTATAGTGGTTTAGTGAACATTTATTCACTAATTGTACCAATATAAGGGTTTATGCACAAATACCTCAGTAAAAGCTTAATTACCATAATTAAGTTCTATAAACCTTAATCTAACTTTTTGATATGATTTGAAAACATAATATTAGGCTAAGTTTCAAATTTGGTTTGATTTGGATGTTGTTTGTGCAAGTTATGCAATTATATGCACATTCTGGACTTTTATGCAATTTACCCAATTGGGAGGTTTTCTTTGCAAATTATCACCTGAATTTTAATCCTTAGATATTACCTTAACATTAACGAGATTTGAAACCATTGGAGAACCTAGTTTCACCTTGGTTTGATGGTATTTCTTTCCAAAGGCATTATAGGGATTACCCTCTTTATAAAGATGCTTATCCTTAAAAGCTATCAACCAATGAGGTTATTTCTTTCTTGCAAAACGGTGGGGATGGCCTAAAATAATCTATGGGCCCTTAGAACCGACTTTGTATATGGATTAAGCCTCTATGAGCTATCCTCTTGCATGCCCATCAATCCCTAGGCTAAAGACACATGGAAAGTCCCTTAAGACTCCTCATGCTTCACCTCTTTCTATATATAGCCATGTATACCCCTTCCCAACTCATAATTCGAAAATTCTTGCTCTCCTTTTATTTCCTATAGCTTAGATAATAGTTTCTTCTATATTTGGCCACGAAGATGCTTCCCCAAGGAAATAGAGGGAGCCTACCTTGGTGAAGAAGGCTCATAGGGCTTCCAAATTGCTCCATTAGGGTTTCTAAAGCTCCTCCTTGGTAAATTCGACCAAAACTAGTAAGTTTTCTCCATTCCTTCCCTATTTTCATACTGATAGTCATCCTTACACCTTCTTCTAGGTCGGAACCATGACCATACATGGTAAAACCCCACCTAGAACCCTAAAACACCTCATCTCTATGCTCTTTTGCTAGGGTTTGCACCTCTAAAGTGAAGAAGGTGATCTTTGCTCAAGAAAGAAGCTTGTCTTGGAGAAACCAAGCCTTCTAATCTCGGAATCCTTTATGTTTACCTTCCTAGAGGCAAGTTTGGTTAACACCCTTCTCATATATTGCTTAGTACATGCTTAAAACTCATGCTTTTATGTTGAAAATCGACGATTTCCATCTCTTTTTACCATGCTCTTCTAAAGTTTTGATTTCTTGCTATTTTACCTTCTCTAGAAGCTCTAGTTTGGTTACCTATGCAACTTAAAACCTGATCTTAGTTGAATGGTGTTTTCTCCCTCTCCCTCTCTCTTCAATTATCTCAATCGGTTTGATGATGTGGCAATTTCTGATTTGTCAATATTGAAAATTTCATATCTTCTAAACCGCTTATCCAAATTTGAAAATAAAATATGTTTTGGAATCAGGAGAACGAGATCTATCCAATAAAAATATTTTCATGGTCTAATTTTATGGTTTGACGAAGGGTGATTTTTGTAAAACAAATTTAATGCATAAAATCCATAAAAATTACATCTTGATCATCATAACTCCAAAATTAACATAAATATATGTTTTCTTGATTAGGAAAACCTAATAAGTTTATTGGTGATGTTTTAAGAGTCTAAATCCTAATTTTTCTAAAAATCTCTAAAAATAGGGTTTCTATATATTAATGTGCACTATGTACTCTAATACATGTTAATACGTTGAAAATAGGCAAAGTGGAACTTGGACTCAATTAAAGTGGTGAAAGTTAGTAATTGATATGAGTAAGAGAGGTATGTGCATTCCTTACACCCTATGTTGGGATAATTGCAGCCAACCCTATATTTCCCTAATGAGGCTTAAATAAACCCTAAATATCCTATTCTTGAATCCTAATGTTGTTCATGCCTCAAATTAGATTATAATTTTTTCTTGTTTGGGTCTTATACCCCACTGCCATGCTTATTGAATATTGTGACTACTCTTGCCATGACTACTATTCTAGCATGTGGATTTATGTTCTATTTAATTTAAAGTAGCAGTACTTATGTACAACCACCCACAGAGGGCATGTAAATAATCACCCTGGGGAATGTCTTATTCTCCCCATAATATTGTAGGTGACTGGGAATGTCTTATTCTCCCCTCACCTAAGGTTAGAGGTCCGGTAGGTGCCTCAACCCTACTTAGTTAGGTAGACATAATTATCTTACATGCAAATCCTTTTTGGTATAATTGTTAATGGCAAGTTTCTTTTGAATATAGCCTCATACTCTTGTTATCTTCATTATATGATGAACCATAGTCTGTTTTTGTTGTTGTACTTATCTTGATATCCTAGATTAGTTTTGTGACAGATACCTTGTTTTCTTTCCCCTTTTGCTGGGTGCTTTCCCAACCACCTAGGTGCTGGTGCTGAGCAAGGAGAAGAACAAGTTTGAAGGAATTCATCTCAGGAGTAGATCTCAATCTATCTGAAAGGATGTCTAGGTTGCTATAGCTAGACCCTTTTCTCTTATCTTTATCATTTGAGAACAATCATGTAATGAACAATGAAAGCCATGTAATAGGCTTAGTTCTTTTATTTCTGCTGCTATTGACATTTTGTAATGTATCTGGTGCATGCTTATTTACTTGGAATATTATACATGCATCCCTCAATATCTTTTATCTTTCTAAAAAGATGGATGTTTTGTACTTCCTTTAAATTTTAGTAAGGAGGTGATCTCGCCTCTTTACACTATCCCTGCAACTGCACTATCTCTTCTTGGCGTTGGCTTCATTCTTCTCGATAGAAGACCACTCGATCCTCCTCACTGACTCCACAAAGTTAGAGAACCTCTCCCTGTTCTCTGCAGACACCATTGTCATTAGCTCCATACTCAAGACCTTCTTAAATCTCCATATCCTCTCCTTATTTGTCTCCTCCATGTGAGGACACAAGCTTAAGAGATTCATAAACTTCACCTCACATTTGTTGATCATCATGGATCCCTATCATATCTTCTCAAATTATGATATATTCTCATCTAGATACATCTCTAGGAAGTATAATCCCACAAACTCCCGTCGAAACGTTTCCCAAATGATCACCAATGTAGGACTCTTCTCTTCCTTTATGGCCCACCAATGGCCAACACTACCCTTCAACAGGTACACTACATGCTTCACCATGTCCTCTTCAGGTATATGGAGGATCTTGAAAGCCTTCTCAAGCTCCGTCAACCACATATATACATCGTTCAGGTATGTCGTACCTACACACTCGATCACCCTAACACATCTTAACCGCTCAAAAGTCTTCCCAGAACCGTGGGATTCTGCATTGGGGATAACTTGCCTATCTTGAGGTACAAATGCTCTATCCACCATATGTGTGATCGTGGCCATCAAATGTCCAAACATGGACTAGAACATTGGATTAGCCATGGTTTCTGGGAAGAACTAACACACCATCAGCTGATCGGCCCCGTCTATGACACTCTATCATCGTGTGCTTGCCTCCTCGCATCACCTTCTAACACAACAAAGATACTCTTAGCATGTTCATCATGCTCTCCATACGTATCTGCATAAGAATGAACTATAATCAAATATGTTGAATGATGCAAGAATAGACGCAAACCCTAGTCCTATGTCCCTATAGACTCAACGAACCTAGAGCTCTGATAGCAACCAAACTTGTGACGCTTGATGCCACGCGATAGAGATTACTCAAAACAAAACAAGTGATCAACAACCAAACAACCACATGCCACAAAATTAGGTAAATGAAAACCACTATCATATTTCCAACATGTACATAAACATATTACAACAAGGTCCAACAACCTGTATCACATCACATACCATAATAGGTATTTACATCTATTTAGTGGTCATTTGCCACAACTTGTATACAAAAGAGATCTAGTTTCACATATACATTCCACACATACAAACCACATGCATGCTACTAAAACATGTGTTGATACATCATCTACAAAACATATCCCTTCCCAAATCTGAGAGTAGAGGGGCGGTACTAGGACTCTACTACACAACAACTAGAAGCTATCCAACCTTCTACATCTACTGCTCTCCAAGCCTCTCTTCCTCAACAACATGATCCTGACCACGCCGCTGATGACCACCTAAAAATATGTAGTGACCCACGAGGTGAGACTCATGTCCCAACAAGAGAAATGTCGGTTAACCAACGGTTATTGATACAACTAGTGTAATTATTAAGTAGGATGAGCATATTCCTCTAAATGAACAATGGAATAGATTACACAAGTTAAGTAGGTTTAACAGATTAAAAAACTAACTAGATAGGAATAACACGGTAAATGACTAGATGGAATATGAAGAACATGTATAACATTTCACTTCTATTACCACGTTACATAACAATTGAGCAGTATAAGAAACAAGGAATGGGTAAAAAACAAATGTGAAGTGTATTTAACCCAAAGTAGATATACTACATGATTGTATTACGTCATTTATTAATTCCATGAGGAATTGAGCTATACCACTCAATTCCAACTGACCGCTACTAAGTCGTATAAGATCTAGGAAAGTCAGACTCCTAGGATCTCCTGCACCCTCAGTCACTATGAGTCCACCACAGTGAGAGATAAAGTCAAACTACAAAACACATTACCCACCTTTGTATATATGTCATGGTGCTAGACACCAAGGTATATGAAACCCTGCCACCGAGGTACAACCATTGTGGCCATAAAAAAATATCACATATATAAATATTCGAGACACGACCACAATCATTGTCACACCGAGGCGTGGCCATCCTCCATACACTAGGAATCAATATGACAAGGACACACAGTCACTTGCACTGTACATACTCAAATAGTATGCGATTCGAGTTTTCCTTGGGAATACTTGTTTCAACATCCAACAAGTCTTGACACTAGAATGGATCTATGGCCAGGGCAACTACATGATTAGTGTTTCATTTGATAGGTTAGAGCCAATTGTGTATCTTTTAATTGCATCAATCAAGTTACATCCAACCCTAGAAAGATTCTACAAAGGTAAGGGTAGATTGCAACTTCAGTAGATATAAAACATAAAACTTCTCGCATCATCACATGGTAATGCTCACAATCACACATGAGTCTATACTCATCATCATATCATCATGGGATACCAATCCCTTTTTGCATCATCCCTTGCAAGATCATAATTATCTCTCCATGCCTCAACATGGATCATCATCATACATGCATGTGATACATAAGTGGTACAACAATCATTCAAGAGCTATAATGTTCAACTAATCAGCAAATTAGGGTTACAACATGCTAACTACTTAATAAAGTTAAGCATCATCAACATGTTCTTAGATTAGGGTTAAGTTCAACATTGCAAACCAAATTAGGGTTTTCAAAAGAGAAATTAATGCTAAACCTTAGTTACCACCATCTCCAACATTTTAGAAGTCAAAGAGTCAACTATCATCATCATAAAGTCAACAACATAAGATGATCACAAAGTCTAGAATTTTCCATCAATCGAAGGGATTGGGGCTCACCACCTTCATCGACCGAAGAGATGAATCACCTTCTCTGACCACTTAGGTTAACACATCTACAAACGAATAAGAAGTTGGTTTCAATCCTTCATCGACCAAAGAAGAAATTTTGGTGTCTGAAGAAAAACTAAGTGCATTGGCAACTGAATTGAAACCTCATCACTTCATTGACCGAAGGCGATGGACACCTTACCAAACACTCAAGGAGATCCAAACTTAGAGACCCTCAAGCCATCAACACTCATCGACCATATAGACCATATCTTAGGAAACATCAAGAGAGAGAAAACCTCATCCAACATAAGATCACATAGGTTGATCATCACTATGAAATTGAGAACCACCAAGGTGTAAACCATAAGGGAAAAAACACTCAAAAACTCTAATTCCAACCATCAACATGAGAGAAAACTGTGCCATTAATAGAGAGAGAAAATCAAAGTTTCCTTAGTCATGCATGCATCAAAACCTCTATCACCAGCCAAGTTTTTAGGAACAAGGATTAGGGTTCATCGAAGGAGAGATAACTACTCAAGATTACCAAAGAAAACATAAGCCCTAGATTATAGATATCATCTTTCAACTTGGAACTACGTTTTAGGGTATATTACTTGCATGAAAGGTAAAGGTAATAAATAATAGTGGAGAAAGTTATATAACTCACCTCAAATGAGAAGAAGTAAGTCCAAATAGCAAGGAACCTCCAAGAAGATAGAGAAAACTCTAGCTTTATCACCTCTTGGCCAAGATTGCTCCACCTCCATTGGGAAAAACAAAACCCAAGGTCAAAGATCAAGAAGGAGAGAATAACCCTAGGCACAAACATAAAGAGGAGAAGTTATTCAAGCTCAACTGAAGCACTACCATGAAAGATCCATGGGTTTGGCCAAGAAGAGAAGGAAGAAGAGGGTAGAGAAGGAAAATGAAGATGAAGAGATGTGGATCACTTACCAAGATCAAGAAGAATGCATGGGATCACCAAACGATCACAAAGGAAGGGTTTCTCCAAACCCTAACTCAACATGCGTGATGGATCAGCCACTTGAGCTCCACCTTCACCACCAAGAACAAGACGGACAAGCTCCAATAAAGAATAGAGAAAGAAAGGGTGTAAAGAGCTTATTTGCATGCAAGGAGAGAGGTTTATATAACTGAGGGTTGGAGAGAGAGAAGGGATGTTAAGTGTCATGCGAACACATGACATGTTTCCACCAAAACATGTCCATGAAATATTCATAGTCAAGTATGAAACCAGGGTGACAAAAACAAGGAAAACCAATGAACACTAACTCTAGGAAAAGCCATCGGTTGAAGAGATTCTCAACGACCTAAAACATGACCAAAACTCAACGACCGCATAGATCAGACCCTAGGGTTTCTTGGCAATCGAAGAGCATCATGGGCTCATCGATCGTATAGAAAAAGGAAAAAGGAAAGCTTGGAAATCACTAAAAACAAAGATCATCAGTCAACACACACCTCAAGGTTAGCTATGCACATGGGGTATCCAAGCCAGCCTTAAAACTCAACATATGATCTCTCCGCATCAAACCAAGGTACAACAAGGATTTTGGGTGCCACTCTCCAACACGATGTCAAAACATGTGAGTTACAACAAACATATGTAAAATTGCAAGAAACCCCTAAACATGGGTAAATTGCAATTAGGTCCAAAAGAAACATATATAAGCACAGCTAGCCCAAATAACATCCAAAATTAATCTAACAAAAAACATCAGCCCGCTACATGTTACCAAAGCACTTGATGAGATTGTATTAATGTTTTAAGTGTCTAATTATGTTAAGCAAGCAATATTAGCCAAAAAGCTAGGCCAGGGGTCTTACATGAATATAGTCAATGATCGAAATGTAAAGTCCTTCATGATATGAAGATTTACTAGAAATAATAAAAGATAAAACCAAACTTGATTTATCAATAATTTTCAAAGGATGTTGAGCCCAAAATTGATTCGAGAATCCATTAAGCACAAAGTGAGATCCAAAAAAAACTCTAGACCAATTATATGGGATGTTAAGCCCATATTGATATAGAGAAGCCATTAAGCAGTATAATAACAACTCTAAAAGAATGTCTAAACCAAATGTCAAAAGGATGTTAATCCTATATTGATATAGAGAATTAAAAAAGATATGCAAGTTACATTAAAAGATTTTGTGCTCCCCATTAATCTCATACCATGTAAAAACAAATAAATTATAAATAAAAAAATCCCATTTAAGAACCCAAACTCCATGATAAAGCATTCATGTCTGATGTAGAAACGAAGAAATCTAGTAAAAGTTTGAATTTGTAAATCAAGTTTTAAAAGATCCAAATAAATTATGTCACTCATAAGATCTCACTCGAGAATGTGTGCAGTTGAATTGTACCTTGGTCCAAGAGTTAGTCAACTGAGATGTTAAAAAATTGTAGCAGAAAACTAATTACAGTACAAATAGCATGAATGTGATAGCACATATTATTTATCTCCATATTAAGATCAAAACGACATGAAAATAATTCTCATGATATTTTTACTTAGTATCTAAAGAGAGGTTTTGGGCACCCAAACCGTAGTTCTATCCTTATTCTTCTTGAAAGGACATAATGTTTGAATCGTCCAAAAAGATATGTAATACAACACATTTCTACTATTAGAAAATTTATCTAAAGACAAATTCAACTTTTCACTTTCTTTAACAAGACATAGATTGCTTTAGTAGTAAAAATAAAGCATTGACTAGTGCTCACAAGATCTTAATCAAGTATACATGTTTTATCATTTAGATCAAAATTTTCTTTAAGAATAATGTTATGATCAATATGAGCACAGAAAGGAGGTAAATTTTTTAATGTAAAGCAACTTTTCTTTTAATGCAAAGACTTGATTTTAAAAAGAAGCATTTATATAAATAATATCATTCAGTCTCTTTTTGTCAATATCATTTTTTTCATTAAGGTCATATGGTTCTAAACTCAAGGAATCAAGCATATTGGAAAATTTTCTCTTTTCTTTTTATATTTTTCAACTTTATCTAAAGTAGTTACAACAATTTATATAATATCATTTTTGGATAAAGTAGAAAAAGATTCCTCATCATCATTATCATTACCATGAACTTAATCTTCATTATGTACATGTACATGTGCTCCTTCTTCTTAATTATTACATGTTCTCATGATGGTGCCTTTGCCATTGTATCCAATGTGAATGATCCTCTCTTTCTCTTTTTGAGTGTATTGAAGGCATTTTTATCTCCAATAATATGCTTGTCAACCACCCAATCTTGAAAAGTTGAAAAGGTTTTGGTACTCAAGTAAAGTCCATGATGGTTAGAGTTAAATAGATATCATGGATGGAACTTGTATTATTCAAGCCAAAAAGATTCTTATAGATATGAAATTAAGATATTTTCTTGCAATAATTTGAATTTTAGGTTAAATTTCCCATAGTCTTATTATTGGTCGAACTATTTTTTTACCATGGGGCCCCACAGTGGAAGTATTTATCAACCGATAGGCAGTTCTGGAGAATCCCAAATTTCTATTTAGAAATTTAAGCAAGATATGCAAATGAATTTTCAAATAAATAAAAGATATTCACATGTTAATCAAATTTGGTTGAGGTAAGACACAAATACATTTATCAAGATTAAGAATAGGTCAAATATGAACATGTTCCCCTTTTTATTCTATCTTGGGGATTTTGAACCCAAATTATGTCAATGGATTCTTTCTTCTGATAATCAAAGTAATAATGTCCAAAATGTTGACAGTAGTGGCATTAGATAAAAGATATTTTATTTATCTTTTCAACATTTTGAGAGTCTATAATTTTATTTTTAGTCTCATACATAGTTCTAATCTTGGGAACATATGTCCTTTTGATTTTAATCATATGTGAGGTTTTTTTCTTTGGTACATATCCAAGACCTCCCTACCTACTTGTTTAGAAGCATTATCTATTAAGATTTTTGTTTCTTTACATTAATCTAGAAATTTGTTTTTGTAACTCATTATTCTCAGAAAGTTTTGTAGTTAATTCTAGGTTTACTTTAGCAAGATTCGAATCCAAAGTATCTATTCATTTACTAAAGCATCATAATCTAAATGTGTGCACAAAATAGGTTCATTTTGATAGTCATTTAGTTTATCAAACATATCAACCATTTATTGAGAGAGAAGATTATTTTTATTTTCAAGAATAAGTATTTCAGTCTTAAAGTTTTCAATATATTCTTTTAATATATTATTTTAAGATTATAAAGTATCATTTTTGGAACTAAGATTATTAAGATTTACATGAAGTTCATCAATAATTTTGGAAAGTTTCTTCTTTTGTCTTTTGCAATCAATATACTTGGCATGAAATTATTCAAGACTACTAAGTAATTCTTCTCTAGATAATTCAAAAATGTCTACTTCATTGGTTTCTTCTTCATCCTCTTCTCCATGATACATTCTACCTTGTGCTCTTCACTTCTTTCATTATCATCACTTGATTGATCCCATGCAACTTTGTTGGCTTTGTCTCCTTTAGCTTTCTTATTTCATGAGGAGTTCCAACCTTTGTTGATATTTGGATATTCAAAAATCAAGTGGCCTATTTTTACACATTGAAATCACCTAGAAGAAGAGGAAGGAGCACTAGGAATTTTGTTACAACAAAATTTCTTATATTTCTTACAATTTACCATAAAAGCACTTTCACCATCATTGCTTGTGTCATTGTTTTCTTGAGTGATATTATTTGATGACACTTTGGTAGAAGCTTTGAGAAAAAGACCCTTCCTTCTTCGCTTCTATTATTCCTCTTCCACTTTTCCTTCTTCCTCAAGAGTGACTTCATGCGTATCCAAGTTCCCTATGAGATGTTCCATCTTCATTGTTGTAAGATCATTTTCTTCCTCTATTGAGGTGACCTTTGATTAGTACTTGGGCGGGAATGACCTAAGCATTTTGGAAACTTTGTCTTCTTTTCTTATATCTTTACCCAACACACTCAAGTTGTTGATAATTTTAGAAAATCTAGCATACATCTCTGCAACAGATTCGTTAAGCTGCATATGGAACAACTCAAATTTGTGTTTTAGCATGTTAACCTTTGTATTATTTAGTTATGTAGTACCCTCATGAGTTACAGAAATTCCATAAGTTGTTTCACAAGAGGATATACCATGAAATTCACTACAAGATAAATAACAATAACAAATGCTTACAATCATTGTTTGAGTGTATATCTCTTTCTATTTTTGGCATCCTATTATTCTAACTCCATAGTGGGAAGTGCATAAGGACAAACACTCATCTTCCACAGTTTGAAACTAATTTCTCAGAAGTAAAATTACATCCACCTCTTCTAATACATGTAGTTGGATCCATCAAACATGGGTGGTTGACTCACATGTGATCCCTCAAGTTTGAGGTAGCTAGGAACATAGTCCCCCATCCTTCAAGACCTATTATGACTCCTTGAAGTCATGCTCTGATACCAATTGAAATACTCTAGAAGAGAGTGAACAGAGTAAAATTTACTTTTTAGCAATATTAAAACACAAACATGATTAATTGCAACTTGCTTAAAAAGGGCAAAAACATAAAGAAAGTTAGTGGACAAAAGAAGGAAATCACAAGAACGCACATATTTAGAGTGGTTCCTTCAATGACGTTAGTCCACTACCTAGTTGTTTCCAACCAGGATTTATAAATTGTGTATTTCATTCCTTTTCTATATTGATACACAATACATAAAATTTACTGGTGTCTTTTGAGGAGCAAGAAAAACCCAACTTTTCAGCTCAAGGAGAACTATCACCTTCTTTGATAGGCCTCCAGAAGGTCACCCACTTAACTCTTCTTTAATAGACATGAAAGAGCAACATACCTCACATCTTTTTTAATGGGAAAAAAAGAGAAGTGACTTGGAGATGATCGTAATCAACCTCCACCACCTTGGTCACAGTCTTCAACAAATAAACACCAAGAGATCTTCACCACAACCTTCTACCTAAAATTAGTGAGGCACAACAAAAATCTGTAGCACAGGAACAAGAACAGAAGATGGAAATTACAATCATCTTCACAAGATGTACAATTAAGCACTAATGGACAAGTGATGATGATCCACTTCACAAGGTTTAGGCAAGGCTATATTAGGTGGAGAAGGACACTAGTATTGAGCTGTGGCTTAGGCTAGCTTGATGGAAACTTGAAGTGTAGAAGCTAAGCACTTTGAGTAAGATTGCAAGTAGTAGTATGCTCAAATGTATGTCAATTGTTGTTGTGGAGTTGTGTTCTAGGTGTCCTAGGACCACTCCTATATATAAAAAATGTTTATAAGTGGTTAAAGTAATTGTGTGGAGTGTGTAGTGTGTTCTTAATGATGAAAAAGCTATTAGGATTTGGTTAATTTAGTTGCAATAGATAAGTTGATCGTTAACAAGCTTTAGTTTCAGAACATTCTTGGTCGACAAATATTTCAACCAAGAGCTGTCTTGGTCGAACAATTAGTCGACTGAGTGGTGCTCTAAGTGCGCAACTGGTCTAATGACTATCTGTTGATTGAATGTCTTGGTCCAACTGGGTTTAACATATCTTTGTTTGTTTAACTTTTGCTCTACTGACAATCTCGATCAAGAATTTCTTCAACCAAGAATGACCCAGAAAACAAGTATATGCACCATCTATTTTATGGTTAAACTTCTCTTTGAAAACCATTCTCAGTCGATAATTTCTTCGACCAAGACAAACTCTATAAAGTGATTTGCAAATAATAGGAACATCTATTTAATAGCTTTTATACTAGATCCTAACAACCCTAATGGCATCATATGTGTGTGGGATGGGGTTTTGGGTAGGTTTCAGAAGATCATCATTTGTCCTTACATCATATCTATCAAGTTTTAAAAAATAGACTTGTACAATCATTGTACAAATTGACCACCAAGCATCCAAACAAATATAAAATTGAATGTTTTTTTTAATTAGATCTTGACTTAGTTCCTTGATCACCTGAAACACTTCATGTACTTATTAGTGACACAATTTTGGAAATATTTGCATCATCCAAATTTGAGTGTGGCATATCAAAAGAGCCAACAATCTCCCCTTTCTGATGATGACAAATATGTTCATAAGATAAGTTGAAAGTAACCAATTTAGAACTACATACCTTTAAAATACCTTTGAATTTAAATTCTGATAGCCGATTTATCTTTCCTTTTAAATTGCATTGTTGATAGACAATTTATCTTTTAGATTTTGTCCCCTTTGTCATCTCAAACAGATAGAAAGCTATAAAGATAAGATGGCTCCCCTTTAGTGGGATACTCCTCCTTAGTGAGATACTCCCCCTAAATATGATGATGCTAATTTTGGATAGGGGGAAACTTATACCCAATGTTCCAACTAAAAAAGAATGGAGAGAGACAAATACAAGGATAGACATTGATCAAATTAAGGCATAGCCAAAAATCCATATACGATCAAGGAACAATATTAGGATATTATCTAAATACGAATGAGAGGAATGCTAAGTCCTTCACAATAAGAATATTTTCTAGACATATCAAAACATAAAACCAAAATTAATTTCGCAATCATTTTCATATGACACTCAACCCAGAAATGATTAGAGAATCAACTAAGAACAAAATGAGATAAAAAATGTCTACACCAAATGTAAGGGATGTTAAGCCCAAACTCATATAGAGAAGACATTAAGAATCATAATAAAATCTCTAAAAGAATCTCTAAACCAAACATCAAAGGATGTTAAGCATTTATAGATATAGAGAATTAAAAAAATGCAAGTTATATTAAAAGATTTGATCTCCCCATTAATCTCATACCAAGTAAAAATAGTCAATAATAAAAAAAACCATTTAAGAACCCAAATTACGTGATAAAGCATTCATGTCAGATGTAGAAACCAAGAAATCCAGGAAATATTAAAATTTGTAAATCAAGATTTAAAAGATCCAAATAAATTCTATCACTGATAAGATCTCGAGCGATAATGTATGTGAATGAACTGTTGCTCAGTTCAAGAGCTAATCAACCTAGATGCTCATAGATTGTGGCAAAAAACTAATTTAGGTACAAAATACATAAATGTGATAGGACATATTATTTATCTCCATATTAAGATCAAAAGGTTTTGTAAATAAGGCTCGTAATATATTTACTTATTATCTTTAGAGAGGTTTTGGGAACACTAACCATAGTTCTATCCTTCTTATTGAAGGGACATAATGTTTGAATCTTCCAAAAAATATGTTATTCAACACATTTCTACCATTAGAAAATGTATCTAAAGATAAATTAAACTTTTCACATTCTTTAGAAAGAGATATATTGTCTTTACTATGAAAAACCAAGCATTTGCTAGTGCTAGCAAGATCTTCTTAGCATACAAATTTTATCATTTAGATCAAAATTTTCTTGAAGAATAATGTTATGATCAATATGACCACGAAAAGGAGGTAAATTTTTAATGTAAAATAACTTTTATTTTAATGAAAATACTTGATTATGAAAGAAGCATTATAGAAATAATATCATTTGATCTCTTTTTGTCGTTAGCATTTTTTTCATTAAGGTCATTTGGTTCAAAACTCAAGGAATCAAGCATACTGGATAATTTGTTCTTTTTTATATATTTTTCAACTTTATCTGAAGTCACTAAACAAGTTATATAAGATCACGTTTAGATAAATTAGAAAAAGATACCTCATCATTATTATCATTACTTTGAATTTCATATTCATAATGTACAGTTGTACTCCTTCATCTTCATTATCACATATTCCCATGCTGGTGCCTTTGCCACTGTCTCCAATGTGATTGATTCTCCCTTTCTCTTTTTGAGTGTATTGAAGACAATTTTATCTCCAGTCATATGCTTGGAGCATCCACTATCATCCAACCAATCCTGCAAAGTTGAAATGGTTTTGGTACTCATGTAGAGTCCATGATGATTAGAATAAAATAGATATCATGGATGGAACTTATATTATCCAAGCCAAGAAGATTTTTACAGATATGAAACCAAAACATTTTATTAAAACTGAATGAATTTTCAAGTTAAATTTCTAATAATCTTATTTTTAGTCAGATTGTTTGTCAACCGCGGGGCCCCTCAGTCGAAGTATTTATTAATCGATAGGTGTTCTGGAGAATCCAAAATTTCTATTTTTCAAATTAATCAAAATATGCAAATGAATTTTCGAATAAATAAAAGATATGCATATGTTCATAAAATTAGGTTGAAATAAGACACAACTACATTCATCAAGATTAAGAATAGGTCAAATTTGAACATGATCCCCTTTTATTCAAAGTTGGGGATTTTGGAACCCAAACCATGTCAATGGCTTCTTTCTTTCGAAAATCACATGGAAAGGAATAATGCCCAGGACGTCATAATAGAAGCATGAGATAAAATATATTTTATTTATCTTTTCAACATTTTGAGAGTCTACAACTTTATTTTTAGGCACATATATAGTTCTAGTCTTGAGAACATATATCTTTTTTATTTTAGTCATATGTGAGGTTTTGTTATTTGCGACATATCCCAAACCTCTCCTTCCTACTTGTACAGAGGCATTATCTAGGTTATTATTAAGATTTTTGTTTCCTTACATCAATCTAGAAATTTTTTTTTGTAACTCAACATTTTCAACAGGTTTTGTAGTTAAGTCTAGGTTTACTTGAGCAAGATTCGAATGCAAAGTGTCTCTTTCATTTACTAAACCATCATAATCTGCATGTCTGGATAAAGTAGGTTGAGTTTGATAATCATATAGTTTATCAAGAATATCAACCTTTTCTTGAGAGAGAAGATCATTTTGATATTCACGAATAAGCATTTTAGCCTTATAACTTTCAATAGATTCTTTTAATATACTATTTGAAGATTTTAAAGTATAATTTTTAAAACTATGATTATTTACATTTACAGGAAGTTCGTCAATAATTTTGGCAAGTTTCTTATTTGGTCTTTTGTAATCACTATACCTGACATCAAATTCTTTAAAACTACTAACTAATTCTTCTTTAGATAATTCAAAAATGTCTACTTCATTGGTTTCATCTTCATCCTCTTTTGACATGAGACATTCTACCTCATCCTCTTTGTTGTTTTCACTATCATTACTTGATTTGTCCCATGCAGCTTTGTAGGCTTTGTCTCCTCTGTCATTCTTCTTTAATGACAACATCTTACCTTTCTCAAGCTTTGGACATTTAGAAATCAAGTGGCCTTCTTTCCACATTCAAAGCACCAATAAGAAGAGGAAGGAGCACTAGGAATTTTGTTAGAATGATATTTCTTATATTTCTTACCATTTGCCATTAAGGAACTTTCATCATCATCACTTCTTGTGTCACTATTTTCTTGACTGATGTTATTTGGTGACACTTTGGTAGAAGCTTTGAGAGCAAGATCCTTCCTTCTTACCTTCTATTTTTCGGCTTCCACTTTTTCTTTTTCCTTAAGAGTAACTTCATGGATTACCAAGTTTCCTATGAGTTGTTCCATCTTCATTGTTGTAAAATCATTTGCTTCCTCTATCACAGTGACCTTTAATTTGCACTTGGGTGGAAATGACCTAAGCATTTTGAAAAGTTGGTCTTCTTTCCTTATGTGTTCTGCCAACACACTCAAGCTATTGATTATTTTAGAAAATCAAGCATACATCTCTACAACAGATCTATTAGGCTACATACAAAATAGCTCAAATTTATGTTTTAGCATGTTAACCTTTGTATTGTTTACTTGGGTAGTAACCTCATGAATTACAGACAATTTATGCCAAATTTTGTAAGTTTTTTCACAAGAGGACATGTGATTAAATTCACTACAAGATAAAGAACAATAAAGATTACTTACACCTGTTGCATTGAGTGTAGCTCTCTTTACCACTTCAACATCCTATTATTGTAGCTCCATGGTAGGAAGTGCACAAGGATGGGAATTTATCTTCCACAACTTAAAACTAATTCCTTGGACGTAAAACTGCATCCACCTCTTCTAATATGTGTAGTTGAAACCATAGAACATTGGTGCCTAACTCACATGTGATCACTCAAGGTTGAGTTAGCTATTCACATTGTCCCCTATCCTTCAAGACCTGTTATGGCTCCTTGAAGACCTACTCTGATACAAATTGAATGACTCTAGAAGAGGGGTGGACAAAGTCAAAGTCACTTTTTTGCAATATTAACACACAAACACTGTTAATTGCGACTTGCTTAAGGAATGCAGAAATATAAAGAAAGTTAGTGGATAAAAGAGCAAACCATAAGAACACACAAATTTAAAGTGGTTCCATAAAATGTCATCGATCCACTACCTAGTTGTTTCGAACCAAGATTTGTAAACCATATATTTTATTCCTTTTCTATACCAATTTACAATACATAAAATTTACCAGTTCCCTTTGAGGAACAAGAAAAATTCTCCTTTTTAGGTCAAGGAGATTTATCACCTTCTTTGATGGGACACCAAAAGGTCACCCACTTCACTCTTCTTTAAAAGACATAGAAGAGCAACATACCTCACCTCATCTTTAACGATCATGGAAGAACACTGACTTGGGGATTATCACAATAAATCTCCACCACCTTGGTCGTAGTCTTCAACTGAGAAGCAACACCAAATGAGCTTCACCACAATCTTCTACGACAAATTAGTGAGAAGAAGTAGCAATCCATAACATGAGAACAAGAAGAGAACATGGGAATTTAAATGATCTTCACAAGATGCACAAATAAGCACTAATGGACAAGTGATGATGATCTACTCCACAAGGTTTAGGCAATGCTATATTAGGTGAAGGACACTAGTATTGAGATAAGGCTTATGCTAGCTTGATGGCAACTTGAAGTGTAGAAGCTAACCACTTTGAGTAAGATTGCATGTAGTAGTATGCTCAAGTGTATGTCAATTTTTGTTGCAAAGTTGTATTCTAGGTGTCCTAAGACCAATCCTCTATATAAGAAATGTTTACAAGTGGTTAGGGTAACTATGTGGAGTATTTAGGGTGTTCTTAATGGTAAACTGGATATTAGGAGTAGGTTAGTTTATTTGCAACAACTAATTTTATCGTTAAACACATTTGGTTCTAGAACTTTCTCAGTCGAGAAATATTTTGACGGAGAGTTGTCTCAGTTGAATAATTAGTCGACTAAGCAGTACTCTGAGTGTGCTATTTATCTGATGGCTATGTGTTGATCAAACATCTTGGTCCAACTGGGTTTAATGACTCTTTGTCAGTCAAACTTTTCTTCGATCGACAATCTTGGTCGAGAATTTCTTCATCCAAGAATGACCCAGAGCTCAAGTATACACAATTGATATTTCTTGGTCAAACTTTTCTTCGACAACCATCTCAGTCAACAATTTCTTCAATCGAGACAGACTTTGTAAAGTGATATGCAAATAATGGGAAAGCCTATTTAATGACTTCTTTTTACTAAAGTCTAACAACCCTAATGACTTCATATGAGTGTGGGATAGGGTTTTTGGGTAGGTTTCAGAAGATCATCACTTACCCTTACATCATACCTATCAAGTTGTACAAAATACCCTTTAATTTACAATTATATTAATGGTACAACTTAACCTACAAGCATCCAAACATATATAAAATTGCATGTTTTTTTCTTATTGGATCTGGACTTAGTTCCTTGATCACCTGAAACACTTAATATTATATTAGTGATACAATTTGGAAAATATTTGCATCATTGAAATTTGAGTGTGGCATATCCAAAATATCACTAAATGACTTTAAATTTAAAGTTGAATAATTAGTGATGAAAATGGGAAATAAGCTTTAAGAAAGTGTTTTATGGAAAGAAAAACCCAAAACAAACAAATGTACAAACTATTAGATAATTTTATTTATTAGAATAATGTATACGAACATAATAACATTAAACTATAGAATAATAAACAACTTATAGGTTTATATCCAAAGAAGAAATCAAGGTCAAATTCAACATCCACATAATGATTTGGTTACAGAGTCTATTTTCACCCTTTTTGAACAATGCTAAATTCCCCAATCTATTTAAGAAAAACATTGCCAAAATAATAACTTTTAAATGCCAAATGAATATACTCAAACTTTGTTTCCATATTCATTTGGAGTGTCACAAAGATTTCTTTTGTAATTGACTTATTACATATTCCTATCATATCAGTCATTTTCTAATCAATCGATGGTCAACTTTCATTTACTTGTAATTGGACAACTTTTGTAGTAAGCACAAATCTCAAGGATCTCATTCCTATATCTCACACACTCTCTCTCCTATACCCCTTATTCCTCTATTCTTCCTCCTTCACCTTCCTCATACCTTTTTATTTATTTTTTACCCAACTCGAGACCCATCTGCCATCAATATGCAAACTCGAGATATGACACCTCTTGCCTCTTCCACTGAGACTAATAAGTTTTTTTGATCTAACATTCACGTAGGAATTTATACACCCCTAACCATATTCAACCTTTCACACACACTCATACCTTTCAATTTATCCCAAAACCTCCCCTTCCATCATTTTGAACTTCATCTACTATAGGTTAAATTGGAAATGGATTTCACATATCTTAATTGGAATAGCTTCTCTCATACGTTCATGTTGTCACCAAGAACCTTTTTTTGTAGTCCCTAGGCCCTTATTTTCTCCTACATTCTCCACCCAACTCCAAGACAAGCTGCTCATTGGAGTTGCTATAGTATGGTACGGTGGGAACACTCACGGACCAGAGGAAGTTTCCTTGCACTCAAGAATGTTTGGCCTAGCTTTTTGCGTCAACAGTTCAAGCCAATGTCCCAATAACTACCCGTGTTCATTTTTCTTCCTTATTTACCTTATGATATGAATTTGGAAGTAATCCTGTAACACCCCACTTTTGGTGTCACATGAGCGGAAGCATTTTTACGCAATGGGGGTGTCACAATATGTTGATCATGTAATTAAGTAAATGAAACACTCTGCATTGATTTAAAACTAACTTATGCATAGTTCTTGGCAAAAGAAAACTACATCATGTTCATCTAATCTAATCGATAACAAGACTGAACATATTATAGATGATCTCTAAACCTCTGGATAGGTCTGGTAAATGGTGCCCCACCAAGAAAAGCTTGAAAATCTTCTAGTTCTTGATTGCCCTTTCCTATCCTTAATACTCTTTCTTTGCTCCAAGTCCTACGGACATCAGATCCTCAGCCATGCAAAACAAACATCACATCAGTAACTGTTATTTGGCACCTTATATGACATAAAAATAAATATAACTTGATATGAGTAAAATTGACATGAACTAATTTGACATAAACATGAAGATGGATTATCTTAAGCATTCATGAGTCATTATTAACATGAAGAATTAAACAATAAATATATGCATCTCTCTATGATGCCCAATTAAGAGCACATGATTGCTAAGAAATCCATTGATTCTTAGAAAGCCCTTGACGACCCGTTGAGGTCCATGATTCGAGAGCATATACAGACTTATTCAATCACAATTATCTTGACCATTAACATTAACCTTGATATTACATGATCTTTGAACTTTAAAATGATGGAATTTCTCCCTCTTAATACCATAATGAGATTCCACCCTCTTAATACACGATGGGATTTCTCCCTCTTAAATCATAATAGGGTTTCCCCTTCTTGATCATGATTCATTAATCTTAGTTCATAATCATAGTTAGGGTTTTACCATAGGCTATAAATAAAAAACCAATCAAACAGTGATGACCATACATGATATCTTTTGATAGATCATTCATAATTTTTGGAGAATCCAAATGTGTAGAATCATAAATAAACAACCAATAAGCCAAAATTACTTATACCAAATATGCATGGCCTGCTTACCTAGAACATTTCACCTTAGATCAATGACTTGACTGAGTTCTCTAATCACCTCTAATTTGATTGAAACCATAAGATGTACATAAGTTCATAACCCTTAAACCCTAATTCCATTAATTGAATAGATGAGGAGATGTAATGTGGAAAACAATGTTTGAAAACAACATCATTCGATAGAAAATCAAAAATCCTTTCCAAAGTATGTTTTTGTTCATTATTCTGAGCATCACATGATTTACTGTGATTTTTGGAAGATTTAACCAATCAAAAAATGCCAAATTCCATGTAGGCACAATTATCTGACTCTGTGGATATTGGACCCGAGTCCAAGACCTCATGGCCCAATGGGGAACCACCACATTGGCATCATATTTCATAGCAAAACAAGCGGGTGGCGACAGCTAAAAACCCAAAATTACCCTTGTAAAATTAATTATCCAATTAAAAATGTGGGGATACCAATGTCAATTTGTGACCTAATTTGTTCCCAACATGCTTCGTCATGAGTACAATGACTTGGAGTGTGAAGCATGATCCTATGTGAGGAACCCAATGAGTATCACGACGCTTCAACAAAACTTAGATTTCCATCACCCTCCTCCCATCAACCTGAGATCAATGGTGCTTCATTGAGGTCAGGAGGTGCACCGTAGTGTAGGCGTTGCTCTGGACATGTTCACATAGTGGATGAAGGTGAGAAAACCAAAACCATGACTTTAAATCTAGAAAGTTCCAACCAAAAGCTGGAAAACACTCCTGGAGGTTGGGTGACCCTTTCTGATGTCTGGGAGCAGAAGGTTAATCCCCGAATCATGATTATGGTGAACACCAAAAATAAATCAAGAAGTAGGCTACATGTTACTGAGAATGAGGAAAAGGTAGAGAAAACCAATGATTGGAGAAGAGAGAAGAAGTGTCGATGATACTTACTGGGCAGGCAATTGCACAAAGGGAGGAGGATGGTGATGTGTTGTGGTGGTGTTCTTCAAAGAAGGAATTTGAGTAGGAAGAGGATATCAGGGGCTCATGGAGTTCAATAGATAGTGGAGGAGAAAATCATTTGTTTTTTGGTGCTCTTGGGTAAGCTATATTAGCAAGGGGAGGTTGTCGTGATGCCCTGCAAATTGGGGTGGCGAGAGGGGAATAAGTCCGATTAGGGCATTTCATCATCCCAGTGAGAGAGTAGGTGAGTGAGGGCTCATTAGATTTAGGAAAGAGATCTAGATTCGATGGTGAAGAAATTGCAATGCTAGGTGGAGAAATGATGGAGAACAGGGTATGAAATGGAATCACAGTCAAACAGCTCAAGTCCACAAAATAGATGGAGGAAGAGGATGAGCGGAGAACTGTCAGATCACGAATGAATTAAATGTTGACGTTGAATCATCACCCATAAGGGAAGGACATAAAAGTAAGCATGACATGTGAGAAATAACTAAAACTATAGAGTAATTAAAGCATTAAATGATTTTGTATTCAAATCTTAGTTAAAAATATATGGTAACTTACCTAATTCATTTGGAGGATCAAACATGGTCAAAATGAACACAAATTTGTACCACATGTCCAATAAAGTGTCTAAATTATTCATGTCCCCTTATATTTCCATTTCTCACATGTTTTATTCATAATTTCTGTAAATGTCATTTTACTTGGTTTTAATGCATTAAATGGTGTAATGTGGTACATTTTCCCCTTAATTGCTTTCTTTGAGACAAAAATGAGATAAGAACTTATTCCCCACTCATTAGTTATGTCATCTTTGACTTTAAGGTCTTTTCTCTTTTTTTATATCATTTAAATCATTTCCAAGAATAGGAGAGAAAAAAGGGAAAGGGAAACTAAATTTCATCAAATTGACTAAAATGCAATACATATTGCATTGGTGAATGAGAAAAACATATTTGAGTCCTACTTTGTTCTTCTCACTTTATTATCCTTGAAGAAATTTCATTTAATGGTGTTTTTACATTTAGACCCTCATATATAATCATTTATGGAAAACCACATTTTAAGGCTTAAATTAGTAAAGAAAACTTGGGATGTTACAAATCCCACATTGGTGTGCCATTTTTTCCTTGTCTTGGTTGTTTTACCTTATTTGAATACTTACAATTCTAGGTTTCTTCACTCAACTCTAGTTTCTAGTTTTTGAGTCTCCCTAGTTGCATCGATAGTAACCTTGAGTCATATGGTCTCCTACCACCTTTGGTCTTTTTTCTAGGAGCCAAGTGAGCAAAGGATGATGGGGATTCTAAAGACTATTATCCCTTAATGCAATACCTAGTTCACATAGCTTTGAGTCTCCTTTCATGCAAGATCAAGGAAGTATAATTATCATAGTCGAGGGAAGAACAAACTAGGGCTTGATTTATCAGGTTTGTTTCTTGTTGTTACTTCCATTTGTCATTGAAAAGAGGTGTAATTTTGACTTTTTGCATCATTTTAATCCTTGGATCATGTGAGATTCACCATATTTGTTTACTTAAATATCTTTTCACAAGGATATAGTAATAACATGCGATGGAGAGGCATAGCAATCTATTATAGAACTTCTATTTATTAAATTCAGATAAATTCATTAACTTAAATAATTTGTAACAAAATATTAGTATATCAGAAAATAAAAAAAAATGTGTTCGAATCATGGGAATTTTTTCTATCCAACAATACTTGTCTTCTGACATAATTCATTGAAGATGTGGTTTTTATTATTTTTCTAATTGAAAATAACTTCTAAGTTTCATATATAACTATATATAAGTCACAATTTAAAAAATAAATATGTTCTAGAATTGGAAAATTACACTATACCTAAATATGTAAGTTTCTTGACCTAATTTGCTAAGTATGAAAGGTGATTTTTACATGTTAATATGTTTAACAAAAATTTCACCCTAAATGTATATAAATGTTTAACAGGTGGATCGTGTCCAAATGTGGAACTAGGCTTTGACCATGGATGCTTTTAGGATGGTGAGCCATGTCTGTGGTATTCTTTTATTTATAATTTGGGGATTACGTATTATCTCTCTCTTACCCTAATTTCCTTTTATAAGTCATGATACAATATTATTATTCCCATTTTCTCTAATTTGGAAGATATTATTTGAAATATCATTTTTCTCTATCATTAAGCACTAAAATTGTTGAATCTTTATTTTTGGATCCTATGGACCCAATTTTTATGCCATTTAGGTTCTCAACCTTTTCGGATCGATGATTACTATATGGACTAAACATGTGACCTTCCCTAGTCTTGTATACATTTATGATTTCCATTAGTCATATCTTGAAGTAGATATACTGGCATGGATGTTTTCATCCTTATGCCATAATTGAGTATCTAGTCCTCCTCCAATACTATTTATCTGAGCACTAAGATCTTAGACCTCTTTCCAAACAATGAGGTTTTAGTCCTCCTGTCATGCATTGAGTCTTTAGTCCTCCTACAATTTTACATTTATTTAGAAATCATGTTTTAGTCCTCCTGGCCTTGGTTTGGATTATAAGGGGTTCAACCCAACTTTATATATTATGCTAGCTTTTGTGATAATCAACATACATTTGTTTTATTTTTTCATGTTTGTGAAATTCTTTAAAAGGTAGGAACTATATTCCAATTGATTATCTACTTTATTTGAACTACTTGATTGCCTTTTGTAATTATTATTCCTTTGTCTTCTACTTGGATGATTTCCCATTTTTTGTTGGGATCCTTGATGAATTATTTGTTGATTTTTTATTATTATTTCCCATCCCTATTATATTCACATAACATTAGCTACCATTTTCCACTTTTCTTCTTTTATGAGGCTCACTTCCAAACCCTTAGGTTAAGAGGACTCTGTAAGGATGACCAAGTTGACTAAGATATGCACTTGTGTAGTTGATTTCACTTGATAGATAGAACTAAGTGTTTGGATTAAATTCTAGATCTAGGTATTGAATTGTAGTTTAGGCCTTATGTATTCACCCATGTGCATGTAAACCTTTTAATCTTATAGAATTGAATAGTCAATAATATTTTCTTCCCCAAATATCTTTTGGTGTTTTGAACTTTTGATTGAATACATTGGATCATATTTACCATGACAAAAATTTATGTTGGTGTTTGGCATTGGGGCCTTTCCTTTTATTCAGTTGATAAAGGAGTGGATCCTCTCTCTGATCTCACTCCTCATCGTTAGGAGCTACAAGTTGTTGTTCTCATCCATAACCTTGATATTTTGGGGGGAAAATCCATTTGATTATGTCAGGTGAGATCCAAACCTAGATCAACCATGATTTCATTGTAATTTTTAGTTGTTATCACAATCAAATTCTTTATTTAGTTTTGAGATCAACTAATTTAGTAGAATATTTAAATTGAAGGGCATTACACATTGTTTCCCCTACTTTCATTTTATCTTATGATTTGCGGATTAATTGCAAATCCACCACAATGAGGGTTGGATAGCAAATTGTGTTCAAAGTACCTTGACCTTTCTTTGTTGAACCAAGCACAACTCCTCTTTTAATTTTCATTTGTAAAGGAAAAGTTATTTGTACAAAGGAAGAATAAAAAAGCTACAAAATATAACTATGCTATCTATATATAGGATCTACTTATTAACAAAAAGATCCATATCCACTATAATAGATGCGCAAATGCCTTCCACCTTCTTATACCAATTGGAGAAAAACCTTTGATTCCTTTCCTTCCTGATAGAATCAATAGTCAGAGAAGTAGTAAGCATAGCCTCCCATCTCGTATTAACAAGATCCTACCAATGACACATCTTTGTACCATATATAGATTTAAAGAAAGGCCAAAGCTCCACTGAGAACAAACACTAGAAAAAGAGATGCTCACGATCCTCAACATGATTACAACATAGGTTACACATGGAAATAATAAAATACACAAAGTTCATCAACACTTCTTGAGTAGGAAGTCTACTCAGAAATATTTTCTAAAGTAGAACAATAATCATCCAAGACATCAAGCTAGACCACAGCCACACTACCCAATCAACCTTCTCCCACTGCTCTCTACATGCCTCCCAGATTTTCTTTAATTTTTGAATCTTCTTACCATTGAATCATACAACATCAACCTCCCCTAAATGTTTCTAAAAACTACTAAAGAACCTACAAGCATCGTCAGAGCCTCGACAATTAAGGAAACACCAATTACCATCCACAATACAATCAACCACCCTACATTGATAAACATCACCAAATATGGCCAACAAATGACTCCCCAGAATACTAGAAAGAGTTTTGCCTCCTAGACACGAAGGATCAATCCAAAGAAGAGTATTAAAACCATCTCTCACTCTAATTTCAAATTTATCATTATGTTTATCCCGTACAAATAGTAGATTTCTCCAAATCCAAGAATGGCTATATTTAGGATTGTTGCTTCAAATTACCTTGACTATGTTTACCTTAGTAGTAATTATTGATGAATTCATGAAAGAAACTGTTTAAAATATGACTTCAACTGTAATTCACTTGCACCCTATTTTTTGTAAGTTGTAATTCACTGTACAATTCATGTTTAAAATGCAAATTCACCATAATTGAGTGGCTCGTTGAAAAATTGAGTGTATATTACAAAAATGTATATATTTTATTCTATAACCTTGCTCAATTTTATGAGCATTGAAATTGGTTTTATTGTTATTCCACCCCAAGGTTTCTAACCTTAAACTAGCCTAAGTGTATATGGTTGAGTGAACCTACACACACATGTATATATATATATATATATATATATATATATATATATATGTATGTATATATATGTATATTGATGCACATATATGTATATATATGTGTGTATGTATGTAAACACACACACACACACACACATATATATATATATATATGTATGTATGTGTGTATGTATGTATGTATGTATGTATGTATGTATGTATGTATGTATGTATGCATTTGTGTGTGTGTATATATCCCTCTGTAGGTTTTGGTCCTTTCTAACATCCATACCTAGAATATCTAGGGTCTATAAATGACTAGGTATTTTGGTTACTTATATAAGGCACTTTGGACCTTGATAGGCATGCATATGAGTGGGTTTCAATAGGTGGTCATGGGTGAACCTCAATATCTTTTGTTGGTTGACCCTCAATAACTAGTCATTTGACATCAATTGGTCAAGTGATAAGCTTCAATATCTCATGGGGAAGTTAACCCGATAGGTCACATAGAGAGGGGACTCTTGGCATGGGTACCTTGATACTATGGAGGATAAGAGGTGGATGTTTGATAGGGTTTTCATGATGCACCTTGATAGCTTGGTTTCCAACCCTTAATACCTTGACCCTTATTACCACAATAGGTGCATACATATTTCTTGAAACTTATCATGATATCAAAACTAAATATATAGATTATAAATTTAGAATTTTGCAGCATACGTAGACACCTTTCGGGAGTTAATTTGATACCCCTCACCATTTTTCCCTAAAATAGCTTACTTGAAATAAGGATACTTTGGTGTTTTCACCATATTGCCTACATATGCACCACATATGTCAACTCCCTTGCCCTCTTAGACATATTTAGACTTTCTATAATGAGTGCAAAACTCAAGAGCCTCCTTAGGCCCTCCTTGGAGCTTGATACCGTGATTGAAGGAGGATCTATGATTGCATTTTGATGCATGTTGTTGATAAAGCTTCTCTAAGGTGTTTTCAAGCTTCCTAACCTTGCTTCTTGAACCAAAAATGTAAGATAATCTCTTCCAAACTTTTCTCTTTCTTCCATTCAGGTTTTCTCTCTCTATCTCTCTCTCTTTCTCTCTTTCAACCAAAATCTATAGCTTTTCATGGTGGAAACTTGTTCATCCAGCTAAAGACATGCTTTTATCATCTTTTTTTCCCTATTTCACCCTAGATCTTTCTTGAGGGAGCTTCGTAGGACCCTTTGAAGGGTGGTTCATGGGTTAACAATATTCTTGCATGGCTTTCTTTTGTGTAACACAAGTTCTAGTCTATTATAGGTGAGTGTATAACAACAAATACCCTCTTTTTCCTACAAATCATCTACAAACCCTAATCTTTCCCTATATGTGTCTAAAATGTTATAAAGGTGGAACTTTATGAATAGTATTAAATGAAAAACATGTAAGTATGATTTTTTAGTCTCTCGTAGTCTCTTAATGATGATTCCAATCCATGGTAATCTTATCTCTTAATAACTTATAGGCTAAAATGTTAAAATACATGATTTTGAACCCTAAAAGTGCTCACACCAGAGCTTTTTAATATCATTTCTTTGGTGAACAAAATATGTGTGATTCCTTATTTTTTGTGACGTGATGAACTTTTTCATGGTTTTCTTGTAACAATTCTTCTGTTGTATTTCTGTTTGGACAAAATCCTATATATAAATGTTGCTCATTTACACCCTAATTCATCTTTATACTCTAATTTTCCCTTTCTAAACCCTAATCTTGTATAAAGAATAACTTTTCCATGTCATGAATTTTTAATTTGAAAATTTTATGCTTTTGTTTTTTCTGTCTCATGAAGATATGTGCAAGGTTGGAGGTCAATACGAGGAGTTATTCCTATTTTGGCCTGAATGATGTTTTTGTCCTTATGTGCACTAAATTAAGATTTAAGTCGTGTTAAGGCCAGTGATGGGGTTTCTTTAATGGGTACTTCATTCTATTAAATGAGACATTTAAATATATCCCATAGGTTGGATACACTTAAATGGAAATTCTAATGAATCGAAAAGTAATTATGGATCAACACATAGATATCTAGAAAGTTGAGTTCCTTGGTTTAACCATGAGGGTCAATAGCCTTAGGATTTTCCACTTTTTATATCTTTGCTATTGAAGGTCCTGTGGGAAGCTACATAAGGAGGTTCCCCAATGGGTAGATCCTCGATTAGTTCTAGATAGGGATAGCCTTGATATAATGGATTAGCCTTGATGGTTTAGGTAGGGATCTAGATAGATATGTTAAAATAACCTCAATATATCTTATACTTACCCCTAAGAATGACATAGTCCATAATCCATAAAGCCAACCCATGTGATGTATACAAAGTAATTTTGGGGAAATCATTATGTCAATATGAGTTTTTAATAAAGGATGGAAACCCTATGTGAGTAAAATGTATATTGGAACTAATATGTATCTCAATTGATACTTTATATCTTTCATTCACTCTCCTTATTCCATCTTATGAGTTTTTGCTAAGTGTGACAAAAATGTTGCATTATGCAATGTATCTTGGATATGGATTTATATGTAGTATTGTTTCCTTGAGGTTGATGCCTTGTGACTGATGCTTTAGATGTCATGATTGGTGTGGTGGATGGGATTCATGGTTAATTAATCCACTTTTTAACATAAATAAAATACAATAAAATGGATAATACGGTGCATCTTCTTAAGGTAGAAAATTATATGCTTTTATGAGTTGACACTCCATGAAGAGAAATGTAATGATGATTATTTACCTCAAACTAAATGCCCCTAATATTATAGTTATGATAATTCCTCATGATAATACATATAAGGGAATAATTATGGTTAATTTTGTTACATAATAATCTATTCTAATAAATGAATATGAGAATTTCTATTTATATGGATAATGCCTATGCTTTATGTTTTTGCATGCAAATTAAAAATAAAATAGTAGAAAAAGAAGTATCCTATGTTGATGATTGTTTAAGGCTGATGTACTTTGATTCAATGTTTGGGCCCTTTTGTGGTCTAGATTGGTAAGTTAGGCCTTACTTTTCTCGGGTTTAATTTCTTAGTCGTTGATATGGTTTGTAACTTGTAATGTTTCATCATGTTTTATTTTTTTTTAATTGCAATATTTGATTTATATCATAGTTACTTTTTTATATCTTTCTTGTAACATGAATGATCCACCAAAAAATGAATAATTGGACTAACTTGGAAGAGTAACCTTAATCGTCTAATGCCCTGAGACTTAGAAAATATTTTGAAAGGCTTGGATAATGAAACGAGTCTTCCATGTAGTAGTATTGAATAATGAAAAGAAATGTCAAAATCATAAATTGTTGAGTAGATGTGGGTGACTAAATGTTATTTCTTTAACATTTAAATTGGATGTATGAATGAGTGTAATGTAGCTCTTGTGATATTATAAAATATTTATATGGGTTTATATACTCTTGTGATAGGTTATATGGCATGTATACCTAGGGTGGACATGGTTGTTTGTGGACATCCTTTTTATCTCTCAACCAGTGGTTTAGTCAATGTGCCACTACTTTTTTACACTCTACCGACCAGAGCGTGGCATAATTTTTTCAAGACATGTAATCCCAAGATCTTAGAAGGAGCTAATTTTGACTTCACATTTCCCAGCTAATAATTTGAGTGGTACGCTTCAAATTAATGAAATAATTAATTAAAAAATGTACTATATCTTCTTAGAATTACTTAATTACTCACAGTATAAAGCTTTTATCACTTTTATAGACCTCCAAAGTATTTATAGTTACTTGTATAATGCATTTACTACCATTTCATATCTTGCAATTATTATTTTAATTTACTTAATGTGTGTTAATTTTTTCTGTTAATGTTTATTTGTAAGCATAAGTTGTTACTGGTCATTATATTTTATTAATGAGACATGTGTCTTACGTCATGATTATCCACATCTTTGAGGTATGCCATGCATCACAATGGACATGATGATCAAAATTTCAAAAGAAATAAAGTAGTTAACTCTAGAGTGTCCATGTAATCTAACTTTCATGGGTTATGGAAATGTAATTGATATAGTATATGATAGGTTATTCCTCTCTATATTTTTACAATTACAATTTGTAACTTGAATCGAAATTATGATGTTATAGTATCATGATTAATAAACAATCTTGTAACCAACACAATGAAATAAATAAAAATCAATTTCAATTATTTTCTTATCGTCTCAAAACATGGAATGATTCAAATGAGAAGCAGTAGGATTTTACCTTATGTGAGGGGTTTGTGATGATCTTATAATTGGATCTTTATGTAGATCATTTATTTTTATTTTTCTATTCAATTTTTGATGGTTTCTAATTTTAAGTGGTTTTTTTTGACAATTTTTCATATCGATCGGTTTGATATTTGAACATGTCCTCATAATTATTTTTTCACATTTCCAAGGATGGGGTGCTAAAATTAGGTACATCTAGTGTTATGTATGGACATGCTTGGATGTTAATATTGATCCCAAATTATGAGAAATCAAACATATAGATAAAAGATGTAGAATAAAATATTACATTTAGAAATTTCTATAAAGCTTTAGTTTGTGTTTATTACAGTTGGTTGACAATTTCCAATAACTTGGGTAGAAAACAAATAGAAAACATGTTAGACGACGATATCCTCTAGTTTTAGACTGGACATGATTCCACAGAAACTACTTTACAAATGTAAATGTAGGATTATGTCACGTTTTAATCCAAACCTATTATTTTTGTTGATGGGTCAGTAAATACAATTGATTCCATCACTATAAAACACAAAAATAAAATATTTCATGTATCAATACTCAATCAATAAGGATTGGTCGATTCAGTTCTTGTAAATGTTTTTTAAAATAGGTATAAATATTTCAAAATAAGAATCAAGGCTTTTTCAAGAACAACTTACAATGATCTGCAAGGAGTGTAGATCCAAAACTATACCATGTCCCAATTGTCTAATATAAAAATATCCAATTGCGGGTGGCATGGTATGTATAAGATTTTTTGTTCTATAATTAACACTATAGTTATCATTAAAACTTTGTCCCAAACTACTAGAATGATGACTTCTTACAATTGGAGGTATGCAAACTCATGTTGGGATTTCCTCCTAGTTAAACAATATATGCAAATAGGACAATTTTCAACAAATCCATATATGCGTGTCTTTTGAACTAGGTAAATGGCATCCCCCAAATGAGATCACAGCTAAAGGTTCGTGAAGAGGAACTAAAGGAAAATGTATTCATCCAATTCCCCTTGGTTGTTACTCCAAAGGAAGCTAAGATCTAAATTTTGTAGTTCCCTTTCATCAAATATTCTTTTGTGAATAGTCAAGTATAGACAACAAGGTTGATAGTGGAATCTTCATCTCAAATTGTAGTGTTCTCTCCACATGGTGTTCACACCATTTATATGTACTCCTCGACTACTGGCTATGTCAAATTCTATATTTCTACATCCAGTCACCATTCAAGCTCTAGACCTAAGATGGTATAATATTGTTATATGCAATCTTGGTACAACCGTAACAAACACTAGGAGAATATGTTATCAAAATGATAAATGTTGATGCATATGTAAGGCATATTTTTTTCCAACTCAACATAAAATTTAGAGAAATAGACCTAGATGTTGGAGCATTTACCCTTTCATGATACAAGAATGTTGACATCATGAAGCGTGTTCACACAAATTGTAGAGTCGTCCAAATGGTTTTCCATCATTTTTCTAGTAACTAGAAACAAAAAATATAAAAAAAGAGAAATTGAAGAGGAGAGTTTCAAAATTTTGGAATGTATAATGAAGTTGAGGAGGCTATAGAATGTTACACGTGTTCAGTTAACTTCAATGAACAAATAAGACAATGGAAGTGAAGCAAAAACAAAATGAGAATGCTTAGAATATATGTGACACATAAAAATATTTGAAGAGTGGTTCAAGACCCTAAGAGAAGAAGGAGGCTGATAAGCAACCCCTTCATGCACAGGGTAATAAGTGTCAATATGCTCATATAAAGGGTTTTCAGATCATCCTGGGCAGTCCCCTTTGGGTTCCCTCAAAATGTGTGTGCCACATATTCCTTTTAGCTTCTCAATCAATGGATAAATATCCACATAAAAGGTGAAAGGATGTCTTAGAGATCACTTATTTGGGACAAAAACCACCTCTTTGACTTTAGAAATATCACTTGACAAAAAATAACTACAGTCATTGGGATTTGAATGATGGACAAAGTATCTCTCCCTCAACCTAAAAGCCCACACATTATTTGACCAATTCTTTGGATGGTCAAGTAGCTCTGCTTTATAGGGTGAAGGGGGGAGTCCCACAAAATATCTAACATCAAGCGGTACATGCCATAGAGTATTGGTGTAGCCACCATATCCTATTTGGCCAAGGAACAAAACATGGCATGCAGAACATACTGATTAGGCAAGCTTCCCTGCCATGATGCATGCAGTTTGTTAGACACTATTGTGTACATCTAACCAAGTCATCAATGTACGTTCTGAAGTGTTTTGCAACAACCCAAACTTTAACACTCCTAAGGTACAATAAAATTATCAAAGGAAGCATATGGTATTCATAAAAATTTCAATATTCTTGAATAGTGACATAATCACAGAGCACTAAAATGCAAAAATGTAAGTCAATCAAAATAAATGATAGAATTATGTCCCATACATGATTCATAAATGAATGATGTTTCAGAAATGACATTAGAAGAATAAAGAAAAAGATAAAAATATCTATTTTTAATGTCAAAGTATCATTATAGAGATGAAAATCGATAAATTCAAGACCTCATACATTTGTGTAACTATGTCCAAAGTACCTTTTCTTAGTTCTCCACACTTTTATAAATCCACACATAGTGATATACATGAGGAGAACCATACTAGAGTATGTAGAATTGAGCACATAAAGAAAAGAATAACTTTAAGAGGATGTATATGAATATCATAAGTACAAAAAGCAAGTTTCTTATCCATAAATATGTTTATAACTTTTTCATTAAATAGCTAACAATAGTATAGAAGTCCATCTATGTTATAGAGGAAAAAGTCTCAAGTAGCTCGTGATTGATATACCACTTTGAATAGTAAAATATGAGATTCATCTATTCACATGAAGTTCCTCTGAAATCTCTATTGTAGATAAGTTCCACTGGGTTGGTGAAACTATAGAAAAATACAAATTAGCTCTCTTATTTATCCTTGTTTGATATTTGATGATCTAGAATGTGATAATTAAGTATTCAATCTAATCACGAGTAGATATTAAATCACATGTAAGAAAATTTCTTAATAAAGATGAAACAAAATTCAAAAACATCAAACTTAATATTCATTTATAACCATAAAATATCCCATATCCAATCAAGATGAAATAAAATTATAAAAGGTCATGTCTACATTCATTAAGATTCACCACATACACAAATATTTAAGGAAATATAAAATAAGCTTAGTGAACATGTCCCACTTATCTAGTTTGAAGATGAGTCCTAAATTAGTCTTGTCCTAAAATATACCAAGGTTGTCCTACAATTAGTTTGAATCCCCATATTTACCTCTTACCATAATATAAGGTGTCTCAAAAACATTAATAAGGCATCACCAAAATAGTTTTAAAATTATCTATAGTAGACTCCCCTTTTCAAAATACATCAAAGGATGAATTATAATTTTATTTAAACATATAGGTTATTTTTCATGAATCTTAGAAGCTACCAGCCAATTAGATAAAAGATAAAAAATTTACAAAAAATGAGTTTATAGGCAAAGGGGGACCCTATCATGTGGGTGTTATTCTCGATCCAATTCACCCTCCTCCGCATGTGGAAATTGAGGTTAAACATAAAAAAATACTCAAAATACCCCTACCTTTATATAAAAGAAAATTTGGGGGTGAAGGAGAAACTTCATAAGGAACAACATAAAGTAATTAACTTATAGAAAATGAAATAGAAGAGACCTTACAACTAGTTCTAAAGTATGAGGTTCCTTGAAACCAATTGTGTAAAAAACAATGATCACTGGGTTCTACAACTCAACAATTTCAAAACATGAGTCATAAGATGGTTGATCAGTTGAGAATAAGGAAGAAAAAAATGATCTCAACAAAGGATTAAAAAAAACCAATTCAACATTATAACTTGTCCCATAAGAAATTTGTGAAACCTTAACAAGTCAATGGTTTGGGAACCAACTCACACTGATGGATATTCAGGTGAATTGGTGGAAATTTTTAATCCAAATAAAAAAGAAACTTGGAATTACCTTCCCACTTTCTAAAATTTATAGTTTTTGAAGGATAGGAAGGACCTCACAAACATAGAGGCACCATTATTAAGTGGTGAGGTCAACAAGAACATATATAGTGGGAAGATTCCACCAAAGTGGTTGGGTTCACTAATAGAAAGGATGGAAAAAAAATCATTTCGGGAAATTATGAAAGACATATCAAGGGGTATAGATTTCTTCCATCAATCATATTAAGATGAGACAGGAAACGATGTTTAGGATATATCAATGGGCTACAAGTGTAAGAAAAATAGGATTTAACATAGCAAATAGTGCCCAATTTTTGTGTAGAGTTTTGGGAATGAAGGCTGACCCCACAAACAAACTCTATGCTTGACTATGTACTTGTTCCCTAGTTACACAAAGCCCTAGAAAAATGTTATGCAAGAAACCCATCCAAGCGGTACAATGGGACAATCATGCTAAACTACATTTTTCTAAATGATGGGCCCCATGAAAAGGAGTTGTATCTTGTTAATATGATTGGTCCCACCATTCATTTCAAGATTGTTATATCTAAGGCCTCAAATCCTAGGATGTTAAAATCTCTACCACAAAGAATCTTGACTTCCTCATCGGGTCTCAACTATATGGACTCATAATATCTTTTCCATTTTAGTACACACCTATAATGGTTTGTGTACACCAACTCTCAATCATGGACCTTTGAGTAAGGGTGGCTCCATCTTGCCTCAATGCAATTGTGGATCCATCTCACCTCATTGGATATCTTATTACTCATGTGTAGCCCACACAACTTGAACCTTAGGTGTCGCAGGCCCATGTGATTCCCACATCTATAAAAGGTGATCTAGATATGATATCACTATAAAAGTAGGACCACTACCCAAGAGTCTTATATATTTTCATAAATGATGATTGGCCCCAAAGACCATACAATGGCTTCAATAATGCACTTTTTCATTAATCATGCATATTTACATAAATATCCCTATATGTTGGTCATTCTAGTGATTCTTTAGGCAAATAATACTTAAACATGAAGTTCTTAGTGAAGGGGCTTCCTTAAAAAGAGTTGCACCTTTTAAAAAGATAAATCTAATGCTTTATCTCAATATCATTTCATTTGGAGCCGCAAATCCTAGGATGTTATTGATGGTCAATGGGTTGGAAAATTATTAGGGTAAATAGTAAGTGGACAAGCAAATAGAAATAGGATGGTTAATGAGTATTAAATAGAAATATGATGATTAGAGGTATATAGTAATGTGTATTTAGAATGAGGTGGAGATATGCTACAAGTGACTATGTTTTATTTAACACCTAATTGACCTAGCCTAGGCTCTAGTACAGTTTGCTAATAATGCCTGGATCCATAGCCAAACACTAGCCTTCATTGTACAATTTTTCCTTAATTATGCATATATTGAGAAAACTTCCTAGTAGATCATGCATCCTAGTACCAATATATCATGACTCCCAAAATGGTAGTAATTATTTTGCCTTATTCGTAAGAGATACCCCAACTATTACCCCTCGTAGGTATAAGAGTTGATGAGCATCTAATTTTGGAAATATGATTTGTTTCTTTCATATAGGAGATGGGAATATTGATAGGCACAAGGATGAGGAGTACATAAGAAAGGGATACTACTATTAATATTAATGGAGGATAAAACTTATTTAATTGGGGGGGGTTATTATGATAGGAGGGAGGATTATGATTTTTATCAAGATATTGACAGTGGTTGGGAATGTGAATATCAAATCTGATTGTTAAGGTAGTTGCAACATCCCATGATGTGAGGACTCAGATAAAAATGATCTTTAAAGGAATGACTAGACTACCCATATCAGCATCGTGCACATCCTTTTAAGGTATCCCATCAATAGCTACTCCGTAGTAAAGCATGATCAACCAAAGTAGTAATAGGATGGGTGAATTGTATGGAATTTACCTCAGGTTTTGCCTGAGGGGGGATAACGCCTACAACTAAGTCTAGTTCTTGTGCTCGATGGGAGACATCAATCTCAAAAATCTAGAGCCTTGGGCTATAGGCCCATACATTATGAATGGTATTAGTTTTGGATCAATGGGCTCTATAGGGGGGTGAACATATCTCAAAATACATGAACAAAACTATTTAGACCTGTAAGTTATATTGAAATTTGAGTTCAATTAGAAAAGCCAAGCATGAATGTGAGAGATTGAACAAGCACCAAGGAGTATAATTAATTGTAGTTGTTCCATCCTCTAAAATAGAGATGCAATCCTCTACTTGCATGTACAATTCAACCTCTAGGATTTTGAACTATGATCACCACCTTATATTCTATTATAAGAGATACACCATAAGACCACCATTTTCAAGATTAAGAGTAAAATTGTATTTCCTTTTAGGATAAGGGAGACAACAACCTTACCAAAGGCTTACCTATCCACTGATCTAGGGTGTTCAACCTTCTTCAAGGTCTTACCCACTCTTGACTTGGATATTCTACCTTGAATCCTTCACTTCCTTCACAAAGAAGCCATCTTCAATTCACCAACTTTGAGAGAATGTGATTGAGGGATAGAGAATTTGACATCTTAACAAGATTACAGTGAGGCAACTCTCTCATAGAATTGCCTAGATCACTCTTAATTAAAAATGGATCGTAATCGAGCTTGAGAATGATTAGGAGTCATTGGGAACTTTTCAATCAACTATAGCATGTAAGAAAGAAAGACAATCTTGGAATGATAACAAAAGGTATACATTTATAGTGGAGGGTTCCTACTAGCCAGTGGACTATTCAAGTTTGAATTATAACTATTTTATAGAGGATATTTGCTTTTAAAATGGATATAATTCACTTTATCTATCTCTTTACACTTTATAGATACAATGTGATCAAACGAGATGCAATGAGGGTGTCTTGGTAAATGAGAGAAAAGGACAATCCTATTAGTGTTGCCAATTGAGATATTATGAAATTAGGCATCTCGTTTAATGATCATGCATGATTAGGCATTCAAGTCGTCAGTTGAGATAGTCTCAGGATAATCCCAGTTGATGAAAATCATTGTTATGCATTTGATCAATTTGTGTAGAAGTGTATTAATCATCAAATAGAAGTATTCTCATGAGTATCCCGTGAAGCAGTTGCTGCGTGAGTGTCAGGTAGTAAGCTTTTTTGCTCCCGTATCGGCGTGTCGGGATTGGGAGGCTTCCGGGCGGGACGTTGCTTGGAGGAGAAGTGAAAGGTGTCGGGGGTACGTGGGTTGTCACGTATCAGACGGGAGTGCTCCTGTGTCGGGCAGGGGTTCTTCTAGAGAGGAGGAGAGGAGGCGTGGGATCGCACCGGGCCCGTGTCGGGCAGGGAGGGTTGCTGAATCGGGCACGAGACAGAAGGAGGAAGGTGTTGTGCTTAACCGCAACCAACGGGAGCGGCTGATGGTGAGGTTTGAACACCACTGACGGTGACCGTCGCTCGACCAGAGTCCACCTATATCATCATCTTACAGTGGTCTCGATGTTGCCCTCGCCACTTTTACATAGGGTAACCAGGCAAAGTATGTGAGGTAGCCAATCACAAAAGGTTGTTGCGGAGAGGAGAAACCATTTGCTGGCGACGGCTGTTCCAACAAAGGAGGTGTTACTAGATGTTAGGGTTGTGTTGGCCAACGAGGATGCGAGACAGAACAATCCTTCGCCGCCTAGGGTTGATGCGGCTACTGATCAGAGTGAAGAGAGGCCCGAAATTCCTAGACCAGAGCGGGCGGAAGACCCCGCAACTGATAACACACCGAGGACAATGTCGTCGGAAGATACACAGTCGACCCCTCTGTAGGGAACCTTGTCGCCAAGGCAAGCTGATCGGATCGACAGTCTCGAAAACAACGATCATGCGAGTCCCCATCCAACTCCACAGGTCAGGGGGGCCCCGTCGCCCATGCAGCGCCCGACGATCACGATGCAACCGGTGAGGGAAAAGTCGTTGTATGGGATTCCTCACGATACGTGCTTCAGGTGTATGGGGAGAGGGCATTGGCAATCCCAATGTAGGAGGAGCAAAGTCTGCTACAAGTGTCGACGACTGGGTCATCTGGCTGCTAGATGTTCGCAGGTTAACCCTAGTCAGTGTCCACCGGACATCCAATCCAGATTGGTCTTCCCGTCCCTGCCTAGGGGTATCTCGGCTAGGGGTGCACCTCAACATGTCCCCAAGCGGATTACAGTGGACGTCGACCCAGATGACGAGATGCGGAAGAGTAAGATGACAGTGCTAGAACGGGCGGTGGAGATCTTCTGGCCTTGTGACTTCCAGTGGATGGAGCTTTGTCAATTCTTCTGATGGTGTTGGCCAAGTGCAGCAGACTTATACAGATGCGCGGATAGAAAGGCGGTGGCCTTCTTCTCCTGTGAACAGGAGGCCATGGATGTGGTGGAGAAAGGGATTCGAGATTTTCGTGGTCAGAAGATACAGCTCATGCACATGCGAGGGGGTTAAAGACATCAAAGAAAGGAAGCTTTCTGGTTTTGGGTTGCAGATATTCCAATCACTCTACTGTAGAGATGATGATACACTAGCGAAGATTATCCGGCCTTTTGGTAAATTGATTTATGTCTCAGATTGGCAAAGGGAGAAGGATGACCTATCTGGCATGCTCGTGCTGGTGGAAGAATTCAGTGAAGATATTCCTCAATTTATCTCTCTCACGTATGGGCAGAGGCGGACATCAGTGCAATTGTTTATGGTGGAGAGAGGGCCTGTGAGCTCGGGCAACACACAGTTGACTGAAGTTGGGAAGGATACAGGGATTCCAAGAGAGGCTCTAGTGGTGCAAGAGAAGATTACGGAATCGAATGCTTTGGTGATGGCAACAATTATACCTCCGAAATCGAGGGAAAGACCACAGGAGAGGAATATATCCCCAGAAAGGCAGCATAGGCGGCCACCAAGGCGTATGGTGGTGGATAGAGAAGGCACAAAAAGAGATCTAGAGAATAGAAGGCTAGAAGATTTCATGTTTCTTGAGGAGGAAGAGTGGATCGATCACAAGAGAAGGACTAGGAGGTTCCAGAATAGAGACAGAAGGAGTGGTGCTGACAATAGATTATTTAGAAGATATCAATCAAGAAGACGACATTCAGATTGCGAGGGAAGTTATTTTGATGGATGCTGGTCGGATATAGATGGGGGTTATAGCCCCTGATCAAACCTGCGCATGTTGGTGGGTGCGGTTATATCTGTATAATGGATTGTACCTCCATTTTCTGGAATATTAGAGGCGCCTCTAATAACCCTACGAGGAGAGTTTTGAGCAGGATTTGTGGGCAATTTAAACCAGGGATCGTTTGCTTGTTCGAGCCCTTTCTTCATGCAGAGCAGGCAGCTGAGCTTTTGGACATCGTGAGGTTGGATTGGGCAGTTGATAACCAGGAGATGAATGGGAAGATATGGTTTTATGCTGATAAGGATATGCAACCTAATATTTTTAGAAGGCACATGCAGCATATAGTAGTGGGGTTTGAGTCCAGCATCGGCGCAAGCTTCTTTGTTTCAGCAGTATATGCAAGTTGTGAAAATGTTGAAAGGAGGGAGTTGTGGAAAGAAATAATGATAATGACGGATCTCATTGGGGAAGAGAAGTGGATTATTGTGGGGTATTTCAACGTAGTGCGTCATCCGAGGGAGAGAAGAGGCGGCAACCCTCCAGCTTTCTAGGATTCACTTGATTTCAATTCCTTTTTAGCGGATGCATCTTTGGATGAGATTCCATTTGATGGTAACCAATACACTTGGACAAACAAACAGATTTTAACTCCTACGATGTGGCAAGGAATTGATAGAGTATTAGTGAATGGAGCTTGGCTATCGGAGCATCCTGCAACCAGTTCAATTCATTTGACCAAAGAGAGGGTTTCTGATCATTGCCCTATTGTTACAATTCCAGGTGCACAGTTGATTGCCAGAAAGAAGGGACACTTTGCTTTTATGAAGGCATGTCTTGATCACGATGAGTGTCTAAAGGTGATAAAACAGGCCTGGGATGATCCTATAATAGGGAACCCCTCCTTCATTTTCTGCCAGAAGCTCAAGAGGGTTAGGGTGGCACTACGAAGGTGGAGCAAGGATACCTTTGGTGATAATAAACAACGTATAAAGGACTTGGAAGATGTGATATTTACCACACAGGCTGCCTTTTATGGGAACCTGACTGATACTAATGAAAATAATCTGAGATCGGCAGAGAGG
Source organism: Alisma plantago-aquatica (assembly GCA_963693085.1). NCBI lineage: Eukaryota > Viridiplantae > Streptophyta > Magnoliopsida > Alismatales > Alismataceae > Alisma > Alisma plantago-aquatica. The sequence goes on from OY856410.1 coordinate 1,115,172,995, forward strand.
GAATTGCAAGGTCTACTGGATGAGGAGGAGGCGAGGTGGAAGGAGAAGGCAAGGATTAGTTGGCTCCAAGACAGGGAGTGGAATACCATGTTTTATCACGCCACCATCAAAGCTAGAAGGAAACATAGAAGGCTGAATATGGTGGTCTTGCAGGATGGCACATGTATCTCGGATACAAAGGATATGGCGGAGGTAGCAGCTGACCATTTTCAACATTTCTTTAACGAAGTGGTAGATACGGGTGATCGTGAATTGGAGGAATTTTTGCATGGTATTCCGGATACGATGTCCATGGATGACAACTGCTTACTTTTTGCTGGTCCCTAGGAAGAGGAGGTTATGAAGACCATGATGAAGATGGATGCGACGATGGCGCCGGGTCCAGATGGGTTCACCTTATCTTTTTTCTGGGCTGCATGGTCGATAATAGGAGGTGATTTTATTAAGTTGGTGGATGCGTTCTACAAAGGACAACCTTGTTTTAGGGGGTTGTTCTGCTGTCGGATTCTTCTTATCCCGAAGATTAATAGTCCTAAAAGGTTGCCGAAAGACTTCAGACCTATCTCAATTGAGAACGTCACCCTTCGTATATTGGCGAGGATTCTTAGTGATCGCATGGCGCCTATGATGTCGAGGATGATATCAAAGATACAAGTGGCCTTTGTTAAAGGAGGAGACATCACTCATCACGTCCGGCTTGCCAAGGAGCTAATGCATGATATAAATAAAGGCAAGGATGCACCTAATGTCATTATGAAGTATGACATGTCGCAAGCATATGATAGAACGGATTGGAATGTGCTACGGAAAGTGTTGGGCAGATTTGGCTTCACAACAGAAGTGGTGAATCTATGCTTGAGTTTCTATCAAAATACATGGGCCACGGTTACAGTGGGGGAGGAAACTACGGGTTTCTTTCCAGTTAGTAGAGGCCTTAAGCAGGGATGTACGCTATCTCCATTCTTACTCATTCTGTTTCAGATCCGGGGGGATGCAACTCCTCCGACCATACTATTATATGCGGATGATATTGCTATTTTCTTTAATGCGGACCAGCGATCAAGGGAGATGGTTAAGTCTACCTTTGAGGCGTATGAGATGGCTACTGGACAATGGATCAATAAGGCTAAATCCACATGCGTGGTATGAGGGAAAAATACAGAAGTGATTGATAGAGTGGCTGAAGAACTCAATGCAGGAGCTGCTATGGAGTCATTTACCTATTTGGGAATACCGATCATTAAAGGAAGGATGAGACTCAATGATTATGACTTCCTGATGAAGAAAATAAATATGAAGGTCACGACTTGGAGATCTAAAATTCTATCTTTTGCAGGGAGAAGGTTATTGATTGCTCATGTTCTTAATTCCATTCTGGTGTACACGGTGGCAGCCGTAGGTATTCCCTCGGGGATCACAGATCGGATTGAAAGGAAATTCTCTAACTTCTTGTGGACAGACAGGAATGATCATCTAAGGAAGGCGTGGATTAGCTGGCAGAGAATTGCAACTCCTTTTCACCAAGATGGTCTGGGGATTCCATCGCTGCCCATGCTGGGAGGTGTTGACTACATATTCTATTTGGGCTACTTTCTACAGAGATAAATATGCCAACATGAATGGTGGGTGAGATAATGGTTACCCTGGGTGCTTGAAGTTGGGATCGTCATCGTCACCATTATGGAGGAGGATATGGGAATTATTCCCGCGTGTCTTCCCGTTATGCAGATGGATTATAGGGAGGGGTGAGATCTCCTTTTGGGATGCGAGGTGGTGTGATCAACGGCTGGCTGAACATGCTATTTACTCCAGCAATAGAAGGCATCCATTCTAGGTGAAAGATTTCTGGATAGACGGGATGGGTTGGGATTGGGCCTCGTTGGGGGTGATACTTGACGATGATGGGATACAGATGATTTGTGATAAGAATATATGGCTTACGAAAGAGGATGATAAGCCGATTTGGAGTCCGGAGAGGAAAGGGTGCTTCTCCATGAGATCAGCAAAGATGATACTGGCTCGTGATAGGGTGGAAGGTCCACAGGGGCTTGACGTGGTTTGGAAGTCCGCATTCCCTAAGGCTGCGACCTTTATCTGGAAGTCGGCGAGAGGAGTTGTTCCTACTGATGAAAATGTTAGAGTTAGATGTTGTATATCAATTGTGTCTTAGTGTAACTGCTGCATGGAACCTAAGGAGGAAAACCTTGATCATCTTTTGTTCCAAGGTCAGATTGTCGGCTTCTTTTGGGGTAAATTTGTGGAGTTAATAGAATTGCCACCACGTAGTAACATTAGAACATTGATTGATTATTGCATGATGGAGAAGAGAAAGAGATTAGTAGACTGGTTGGCAGGGAACCTTGCGATTGTTATTCCTTACAGTATATGGCGCCTGAGATGTGAAGCAAGGTATGAGGGTAAACATAGGCCTTTTTCGTATGAGTGGGATTATGTTAGTCAGAGTATGAACTTTAACATGATGAAGAGATCTTTTCCGATAGATAGAGACAATGAATTGTATACATGTTTGAGGGAGACAGGGTTGGAGGAGCCTAGAGTAATGCTAAGACAAATAAAGCTTATGTGGTGGCAGACGCCGGACTTGCACAACCTGAAGATCAACATCACGATTGGGAGGAGTAGAGATTGTCATGGCAGGCTGAGAAGATGGGCGGCGGGGATTGTCCGGAATCATCGAGCCAACGTGTGCCTTGTTTTCAGAGCTTGGCTCAGGAGTATGTTATACACTCTCGCTTATTTGTAAGAATGCACCATAGGAATGAAGATTGCACGTGATCACAGGTTGATCGTATCCTGTATAGAGGTTGATGATTCATACATCCATGACATTATTTGGCGCGATAAGAAAGAACCATGGAGGGTGACCCACTTTGTCAGGGAGCTGCGGGAGGAGATGGTCTCGGCTATGATATCTGGATCATTGGTTCATAAGGTCATCAACTCGATACCTCGTGAGTTGGGGAGATGGGGTAGTAGTATGGAAGAGTTGTTTGGTTCATCTGATTCTATGAATATGCTGAACAGGATAAGGGGTATGGCTGCGTTGGAGAAGAGAAGGGTTTGATATGTCGTGTTAAAGAAATCAGATGCATAGGGGGATGGTTACTGCGGTTTGATGTTGTTTCGAAGTCAGGGGGTGATGAGTGTAATATCTGAGGATTATGTACACTGGTTTATGCTTCACACCTGCGGTTTAATATAAGCAGAGCTGTAATTTTTATGATGATTTAGCCCACAGGAGGGGTGTGGGATGAATAAAAGCGACCCCTGGCTTAATTAAAAAAAATAGAAGTATTCTCATTACCTTTAAGCGTAGTTACAAGTCATAAAGTCATTATAAATCATTTACAACGAAATTATAGGTTATAATCGATGGACTCTTCAATTTTTGATTCTGTATTGTTTTGACTTGTATGTTCATAAACTAGGGTTTGTGAATTTCAACTTTTGAGTGTAACTAATGATCAAAGATTGTCTTAAGGGAAATGTACATATACATGAACGAAATGGTGGCATCACCATCAAAATATGAGGAATGTATAACCCTCAAGTTAATAATTTGAGCTAGTTTCCTCCATTAGGTGGGGCCCAGGTGGGTGTGTGACAGCTCAATCTTGAACTATGTCGATTAGGCATGTTGGAAACAATTTATTTTGATCGAGGCAATCTTATGTTGGTGGTTATTAATGTGAGATCAGTTGTACATGATCTATTATGGGCTAGTACAGAAATGGGGAAAAATTTATCAGGCTTTTTTCTTAATTTCATCCATCCGCACTAAACATAAATAAAGTGATATTAGAAGGAGTGATCAATCACATCAATAAGGTGAAACTCTTTTTCAAGATTCCCATATATAAGTACTTTGTAGTTAAGCGTTCTCAGCACAAAATAGTACTAGAATAGGTGACTTGTAAGGAAGTTACCCCAGGTTGTGTGTAAGTAAGGACACAACACACAATCAAGGCTAGTGTTGGATGTTGGGGCTAGTCATAGTTCCTACAACTCTACTATAGTCTTGGTCTGGTATCTAGCATTAAATTAGCAATATGTTGAATAATGTAGAAATCTCCAATGGTTCATATTCATTTTTTCACGATGTAGGATTTCATCAAAAAAATTATTTTTTAGATTCATTGATTGATGATAACACACACTTTAAGCTTTTTATGAATTGATACGTGTAGTTTATACTATGTAGTTGTGCTATTCTATCATATTTTTTGCTTCAATTACCATTGTTCTTTAGATTAAAGGTGTGTCATACATTGTATGTATCTATGCTTCTTTTTTGTTTAAATGAGTCAATTCTACCATGTTAATACATGTAACAAGTGTTGTAAGTCACATGAATATCTAACTATACCATAAAAGGACTTGGATAGTTTATTTTGTTAAGTTTACACATTATGTCAAAGCAATGACACATGTCCTACATCATGATCCATGTATAGCCTTCTACATATGACATGACATGTTCAAACATTGACATTCCATGTCACACCTTAGTGATTTGGTATAATATTGAACCACTCTGCACATCATGTCTAAAGATTGACATGTCAAGTATCATACTCCAACTATCCAACATTATGCATCACACATGTTGCTACTTTGATATGTCATGTCAAACAAGTACTATTTGTATTAGATCAGTCTCACATTGGGGGGACATCACGTCAGATATAGGATATGCCAAGAATACACTTGTTTATACAAAATATCAAAATGGATGATGTTTTTATTTTCACATGACCCGCCATTTACTTAAAAATTCCAAGGGTTAAATAGGGAAACCACAAGGAAAGCCCTTGCATAAGAATAAGGAATAAGAAGGATAGGAGGAGTCACACTATACTCTTTAGAACCTATCTAAGTGAATTTTAATGATGTTTATGGGACCCAATTAATAGAAGGATAACACATGTGGGCCCAACATAGAAAACTTTTGTCCCAAATAACACCCGTGTGAGTATCTAGTGGAGCCTTGGGAGATATTATTTAATCTTAATAGCTTATGATACTATTTTGTATCCAAGAAAATTTAGGGTTGAGAGATATGTTAAAATAATTTTGATAAACAATTTGGTGGTAGTTGAATATATGAGGAAAAAGATATAGGTAATATGGTCTTATGTGAATCTTACTAATTTTGGTTAGATAAGTTATAAAATATAATGTTTATATTTTCTTATAATTTTATATTTTAAGATAATAGTTAAATTTCTCTAATGCTTAGAGTTGAATTGATTATCTAATTTGGAAATACTTTTGATCATATAATGACTATTAAATTTGATGTACCTTGAAAATATATTATGTGAGTATGTTATAAATTGATGGTAAAATTTGAATTTTTGGGGTCAAACTTAGTGGACGTGTTAATTGTATTATTATTGAACTTAACCTAATACGTTAGAGCCATTGGGTATCTATTGGCGGTAGAAATGGATTTTCACATAACAACTTACATGTTGAATGTTTGATTTAAGTCAAGATTACAGATATATTGTTAGATGTGTAATAGTTACCTCTTATTATACCTATACATTAAAAAATTGTAGAAAAAAATGAAATTTAATTTTTAGAATTTATGAGAATTTTTAGTAAAAGGTGTTGCAAACATAGTGAAGAGAGGAATGAGTCCCACACTAAAGATAGTTTGTGAAAGACTGAGGAAGGAAACTTGTCTTGATGACTATATACACATAGAGGTAATGTGGGCTGACACACAAGATGATTTGATGCAAGATAGATGATGATGCAACTCAAGTTTTATCAAAATATTACAACCATAATTTGTTAAGGTATATAATAAAAAATGTATCTATATGTGAAAATATCTAAAATAAAAATCAATGTATATGAGGAAAAATAGTAAAGACTGTTTTTCTATAAAATTTATTTTTTGTATATGATATTTTGTTTTATTAGGGGCTAGTTTAGTTTGGTGTAGTTGTGTGAATTCATAATATAATAATATACATCAATTGAACAGTTCATTATTCAACTACACCCTACCAAATATGCCTAGTTATCAATTATTTTATTCCTTCATTATATATTTATGGTTATTCTACTATTAAATATATCAAACAAAGTTCATAAATAATGAAATTTATTCTTTTGCCTCCTAGACATATTATCCTTCTAGAATAAATTTGGTCAAACTATTATTTTAGTGGATTGATCTCTAACAATAAAATTTTCTTTATAGAAATCAAACAACATTATATATGTTAAATTTTACAAATATGATCTATATCATGAGATAGTAAAAGATGTTTGTTTTTCAACATTAATGAAATTTGCATAAATATTCGTAGCTTGTAGATAGCATTGTTTTTTCATGATATAAGAGATATGAAGTTATTTTATAAAATCTGATAATGATAGTAATGAAGTAGAGTTATTTTTTCATGCCTTTGACATCATAATCTATTTTGCATGTACCATATTATGGCATATGTTTGTCATATGCGACCACAATTTATAATTAATTACTTCCATCATTAGATTATATTCATATAAATAATTTGAGATATACATTTTACCATGGACATAAATTATTTCCTACACATATGACTACATCATAATATGTAAACTACATTAAAAAACCCCAATGTTTCCCTCTATGCCTAATAATAAGATAAAAAGTATTCATCGTGGTGTATATAGAAGTTAGGATTATAAACACCTACACAAAAGCATGCCAGGGTTTGGCGTCCATGGAGGAAGGTGTCAAGGCCATATCGATCACCCCCGGGTGACAAATGAACAGACTCATGGTCAAGAAGATCATCACCCTACAACTCATATCATGGCATTGATAAAGATCCACGCCATAATAATGAAAAGTTATCCCATGGTCAAGATGAGGTTGATGAGGTCATTAGTGCCACGGTCAACCCCATGACTAAATCGAAGAAGATGTAGATACAAGCATCCTTAGGGAAGGATGATGGTCTTCTCTCTTATGTTAACCTTATGCCACTTAATCTCCTTTCTGATATGACATACATGTATACCTAAGTGGGGTTCTTCCATCCTTCTTGGTAAGGCACAAGACTATATAGCCTCTTGTAGAACATGGAAGCACATGATAATTGTCAAGGCCCTTGGCATTAAAATTGGATTGTAAGTGTTTGTAAACATGATCATCTTCCTACGACAACCCACAAAAAAATTTATAGTGATTGACCTTAGGAATGGCTATTACATCATACAACTTAATAATCACACTAATTATGTGGAATGACATGTCCATCAACTCATGGAATCCATCCTTAAGGCTAGCTGATCCAAATCCAAGAAAGCTTATAGTTTGGGTTCTGGTTAGTAGACCTCCCTGTCTTTCTTTGTCAAAATCAATTGCTCAACCACATTATCAATGTGATTGGGAAGACCATCAAGATTGATGTCAACACCCTCCTTGGAAGTAGGGGGGAGTTTTCCAACATTGTCGTTGAGGTTTACATGGAAAAATCCATGTCACTTGCATTCATCATTAAATGAAGAACACTTGCATCTAGACTATGAGAACTTGTCTTAGATCTGCATGAAGTGTGGCCGCTTTGGCCATGCTGATTTGGATTGAAATTAGGCTACAATCCAACCAATTGATATTTCTTGATCCTCTATTCCAAACCCTAGCTCTGAGTGGACTTACATGGTGGAGACTCATGTAAATAAACTAGAGTGTTTTATCCACAACTTAAGGATGATGTTCCCAAGAAGACGTTCGAAAAAAGCAACCCTAAGACCACCCCACAAGGCCAAAGGGGTAAGGGGATACTGGTCTCAGTTGAAGAGGGGTCTGGAAATAAGGAAGAAGACTAGGAAATAGTCCTTACCAAGAAAGGGAAGTAGTAGTATGATGCATGGGCTTTGAGTCACTTTTATAGGCTTATTTTATATCTGTTTTATGCATGTATTTGTCATTTTCTTGATTATATTTGCATAATTCACTATAGTTGGCCCTTAAACTCTTTTTGCATCAAATTATACTTCTTTTATCATATTTATATGATTTTATATAATCTCCGGACTTATACATATGTTTCAGCACTTTTTCAGGCACTTTTGCATTATCCGGAGTCGATACTGTCGACCCCCAGGTCGATAGTATCGACATTTCATCAAAAAGCAACCCCAAAATGCGATCTTGGAAGGAATAACCTGTCCCATGGTCGATACCATCTACCTTGGGGTCGATACTATCGACGGCGTCGGGATCTGGCAATTTTCAGCACTAATACGGAGCGTTTTAATCCGACGGTTGAGCTTTTTCGGAGCCGTAAAGTGGTCCTATGACCTAAGAAGAGCACGGAAGGCCCGAGGGGGAGAGGAGATTGTGTTGCACAATATCCAAGAAGGAGAGAGAGAGATAGGAGACGAGAGACGAAGGCCGTCAACCGAGCGATCCGGGCACCTCCGACGGGCGATTTTGCTACCGGAAGACTGCAAAACGCACGTTTCTCGAGGAGGATCTCCAGGAACACCTTTGTATCAGGGGTTACACGAGTTTGCTCCATGTTTCCCATGTTTTTTTTCTCTACTCCTCTGTCTTTCATTGAGATGACCATGTGGGGCTAATCCCCTTTGTCTTTAGGACCGGGAGTAGCCCGGGGATTCATTGTATGACAATTTTATAATAGTAATTCATATTTTATCTCTTAAACCCATGGTATAGTTTCGTTTTCTCCATATATTGTTATGATTCATCACCATAATAATAACCTAATACCCTTAATCACTTTGAAAGAAGAATTAATGGTTGAAAAGAGACGAAATCTACATTAATCGATAAATCCCTTGACCAAGGTGGTGTAAAATTAATGGTGGATACTGAGAGATCGTTCATAATGCACCGAGTTAGGGTATAGGTTACTACGACGGTGGAACCTACCTAGACTTAGGTAGTGAATTGCACCACGACAGTGGGCAATTCTATTTTCAGGCCACTACCTGGAAAGAGAGATAAAATTGAGGCATTATATAAAATTTAATACAATGAAAACCCACGGTGAAACCACAATCCTAAAGATACCTTTTGAATTGATTAAACCAACATTTAATCGATTGCTTCTTTTGTTTTGTTTTTATTTTTCTTTTAGTTTTAACAACAACTCTCAACTTGTTAATCGGCTTAGCTGATCGCGACTAGTTAGTAGGAGTCACCAACAATTCCGAGTATCCCTGTGTTCGAATCGGGCCTCACAAAGGCCTGTATTACTTTGACGCGTTCACTTGCATTTTTAGCGCATAGTAAAATACACGTCAAGTTTTTGGCGCCGTTGCCGGGGATACGGCGAATTGTTGGCACTTCAAGTGCTACGCGCGGCCACTCTAGGCCACAATTTTTTTTTTATTTTTCATTCAATTTCAAATATTTTTACATTGTGCTTTAATTGTTTATACTCATCTAAGCTTATACTGAACTCGAATTTTCTTATTTCAGGTACTGTGTATGGTGCATACGCGTAGTACTGACTACGCAGAATGCGCACCTGAGGTTCCGTTTTCGGGACCTGAGGACGAGGAGTATTACGAGCAAGAGCACCAAGAAGAGATAGATTCTGAATCTGAACAAGAAGACATGGCCGAGCAACAGACCATATGGGAGAAGATCAAAGCTTCTTCCTCATCATCTTCAAAGGGGCCTATAAAGAAGCAGGCGATCAACATACCGACATATAAGATCGATCATGTGTTGATAAATTTGGTGAAATCAAATGCGTTTCATGGGCTGAAGAATGAGGATCATGTTGCACACATCAGCCAGTTTGTTGAGAACTGCGACATGGTAAAAATTGATAGGTTTCCACAAGATGCATTGTATCTCAAGCTTTTCCCAAGTTCATTGGCGGGAGCAGCGCGAGAATGGTTACATAATTTGGATGATGAGTTTGTGGAGTCCTGGAACCATATGGTGGAGGTTTTCTTTGAGAGGTTCTTCCCTCCTGAGAAGACTAACGACATGATCCGGAAGATTCATAATTTCACCCAACAGGCTGGTGAAACATATTTTGGGACCTGGGAGCGATTTCAGGTTATGTTGAGGAGGTGTCTGCATCACGGGATGGACAAGGAAATGCAGGTGAAAATCTTCTATTTTGCTCTCTCTGAGCACGATAGGAGCAACCTTGATTCAGTTGGGTCAGGATTCTTTCTGAATAATACGGACACCAGATGTTGGGAGATATTAAAGAACATGGTTAGGAAACAGTCATGGGGTGAAAGAGGCGATGTGGAGCAGGTCAGAGTTGCAAGTGAATCCAAAGTAATTAAGGAGCTGAATGATAAGTTAGATCTTCTAGCCAAGAAGCTGCTATCTAAGGAAGATGCATCTAAGGATGAGGAAGCCCAAGTGAAATTCATGCAACAACAGGGTTATAGAAACAATGACTACACATGGAGGAAGGACAAAAAGTTCTCCTGGAAGGATCCTAACAACTTTCTGTAGGATCCGGAGGCGAAGCCACAGCCTAGAGCTGAAGATAAGAACACTGAATTACTGAGTCAAATGGTGCAGCAGAATCAGGAGATGATGGCTATGTTTGGTAAACAATTGCAATCTCAAGGTGATATTCTAACCAAATTTGGGAAGACGTTACAAATCCATGGAGCACAGATGTGGGCATTAGAAACCACCGTGGCTCAGATTTCAAGTGAAGTGGCGACCATCAAGCACGCCAACCAGCAGAAACCGGCCGAGAGTGCAAATGTGGCCCAAGCACACCATCAAGTGAAGTACATGTCTGTGGTAAGCAATGAGGAGGAATCTCAGGTGCAAGAAGCTAAAGAAGAAAGAAAAATGACTTTAAATACGCATGCGTCACCGGCAATACCGTATCCATGCACTTACTATGGACTGCCGGGCGGAAACCCGTTCTTCAGAAAATCACAGCGAGTTATGAATATTGCATCTCCATCTAGGCAGGAAGAACAATTGAAGGTTGTTTGTGCACGTGTGGAAACATCTAATGTGAGAGAGAAACCACAACAAGCTATTGTTGTTGATGATGTCTCACCCAAGCCCACGTCAGAGGGAGTGATTGAAGCAAGCTTAGGGGAGTTGGCCCCGAAAAGCTCATATGTGCCACCTCACAGGCGTGTGAGTGCAGCAGTTGTGTCAAGTCCAGGAAATCCAGGGCCAAAGAAAGAGCATCGTCATTTTAGGAAATTCTTGGAAATATTCCGAAAACTCCACATCAATATTCCATTAGTGGAGATGATCGAGAAGGTTCCCGCCTATGGGAGGTTCATCAAAGAAATCATCAATAAGAAGAGGCGGATAAAAGACGATGATATTTGTCGGATGAATGAGACGGTGAGTTCTATGATTCATGGGAGTTCGCCAAAGAAGAGAAAAGACCCAAGAGGTTTCTACATTCCATGCTCGATAGGTGATCAACATTTTCCTAAAGTGCAATGTGATTCAGGCGCCAGCATAAATCTCATGCCTCCGGCGACATTTCAAAAACTTGGGTTAAAAGAAATCAAGAAGTCGGTCGTGACAATTGAATTGGCGGATGGGTCCATTGTAAGGCCATATGGAGTGTGCGAGGATGTACTCGTCAAGGTAGACAGGTTCATCTTCCCGGTAGATTTTGTTGTCATGGACATGCCACAGCTCCAAAGTTGCGAGATGCTATTGGGAAGGCCGTTCCAAGCTACGGCTGATGTCATCGTTGCCATTGGGAGAGGTACATTAACCTTGGGGATTGGATAGGATCGAGTTCAATTCAAATTGCCACATGACTCATTGGAGACATCACTTGACAACCCAGGTTAAAGGTATCTTTATGTCAAGCCTAGGACAATAAACAAGGGTGCTTGTTGGGAGGCAACCCAACTTTAGGTTCAATTTTATGTTTGGTTATGTTCTTTTATGTTTATGTACTTAGTTTTTGCTTAGGTTTTGATAATTTTTGTAAAAATGGTACCCTAACTCGTGTTTGGAAGTGTGCAGAATGTTAAGGTCGATACTATCGACACCCATGTCGATAGTATCGAGTTTGGAGAAGTAAACGCTGAAGAAAAGTCGATACCATCGACCCTAGGGTCGATAGTATCGAGATTCCTGAAGATTTACAGAAAAATTGGTGCCAGTAAAGTCGATACCATCGACCCTAGGGTTGATAGTATCGACACTTTTGAGTTCCCAAGCTTTTAGATGCGTCGATTCAACAAAATCGCTGAGTCTGGGTCGATACCATCGACCTTGGTCGATGGTATCGACACCTGCAGAACAGCTACATAAAACAAGCCTTAAAAGGTATCGAAACGAGATTTTTTCGAACCGTTTTTTTGTTTAGAAAAGATGGATGAAGCAAGTCACGTCTTAGAACCACTAAGACACAAAAATGGGCCACAAAAAGGAGGGAGATAGCAAGCATCACTTGGTCTACTTGAGCATCTAACCATCCTTCTTCGCCACACTTCAAAGCGAACGGTACCGTTGTTCCACCTCTTAAGTGAGAATGTTGACTATGAGGCCATAGTCATATTCAAGCTTAGGGGGGGTGTTGGAACAACCCTCTATCTTAGTTTTTACTTACTTATTCATGTTGATTTTACTTTTGAGATATTAGTTGTTTTTATTTTTAGGTTTACCGCTTTTGTAGGATCCACATCTATCTAGTGTAATCTGTGGAGCAATAACTGCATGGTTTCAATTGCAAGTTTTACTCTTAGGTTGTGTGCACATGAAAATATGAGTATATTGAAAACTTTTTGAGCTTATTCTTGTGAGTAATTGAGTTGCATAACTGAGGAAGTGCTTGGGCGAGTTAGCTTCAGGACACGGGGACATGAATGACCATCTTTATTGTCTAAGGAAAAGTGATTGACAAGGATGTTTGAGCCCAAACCGACCAAACGCTAACATGACCTTAGTCTAAAGTTTAAGACAGAAATCCTTTAGTTACCCTGTACACAGGTCTTTAGAGAGGGACATATGATATTTTCGAAAGGTTCTGTCAATTAGTCTTGTGATCTGATCCACCGCAATTTCATTCACACTCCACCATAAGAAATGGAAGCACATTACTGTCTTTCACTCTTTGATTGCATACCATGTAGATAGGTCTTGCATTACAACTATTTTCACATTTTTTTGCATGAGAATGAAAAAAAAAGATAGAGTAGTTATACATGCACATTATCCTTAGGTGCACGTCATAGTAGTTGCATAATTGTCATTATGTAGTTGCATTTACATCTTTTGAGCATATTGTACACCATGTATCTTATGTTACTCTGAAAACATTAAAGGTGATGAACTTGTTCCATACCCTCCAAATAGAATGCTTCAGATGCACAAGTATGTAACAAGAAGTGAGCCCGGCATATAATTCATTGTCATCTATGAAAATAAGGGCTTTAAAAAAAATTGAAAAAAAAATTGAAAAAAAAAGAATTGAGAAGTAAGTAGGAATGAGAGGGAGAAAGGAACATGTTCTCACTTACATACTAAGAAGAATAAGCACATGGTGTAGTTTTCTTAGATATTCCATATCACCTTGAGATGGAATGATAGTGCATGCATCATTCCACCACATTAGGACATTTTCACTTGCATTTTGCATCATGATAGGTCATTAATTTTTGTATTGCATGATTGACTATTATGTGCTTCCATCTCTTCCACAACCACCTATCCCATCCACCCGTTTCTCTAATCGGTAGGCCACCCATGATATTCTCCTCATTCATTAATATCAGGAGATCTGCTTCCATTTAGATGGTAGTTAGGAAATGAGCAACGTAGATAGGAGATCACAAGATGCATCAAGTATGGACCGGATGAGTTTATCATATTAACTGTTTTAATTGATAGTGTTTCACTGATTGGGGGATAGACATCTTTTACATAGGTCTTTGGTCGCCTAGATGGCATTTAGTGTTCAGTGGTCAATGAGGGATGGTTTGTGGAAAGAAAGTGGGGATGATGTAGATTCATTTCATGTATTTATGTCCTGATGCTGACTTATCTCAACCAAATCCAAAGTTTTGTTGCTCGAGGACGAGCAAGGTTTAATCTTAGGGGAGTTTGATGCATGGGTTTTGAGTCACTTTTATAGGCTTATTTTATATCTGTTTTATGCATGTATTTGTCATTTTCTTGATTATATTTGTATAATTCACTATAGTTGGCCCTTAAACTCTTTTTGCATCAAACTATACTTCTTTTATCATATTTATATGATTTTATATAATCCCCGGACTTATACACATGTTTCGGCACTTTTTCAGGCACTTTTGCATTGTCCGGAGTCAATACTGTCGACCCCCAGGTCGATAGTATCGACATTTCATCAAAAGGCAACCCCAAAACACGATCTTGGAAGGAATAACCTGTCCCATTGTCGATACCATCGACCTTGGGGTCGATACTATCGACAGCGTCGGGATCTGGCGATTTTCAGCACTAAAACGGAGCGTTTTAATCCGACGGTTGAGCTTTTTCAGAGCCGTAAAGTGGTCCTATGACCTAAGAAGAGCACAGACGGCCCGAGGGGGAGAGGATATTGTGTTGCACAACATCCAAGAAGGAGAGAGAGAGATAGGAGACGAGAGACGAAGGCCGTCAACCGAGCGATCTGGGCACCTCCGACGGGCTATTTTGCTGCCGGAAGACTGCAAAATGCACGTTTCTCGAGGAGGATCTCTAGGAACACCTTTGTATCAGGGGTTACACGAGTTTGCTCCATGTTTCCCATGTTTTTCTTCTCTACTCCTCTGTCTTTCATTGAGATGACCATGTGGGGCTAATCCCCTGTCTTTAGGACGAGGAGTAGCCCGGGGATTCATTGTATGACAATTTTATAATAGTAATTCATATTTTATCTCTTAAACCCATGGTATAGTTTCGTTTTCTCCATATATTATTATGATTGATCACCATAATAATAACCTAATGCCCTTAATCACTTTGAAAGAAGAATTAACGGCTGAAAAGAGACGAAATCTACATTAATCGATAAATCCCTTGACCAAGGTGGTGTAAAATTAATGGTGGATACTGAGAGATCGTTCATAATGCACCGAGTTAGGGTATAGGTTACTACGACGGTGGAACCTACCTAGACTTAGGTAGTGAATTGCACCACGATAGTGGGCAATTCTATTTTCAGGCCACTACCCGGAAAGAGAGATAAAATTGAGGCATTATATAAAATTTAATACAATGAAAACCCGCGGTGAAACTGCAATCCTAAAGATACCTTTTGAATTGATTAAACCAACATTTAATCGATTGCTTCTTTTGTTTTGTTTTTATTTTTCTTTTAGTTTTAACAACAACTCTCAACTTGTTAATCAGCTTAGCTGATCGCGACTAGTTAGTAGGAGTCACCAACAATTCCGAGTATCCCTGTGTTCGACTCGGGCCTCACAAAGGCCTGTATTACTTCGACGTGTTCACTTGCGTTTTTAGCGCATAGTAAAATACACGTCATAGTACAAAAACCCAAATGTTGTTGAAAGTGCAAGAAAGGAGTCTAGTGAGCAAGGGAAGAAGGCACCTGATACACAAGGCCCTGACACAACTATCAAAATCATAGAAAATGAAGTTAGGATTGTCCAAAGAAAATTGCCACATAGTTGATGAAGTCCTTACCTATTTCATTCAAGAAAGGGTGTCATTCCACCCAATCTACCTAGGTAGGTTCATGTCCGCCTAGGGAAGGGAGAAAGTGGCTATGTGATGTTGCAGAACTGCAAGATTGTCTTCCAATCTATATAAAGCCTCGATAGGTTACGAAAGAAAGGGAGAACATATTACTAAGAAGAAAATTGTGAAGGAAATTGTCCTACAAGTGAACACACCCAAGGAGTGCTTGAATTCCAGGAGCAGCCGGAAGAGTAATCTTCACTAGATGATGAAAATATAAATACTAAGAATGAAGAACAATCCCTGGGACTATATGCAGTTCTGTAATAAATACCCTTCTTCTTCATGTGATGAATACCTATTGCTAGAACATACAAGCTACATTCCTTGAAAAAAAAATAATTTGATTAAAGAGATGAAAATATCTCACAAACTCAGTATTATGACAATAGTGGAGTCGAGGTGCACTGGTATTATTGCAACTACTGTCATTAACAAAATTAGTTTCACTTCTTTTCACGAAGTAGAGTCCATTAGCTTCTCGGGTGCCATATGAATTTCATGGGATTAGCACCACTACAATATTGATATCATCCTCATCCATCATCAACTAATTCTTTGGTAGGCGAAAACTCATGGTACCTCACTTCTGTTTATGCCAGCCCCAACCCCACCAAATGCATGTTTCTATGGGAAAGGCTAGAAGAAATAGCCCTCGACACCTCAAATGTTCATGCAACTTTAACCCCATGTTAAACATTAATGTGAAGAAGGGAGGTAAATATTTTGACAAATACTTGTGTTCCCGATTCAATGAGATCCTCATAAGCATGGGAATTGCTAATCTAAGAGCTTAGGGTCATTTTTTAACGTTCAAGTGCCTTAATATCACTGAAAAGCTTGACTGAGAAATTACAAATGCTCAGTGTCTCAACATGTTTGACACCTACTCTATTATTGTTCTCCTAAGATTATATTTAGTTCACAACCCAATTCACCTCTCTTGCGTTGAAAAGTTTCCTAGGTGTTTCAAATTCATAACAAAAGCTATCTAGAACTTTATTCCAAAATTTTCACGGAGCTTTTTACACATTGGTTGGATGACATGCACTTCCAGGACTCTCTTAAATCCTTCAAAGAAGTTGCAATTGAATGGGACTCCAATCAAATTGCAAAGCAGCATAGAGAGAAGTAGACTCTTATTACCTGCATAAAAAATATTGGGTATCCTCTCAACTTCTCAAGTCAACTCTTATGGTTGAACCATGTGTACCCCTTTAGATAAAACTCCACCAAATCCTCTTGAAAGAGGAGGTGGACTAGCATCTGTGTGCCCATGTAGACTGGATACAAATTTGCAATGGCAATACCATATTTTTCCAGTCTTATGTCAAGGTTAGGCCATGACATCATAAAATTACCCATCTCAAGAACGAAGTTGGTGTATGTATCTCCTACATTGATGATGTTAAGCTCCTTCACCAACACTACTTCAAAAACCTCATGTAAATGAAGAAACAATCAGACATCAACAATATTAACAATTATACTGGCATCTTTCTTGGTATCGACCCTAATGTCCATGAATGCATTGTTTTGCAGAGGCAACAAGCGTAGAGGAAATAACAAAATTTTTCTCTACATACTCTACTAGCAGATCTCATTGATAATAATGTATTTAGAAAGAGGATGCATGGGATCTACCTCATCATAGAGAAAGTCTTGTGACATCCCTTCATGTGTTGGCATGAGTAGCCCCTCCTATGATCATATGGTCGTTGTCAACATCCTCTGAATACAGGCACTTCAGTGTCTGCATCTCTACTTCATCCACATGGATGGACTAGAACTCCATGTCTCTCTATGTAAGTTGGCGGGAAGGAGTAGCCTTATGCTTTGATGATGTGCTAGCATAGCAGTTTCTCTCCTTCTCCCTCTCTTGTAGATGATGACGTTCTAGGTTCACATATAAGAGCATCTCTATTAAAATCCAGCCATCATGCCCCTATAAATAGGAGAGGAAAGGAAGGAGGGTCTCCCAAAACCCCTAGGAAAATAAAAGACTATGATTATGTTTAAAGCATTCCTCTAGTAGACTATTAAAAGAAATTTTTAGAATTAATTAACCAATTAATCATATTAATTTATTGACTAATTTTTGTCATCCGACTCTAGTCAATCACCCAATATTAGCCAATCGACTTAATAATTTACATCACATTAATTGGCTTAAACATTTTAACCAATTAAATCAGATTATATTCACATATACTTAAACATTTATAAATCAATTTGATTTGAAACATTTTTAATCACATCCACAATTATACTTCTATGCCATTACATCCTATGGGTATGACCTGGGAGACTCTAAAATATGTTGGCAGTGATACTCATAATCATATATGATCTCACAATCAATGATTGGTATCTAGAAAGACTTCATTTCCACTCAAGTAGTTAGAGAAATTGGAGAACAACTTTGACCTACAATCTGTGATTGGTCTTACAATGACTTATAGTTCCCTCGTCTCTGATATATGGATTGAACACAAGGCATGGAATTGTCATCCTCATCATTGTTCAATCTATGTTCATTCAACTAGAGTAGACTGTCTGAGATATGTGTCAGTTCAATATCACATATTGACTCACACTAGCATGGCCATGCATTTTTTAGTCTCACATATCAATTGGCTAGGATGTTAAACTCTTATAGGAGAGACTAATACTAACTACATCACTCACAATCATCACCATGTGTCACAATTCACCCGAGCACCAACTTTATGGCAACCCTTATTCAAGATAGTGGTGGATGATATCAAAGTACACCAAACAACATGAGATTAGTGTAGTGACTTTAGATCTAAGAACAACACTCCCTACCATCATTGTGAGAGATGACTCTGACTACCAATCATGATTTCCATGCATCACTCTCAAGGTGGGTCTGTCTGATACATTGTTCTAACAAGTATCTATGTGCTTGGTTTGATATCACATATCATGACTAATGAGATTCTATCATAAACCAACACCCACTCTAGTCTTAAGTGTTATTGTAGTCTATTAGCCTTCCACAATAACATCCAACTAGGGACATAACAAGAATGCATATACTCTTGACATATGTATGATCTTGTTGTTCAGGTCCTCAACCCGAAGACATATGTCATTGAGTAATATCATTATTTAGACATTTATTATGTTACATTATCTCATAATTGAATAAAATAGAATAAATTGGAAGATTGCCTTTATTATTAATCAAATCGTGTATAAGATATGCCACTACAATCATCATATGATTGGCTCTCTGGGCATACATAACAACATGCATGAATTATATACCTCAAGCACATGAGATGCAACATGTCTTATTCAAGATGAACCCCTAAAAGCCTCTGACACATATAGTTTTGAAGATAATCTCATTTAGAACAACTAGAAGAAAAACAACCCTTCCATCATCCGCATAGTCAATGACACCTTCGTCCATGATACTATCAACTCTTCTATTGCTTGTTCATACACGGTACGCATCTTGAAGATTGACTCACCTTAGAAGTGTAGGAATTTTTGACCCATCTCTTTAAATAGTGTATGCTTCAAAATCATTTCCAAGATGATTATTGAGTGCATCAAACCTTTCCTCAACATATGGATCACCCCAATCCAATCAAGCTTCATAGTTGGACGACACATCAATCATAACATACTTCTCATCCAGAAGAAACTTAGCTAAGACATTACCAAGGTTGTTATAATAGTGATTGGAAACCAATGACTCTCTTTAGAGGTGGAACCCACCTATCCCATGTAGTCTTTGATGATGACATCCTTCTCATGGGTGAGGCTTATACAATGCATGAAAAAGTCATAACATACATTCTTGGTGACATTGCCAAGGCTTCTGGTCAGTTAGTCTCCAAGGAGTGTTGTTACTTTTCCCATAACACTATAGGCTCAGAGATCAGATCTGTCAATAAAATTCTCAGATTTAGCTAGACTAGTGATCTTGATAAGTAACTTGGGGAACCCATTCTTCATCACCATATAAACAAGTCCACACATGGTCATATTATCTCATCCAACCAAAAACACCTAAATAGTTGTACCATGCACTGCCTTTCGTTGGTCGGTCAGATCACACTTACAAAGTCCACCTTGCAAGCTATCTCCACTTATATGATGTAGTCAATAAAAATCTCACTGTATCTTTTTTATGACATCAACAAACATATTAGGAGGTTCATACGGTTAGGTTGTGGGGAGAATCGAAAGCTCTCACAAGTGTGTTGGAAGTAGGTGTCCTCCAACAAGGATGTTAGGGGCCTTGACATCAAGGAAGTGTGTGATCAAAACCATTCCCTCATGTTGAAGAATGTTTGGGTTTTTCTCAATGAACCCTGTAAACTTTGGGTGCAAATAATTAAGGAAAAATATGTCAGAGGAGAGTATTTTGGTTCTACACCCTCCTTGTCCACATAGACTTTCATAAAGAGGCACATTGTAAAAATAATACCATTGTGTCACAATATTATCAATAATGGCATCAAAACAAATCTATGGAGAATTAAGTGGATTGAAGTGAGGTCCATTGTATACTACACTCCTAACTGGGATATTCATGGGGAGCTTCAAGACTTAACATGGTTCTATGGCCCTCGAACATAGAGCATGGTACTGGGATGTTATACACAACTATCTTCCTTAGGACACTTGGTACGCCATAGCCACCATCCCTTCACTAGATACCTCTATAGGTGACAATGCTGGGTTGTGGCCCCTTGAATTCTTGGGACAACTTCCTTCTCACTCTACATACATAAGGATACAAAGAGATACAGAGGTCTCTATTCTATGTAATTCGAAGAAAATTGTGCTCTAGCTTACCTGAGGGACTTAAAGTCTTTGCACGACTCCTCTAGACCAAATAACTATTGACAAATGTTGAGAAAAAATACCACCACATGGATTTTACTGAAGACTATCTCATTTGCACCAATGCATGGAGCACCACTCTACATGCATTGCATGACTTCCCTATTAGGAAGTAGTCTGGATCATGTTACCAGTCAACAATAATAATTTTGATCTTCTATAAGATGAGTGGATTTCTCTATGTATTGCTAATCATGGGGGCAACCTTAATCCTCAAACATTCCAGGTTGTCAATTGTTGGCTCATTTAGAATAGTCAAATTGAATACATCCATCAAAACATCACTAAGATTGATTCTACCAAAGTGAATTTCATCCAATGTCGAACATCCATAAATTTTCACCTGTGTGAACCCCTTATAAATGGCGACACTCCACAGAATCAATAGCATACACAATACCTACAAAGGAAGTCTATATCTTCATTGATGCGGCCTATCAGAGAAAGGCATCTAAATCAACCATTGGCATTCACACTCTTAATCAAGAAGGCACTTTCTTCTTGGGGATGGGGACACTCACATTCTCCTCCTCTACACTCGAGGCTATGAAACAAGATGTTCTACGAGCTTTAGAACTCTATGAGGAGAAGAAATGGCCATCCTTCTACATCCTTTTTGACTTCTAGTAGGCTTTTTAGGTCCTTAGTAGACCTGATAAATCCCCACCAAAGTTTAAACCCTTAGCCTAAAAGGCACGAAAGCTCATTGATGGAGGCCTTTCCAAGAAGGTCTACTACATCCCATTCTACAGATGGAGACTTCTCCAAGGCTTTTGATGATTTCAAGATAAGCACTAAGGTTGAGTTTTTTTTACTGATTTCTCATGTAAGTGGATCATTTGAATTAATAAATTTAGTATTAGGGCCTTTATCATTTATGTTCCCTTACATGACATGAAATGAAAATGACATTCATGCCTAGATATGTAGTAATATGTTTATTCAGGATATATGCATATTTTAATGATTTCAAGAGGTGGTAATTCTTTGTAATTAATGAGTTTAAGGAGGTATTTTATGAGTTCAAGATATGTTACATTTTCAAGTTTCCAACCTTGTTTTAAGAAAGATCATGTTAAGAAATTAAGAATCAAAACTTAATGCATATTTTCTTTTAAGGAGGAGACCCATGGCCGAAGTATATATATCCATAGTAAGATTAAACAACTATGTATAAAGAATAAGAAAAAAAATGTTCACTAGTAGTGTGAGATGGAACATGGGCACTACGTCATCCAATTCTCGTGTCAGATCAATTTTGAAACAACATTGATGAGAGGCCCTTGGAAGATATTCAGTTGTTCACTGGTAGTTGGGGAGTGGTACTCGAACTTTGAACCTACCGAAGCTCTACCAAATTACATTGTTGCATGGGTTAGAATTATTAACCTTCCGCTACACCTGTATGTGAATACTATATTCCAATATATAGGGATGGTGTTAGGGCACCTCGTTAAGGTGGATAGTCATAGTGTTAGCAGGTCTAGAAGTCGCTTTGCCCAACTAGCTATAGAAATTGATACGTCAAAGGAGTTGACATCTTCTATTCTTATTAATGGGGAGGAGTATGAGGTATACTATGAAGGTTTACCTTGGGCTTGTTCCAAGTGCAGCATGGAGGGGCATGTTTCTAAATTTTGTAAAGTCATCTTATGTGATGATGAAGTGAGTAATGTTGTGAACAAAAAAGTAGAGAAAAATGATCGTCAAACCCTAAATGCAACCAATCAAGGAGGATGGTAAGTCTAGACAAGGAAAGGGAATACTAGGATATGAAAGACAGTGCAAGCTGCTTCAAAAGTCGACTCATCTAACAAGTTTATGGGCCTAGAGGATGATACTGGGGAAGACCACCAAGATAAGAACTCTGAAAAGATACCTAAGGCTACTAAAGACAAAGCCGAGCAAGGTAGGCCAACTAAAATTTGGAGGAAAAAGAAAGTGAGAGAGAACGAATTTAGGCAATTGGGTACAAGACCTATCTTTGGTGATGTTACTAATATTGTCCTAACTACAAAGGAGACATGTACAACTGGTTATGGTGCATCTCAAGGCAAGGAGAATCACGTGGTTGTCAACCCTGAAGTGGATCAAGTTGTTACTATTGAGGATGGGGAAGATTTCATGATTAAGGAGGCATCTATGGACGTCATTGTGGAGGAACAAGAGGAAAATAATACTACTATTTCATCTGGATTGAAAAAGGATAAATCATGAAAAGGGACAGGAGAAAAGGGTAAAGCCCTTCTTCCTCGGAAAGTAGGCTCAAGAAATAACCAGAGTATGAAGACGAAAGGCAAGAGTAAATCACCAGATCTATCGATTATACGTAGACACATTTTGAGGTTGAATGCACCTGGGTATGAGGATGTTGATACTGATTTCCCAAATAGTGGTGCTATAGATTCTGATAAAGGGGATGCCTAGGGTGATGGTCTTAGTAGTTTGGCTTGACTTGCTTTCTCCCTTCATCCGTTTAAGTTTTTATTATCATATTTAATATCCTTTGCTGGAATGTCAGAGGCATCGACAATGATGACACTGTTGGAGTCCTCAAAGATCTCATCCTCATGAAAATGCCTAAATTGGTTACTATCCTAGAACCACGGATCAGTGGTTCTACCGCCACCAATACTATTAAGAAGTTGGGTTTTTCTAAATCCTTCTAGTGTGAAGCCAAGGGATTTACAGGTGGGATTTGGGTTTGCTGGAAAGAGGAAGATTGCGAATTATGAATTTTTAACTACCATAGGTATTTCATCACTTTCAACATCAACAACTCTATTCTTGTCACATTTATTTATGAAAGCCCACATATTACATTTTGTAAGTTGTTGTGGAATCAACTCATTGATCTAAGCAAGAGAGTTTGTTTTCCATGGGTGGCCATGGGGGATTTTAACGTTACCTTTCTACCATAGGAGAAGATGGGCATCTCCTTATACAAATTCAATGAGGCCAATCTTTTTAACAACACTCTTCTTGAAGCTGATCTATTTGGCATGGGATACAATGGAGCTAAATATACTTACATCCACGTACACTCAAGGAATGGTTGGATTGTGTTGTGGCTAATGCAGACTTTCTTCAAAATTATCTACACTTCTATGTGGAACACCTACCGAGATCCATGTCGGATCATTGCCCCCTTCTTCTGAGATCTACTGTGAAGGTGTCTATTACACCTAGATTTTTTCTCAAGGAATCTTGGTCTATGAACCCAGAATTTCAAAAGGTCATTCGCGATAGTTGGCTACCAAATCTGGAATTCCATGAGGCTCTCAACCTCTCAAAGAAGGATATGTTGTACTGGGTATCCAACTACAATAAACAAATATGAAAGGAGAAAACGAGAATTATCAAAAATATCGTGACATCCCAATGCAATCTATCTGACAGCTATGATAGTAACATTGTTAATCTTATAGCAAATATGGAGACAAAGTACATTCATATTCTGAGAAAAGAAGAAGATAACCTTAAGAAGAAAAGTCATATCAATTGTCTCGTTAATGGGGATATCAACTATATGTTCTACAATGCTTACATCAAACAAAGATGAAGATATAACATCGTTACTATGTTGAAAGACAGTATAGGGGTTTGGGTGTCAGATGAGGGCTTGATTATGAACATGATTGGGCAGCACTTTATTAATATTTTCATAGAATCTATTCATATAAATCCAGATGAGGTCAGTAATTTTTGTGGTACCTTCCAGCCCCTTTCCAGTGAAGATTTTCATATGCTTGAACAGGCTACCACACTCCATGAGTTACATAATATACTCTCTAAGTCAAATCCTCATAAGGCCTCGAGCCCTGATGGTATAGACGGTTCTTTTCTCTTGAAAAACTTGCATGTGGTAAAGCACTCTCTTCTTTCTACTATCTGCAAAGCCCTCTAAGGCGCAGAGTTGGAGGCGTCGTTCTGCAATGCAAGTATTGTTCTAATTCCCAAGGTTCCTAAACCTAAAAAGTGTGAATAGTGTAGACCCATTTCTCTAAACAATAGTGTACTCAAGCACACTTCTAAGGTGATCGTGGAAAGGATTAAAGGTTATCTCTCTTACTGGATTTCCCCATTCCAAAGCACCTTCGTTCCAGGTCAGAGAATAGCCAATAACATCACAGTCGCATAGGAAATCATTCATGTTATGAGGAGGAAGACAACACCTAGAATGATGGCTATCAAAGTCAACATGTCCAAGGCCAACAAAAAAATGACTTGGCCTTTTGTAGATGATACATTACACAAGATTGGCATACCGAAATCTATAAGGAATTACATTCTGAATTCTATCTCGTGTGGAGAAGCTAGCATAATTTGGAATGGGAAACATGTAGATTCCTTTAAAGCTACTAGAGGGCTTCGACAAGGAGACTCGTTATCTCCCTACTTGTTAGTCCTTTTCCTAGAACCCTTGAGCCAGTCCATTGATATCCTAGTGCGAGACAAGAAGTGGACACCAATCCCATTATATAGCAATGGACCCAAAATCTGTCATCTTTGATTTGATGATTACTTATTTCTTTTTGTAAAGGCAGAGGAAACTGAAATGAATACTATTATTGACTATTTCAATGCTTTTGGAACTGTCTCAAGACAAGTTATTTCTACTAGTAAATCTTGTATACACTTCGCCAAGAGTGTGCCTTTGAGGATTTGAAGACGGATCTAGAAGTTGAGTGGATTCACCCAGTCAGACAATATGGGATAGTATCTAGGTTTTCCCCTAATATATGGTAAGGTGAAGGTTGACACCTATGTCAATATCTTGGATAAAGTTGCGGCTAATATTAACTCATGGTCTGCTAGAAATCTTAACCTCGATGGTAGAGTTTGTTTAGTGAAATCAACATTAACAGCTATCCCAACTTACATTATGCAAATTGCTGTCTTTCCTGTGAAGATCTGCAACCGTATAGACAGTAGTATTCGGTCCTTTATTTGGGGCAGGAACTGGAAGCATCACTCTTTTTCACTAGTAGCATGGAACAAGGTTACAAGCAATATACATCACAGAGGTCTTGGACTAAAGACGATGAGGGAGCTAAATGAGGCTTTAATAGTCAAACATGCCTGGGTCTTAAGCTCTTCCAAGAATTCACTGTATTGTGCAGCACTCCAGCCCAAGTATGCATGATTTAAAGGAGGTTGTCTACCTAATATATCCAGGTGGGGCGTGTTGTCCTGCAGTGCAAGTCTTTCATACATGAGAATCCAGTATGATCTCAGTGAATGGTAGAGACACCAATGTCTAACACAATAAATGGTGGGGTAATAATTCATTGTTGAAGGGTCTTGCTATAAAACCCATACCAACAGAGTTGATGGACTTGAAAGTCACTAGTCTGGTGAATCTTGAGAACAACTGGGACCTCAATTTTCTAAAAGAGTGGCTCCCACCTGAGGTTGTGAAGAAGATTATGGGAATATCCATCCCCTTAAATATTGATACTCCGAACATAAGGGCATGGAGCCACACTAAATCAGAAAAGTTCACCACGAGAAGTGCTTAAGATGTTCTTAGGCTGGACAAGGACATCAGGACGGAGGATAAATGGGAGTTAATTTGGAAGATGAAATTAGCTATGAAAATAAGATATTTCTTGTGTCTTGTTGGTCATAATGCTATCCTTATGAATTGTAGAAGAGTCATTTGAAATATGGCCACTGACAAAGTCTGTCCAGTGTGCAAGTTAGATGAGGAAAAAATCTTATATGCTCTGAGAGACTGTATTCATGCAACAAAAGTATGGAAAGCCATCATAAACTAGAGTACATGGAGTTCCTTCTTCAGGGAAACAAATGTGTGGAATTGGATCCATAAAAACCTTTCTACTTCTGAAACCCATAACCTACAATTTGTGGTGGGTTGCTAGCAGTCGTGGAAACATAGAAATCTATAGGTCTTCGAGAATAAGAAATTTATTGTTGATCATATGCGAGCTCTTATTAAATAGGAGGTGCTGAAGATCTTGGAGGAGTGGCCTACCAATGATACAAACATAACGAAGACAAAGAGATCTATGTTCTGGAGCAAACCACAGAGAGGCTGGTTAAAAATGAATACTAATGCTACTTTCGATGCACAAACCCTTCGTTCTTCTATTGTGGTTGTTTGTTGAGATAACAAGGGTAATTGGCACGGAGGATGGGGCAGGATCATCAATGTTGAGAGCGTACTTGAAGAAGAGGTGTGTGCTATGGAGTTAGAAGTGGATGTTGGGAAAAAGCTTAACTGTGCTATGATCTATGCTTAGACGGATTCAAAGAATGCTAAAGATGCATTGGAAGGAGATATGTCAGCATACCCGAAGATGGCAAGCTGGTTGGCATCTGTGAAGAGGAAGTCGGAACCCGAATGGTCTTGTTTGTTTACTAAAAGAGAAGGAAATAAGGCAGCGGATTAGCTTGCCAAATTCCATAACAAAAACCATGGTGGCTTTTATTTCTATAGAAATCCACCAAATGACCTTGTTGATGTCATCAACTTGGATGCATGTAATGGTAGTAGTACTACCATGTTTTATTCTATTTTGAACAATTTCGACTATAGTTCCCAATTTGATTTAGCTTGCATGAGAAGGCGAGGTGAATAAAAATACCCTCTGAGTTACCTTAAAAATGGATTTTTTTTAAATAACAAAGTTTAAATAGTTTTCTAAGT
Source organism: Alisma plantago-aquatica (assembly GCA_963693085.1). Classification (NCBI taxonomy): domain Eukaryota; kingdom Viridiplantae; phylum Streptophyta; class Magnoliopsida; order Alismatales; family Alismataceae; genus Alisma; species Alisma plantago-aquatica. Next base: position 1,115,200,255 of record OY856410.1, read on the forward strand.
ATGATTTCCTAATTTCATGATTTTATAGTTTGCCTCATTTATTTCAAATGTTTTAATAAAAAATATGTTTTCCAAGTAAGTTGAGAAGAATATAGCATTTTTCAGTCCCACTTACACTAACAAGCATTCTTTTTTGCATGGATGGGGATGATATGCCCACATAGAGGGACCTATAGTGGGAGAAGTTGAAACTATAACCAATGTTTTAAGTGGCTTTCTCTGGTGGTGATTTTCTACATAATCATGATATGTGTACTTAATTTATTTTGTTCATGTGAATAATTTTATTACATGGAATGTGTGTATGTTGCGATTGAGCTTCAACAACAATATTGGGGATATATTTCACTATGTATGTAGTGGCTTATTTTTGTTGTAATGATTTTAAAATTATGTGACACCCAGTATTATATGTAAATATATATCCTTCCACTCATGTATATGTTGTAAGAAACTTGGGGTGCCATGAGAGGACACATCTCATCCTTATGGAGGAGATCCATCTTCCCCGCCACATTCCCTTGTAGAGAATACTTCTTTACAATAGATGTGCATCTTTTTCATTTTGTTTTGTCTACTATATCTTCTAGTTCTCCCATAAATCTTCATTATTCTCTTGATTTACATGTATGAGTATAGAATAATACTTTTTTGGGGGTAAAATAATTTATTCTTTGTTCCAATTTTCATTGATGATTCACGGTATGAAAAACATTACATATAATTTTGATATACTTTTTAACTCGTTTAGATTGTAATTATCTTGTGTATATATCTATCTAGGGTTTTCTACAACCATAACTACTATTTGAGAGAATGATGATTTTTGGGCTTTAGTTGTGAGTATTAATTGAGTTTGTATGGAAATGAATGGGAATTAATATCTCATTCTTAATAAGTTATGTTGTGATTTACTTTTCAAGAAGAGATTTATTGAGTGGTTCACATTTGAATATGTTAGTATAAGGGACACTCTAACCTAAGATCTAGAGACCTTACCAAGACGAGGGTCTGGTATGAATGAAGTGTTCATAATATATATTACCTATGTAATTGGTGCTAAGAACTACTTCTATACTTTAACTCCCTTAATCAGAAGTGCAATTAGAGATTCATATTAGTTTAACTCTTCAACTCAATACAAGTATTGTTTGATCTATGAAATACTAGTTCGTACAAAGCGATTTTATGCATAAAATGCATAGCTTCCATATGAAGGCGACCTTCTAGTTAAATTGGAATGCATGTGTTTTTCGCATCAAATCTCCGACCAAGAAACACTACTACAAAAAAATGCTTTCCACAACAGTTCATTTTTCCATTTCACAATAGGTGTCAACTATTGTATTAGATCACATGGTCTTATGGGGGGTCTTTATACGAACAAGTGTTTCACATGTTATAATATGTGTATTTTATACAACAGTTAATGCATGTTATAGTTCACTACACACAGCCATTGTAATAGGAGTATTTTATACAACATTTTGAGAAAAAGAAAAATACACCTAGTCATAGTTTTCGAACTGAAGACCACATGAAAGTAAAGAACAACTCAAACCACTAAATCAAATTCTTTTTAAGGATCACATGCGTTCTTTATTGTACGTATAAAAAGAGTCGAGTATACATATGTTATGTTAATGTGGTCTATTACAACATGTAACTATTACAACAGATGAAAGCTTGTTGTGTGATTATGGTATATTATAATGGGTTGGAGTATATTGTGTAATTTTGGTCTATTATAGCAAGTTAGCATACGTGACTATTACAATGTGTTAAGCATGTTGTGTAATTGTGGTCTTTTACAACGGGTTTGAGTAGTTGTAATATTATAGTCTATTACAATAGTTTAACACATGTTATAGTATCATGTATACTACTATGAGTTTGACCCGTTGTATATAACTTGTGTTGTATAATATATATAGTAAATAATATGAAAATAGACTTGTTCTAATGAATATGCTAACTACAACACAACCAACATAACTGTTGTGTTTTACCCATTGTAAAAAGTATTTTTTATAGTAGTGCAAGTTCAAACATATCTTTTTTTCTCTTAACTTAGATCAACTCACAAGTAGTACTTTGAATATGTGCATCAGTCGATCAACAATGCACATGAATATAAGGAAAACTTTGCATAGCTTTTCCTCAAAAATTGTCGTCTCACTTCATTTCTCATGTACTTCTTCCTCAAAGTAATTTTATCTTGTCTTATGAAACATTCATTTTAGCAACGTTATGTTGATACCGTATTTCTATAATGGACAACATTCCCACTTGTATACCATTGTTAATCTTATGGCTACTCTACACGTATTTTCTTAGATTTGAGAGTGGTCTTCTGTAGAAAACTATTTTAGTTTCTCCTCCATTTTATGCATCTTGGCATATATAACCTTTGACATTACCATCCATGTGAGCAATCAAACCCATATATCAAAACCTATCACATTTTGGTACGTCCATATTGACACCACCACCCAAAATAGTAGACTAACTGAAATTACATTGTGTATACTCCATTTTACTTCTCGTGGTCTTGAATCCATTAAATTCTCATGCATTTCTCTAACGTTTGACTTTGGCAATAAAGTAAAAAACAAAACAAATTCCGTAACATATGCTAATGGGATTAGATCCAGACTAGACGTAGATATCGCTATATATGTATTAGTCCTTTTGTTGGGGGCATGGATACAGATATGATGTCATAACCAGCTTCAATTATACGAGTATGATATACATATTCGGCTGTTGTAGTGCATCAGTTAATAGAAGGATTATGGACAAATCTCCTCACCATATTTGAGGATGCAAATACTAGATGTCAACATTGTTTGATTTATTAAAGGAAAACAACTAAACTAAGTTACTAACATCGTTTTTAGCATTTAGAGTAATTTGGTAAATAAGTTAAATAGTTTATATAGAATAGGAATTTTTTGTGGATCATTATTTCTATTTTCATGTTTATGGGGTCAATTTTAGTTGTAGATGTGGTATATTTCCGTGTGGATACTTCTAACATGTCTATTTAGATATCAAATGAGATAAGCTATCTAAGATTACACATAATTTATGGTTTAATATAGTTGATACATTTCTGTATTTGGAGAAGAATACCTTGAAATTTACAATTCGTATATATGCACCAACACATATAAACAACTTTTTTTGGTATACGCATTCGTATGCCCTTGTGTGCGTACCCGTATTCGAAACTCAAGCAAACACATATATGTAATTGCAAAGTAAGTAGTACATATTCCTTCAAAAGAAAATTATAGCTACCAAATTCACAAGAAAATAATTAATCCATATTCGCCCTGGAAGTCATGTTTGCGCCGAGCAGCAACCAAAAGTAGCAACCACGTCATGTAGACCAAAACTAGGAGAACACGATTGGAACAAGCTAGCACGTGGACATAGTGATATACAAAGATACTGAGTTTCAAGGAAAAGATTGTCATTTTGAAACAACCATGTACATGGTAGATGATACTCATGGATAATCTTACACATTGAACTAGGGTTAGCCTTGCCAAACACAAAACTGGTCCATTGGCTGGACTCAATTGGCTGCGTGCTATTTCTACTCACAGACTCACACTACGAACTATGTCATGTTTTTTTTTTTTTTTTTTTTTGAGCAACGAACTATGTCATGTAAGTTATGGACGACACAAAATTACGCAGTAAGGTATATGTCAACGACAGACGAAGCAACGCCCTAAGTAGAACAGGTAAGCATAATAACTTAGAACCCAACTCCCATGGAAATGAGCATTTGGGTTATATGAACCATAGATTTTCTGGGAAATAAGTACACCAGAGGGATAAAGCAGCTACAAGGATGATAGTGGATGCATCTACCTCCGGCGTCACCATTTATCAGGGTTCCAGCCGGTTGTGTATAGGCTGCCGATGGGTTGGGTGGGAATAGTCCTCCGTTCCCCACCATGAACTATGCTTCACTACTTTCTTCTTAACTTGGTTTGCCTTTCCCGTCCGCTGCTTCTTCTGCCACCCAAAACCCATGGCAGCTTCTGCTTTGAGTTTGAACAGTAGTTTAGAACAACATCTGTGTGAAGGAACAGATATGCAGAAAGAGGGGGTGGGAGGTGTAGAGAGAGAGGGAGGATCTAGCGGAACAGCACTTACCGGCCATCGTCTGGAGTTCCATCATGGAGGAGAGCCCGATGAGCAAGAACAGCACCATCACAGCCTTCATTCTTTGTGAAACCTGCGACGTCATATTCTCGGTCGATGCTGCGCAAGTCTTTTCAGAGTTAGCTGCAGGCGCTGGTTGGTATAAGCAGCTAATGATTGGCACCGGTAGCTTATAGTGGTTGTCTGTTGGTTGGCGGTGCGAGCTTTCTAGCAGTGGTTATAAGCATGCCCTGGCCGCACCGCCGACTACGCCATCATTCTCAAGGCCCACACCAAACGCAGCGTTTGTGGTACATCCTCCCAGGCAATTAGTCTGAGTGCCGCGACAGTCAAAGATAGGACGCGGGACAATCAGACGTGGGAGAGCAAGGAATGCAAAAATCAATGCTTGGTTTCTCTAATGTCCCTCCTACATGTGTTATTTAATACCGATAGTAATATGTGTTTTTGGGCGGGGGGATTATGCCGGCCTCTGTGTGCGCAACCGGTTTAAATTTAATTGTCCAATGATGGGTAGTCAATTTAGTTGAAGGCCCCGAGAGATTCTTGTAGGCCAGACGTTAATATACCAAGCTGTGTGCGTTTGCAGTATACTACTTATACTTCTGCATAATCCCAAATTGGATAATAGGGCTGCCATTAGGCTCGGAAGGTAAGAGGGACTCTAAGGGGACTTCATCAATAACTGAGATATACAAAGAATTATAATCACTTCAAATGAATAAGGCGTATATGGTATCAAATTACTTTGCATTGGTGGTGGAAAAGAGTAATAGAGGACAATAGAGAAGATGACCACTACCGGTGTCCAATGAATGCATATTCATACTAGCTTTAATTGCATTTCAGTCTAGTTTTGCATTAATTTCCACCATTTTATCTTGGAACTAGCTTGAATTTAGGTTTTCTTAATCTTATTATAATTTATAAGGTTTTGATCTAAATTTTTTATTTTCATGGCAGGCTTCAACTTCATTGCATGCTAGGAGTGTAGAAGGCAGTGCTCCTGCTAACCGACTAGCGAGCCCATAATTTTTTTTATAAAGTATAGAAGATTCTCAATGATCTGAGCCTTCGTTAGGCCACACCGTATGATCACATCTTGTTGGTTAGGAGTTCCATCGGTGCATCCCCTACATCTGAATTGTCGTCAACCCCCTCTAGGGGAAAGAGTAATAGAGGGTGATAGACAAGATGACAACTACCAGTGTCCAATGATGAGTAGCCCCTTCAACCCCAGATTGAGTTGTTGACCCTAAATTGGACTATTTTCGACACCTCCCCAACATTCAAAATTGTTGTGGGTCTGCCTCTGATGTCAGACCCACCTTCAACCAAGCATGCTCGATGATCATAGACACCCTAAACTCCCACTGATCGACCCCTGATGGCAGTTCTGCCCAATGGGGATCCTATGAGATGAGTGCCCAACTTCCATACACTAAAGGTCAGATTGACTTAGTCCAATGTTGGCTGAGAAGAGTGCATCTTGATGAGAATCATGCACTTCATCCTGACGACGAGCATGGATGGCTAAACAAACCTCTGACATAGTTTCTATTCTCTTTGACTGACGAGAATCATGCACTACAACCTGACGAATGGCCCCCGACAAGATACTTGAAGGTCATGGAACCCTTTGACTACCTCCAACCATCAACCCTTAGTCTCTATGATGAATGAGACTCAAATGTAACATGAATGGAAAGAGTTCTAAACCCTATCACCTGTCCATAAATTGAACACGACTTCCACTGAGAAGGGGATCCTCTCTAACATCAACAGGCTGCCGAACTCACTCCATAAAATCTTCCTCCAGCCTCTGTCGACTTCCTCCATCAACCCCCTCCATCGGTCGACTGACTGAGGAGATCCCATCCTCCACCAAGACTTCACAGTGCTAACTTCATAAGAGGATAGACAAGAACGTCCTCCAACTTTTGATCCATAATCCACCTACTTCACTTCATGGTAGTAGATCTCATTCGCAAGTAAAGAAAGTCGACACCCTCCAGTTCCTTCCTGAAAAACTTCTGAAGAGTGGTTTGTTTATGTGTCAACCAACATTAGGCCAACCTCAAAGCCAAGCATCTGAATACCATGGTTGCCCCTTTGTTGTCTATTTTGATGATGTCTTCTTCACTTTCTTCTACTATTACCATTTTATCTTTTGTTATGAGCAAGTGGTTTCCTCATAGGGTGTGTAGAGTAGCCTTTCTATCTGATTTTGTTCTCTTACTATTAGTGTATGAAATATTTGTTTTGAATCAGTCATTTTTATTCTCATATTCCTATTTTATTATCAAGTTTATAAGTTTATAAGATCTTGGTTATAGAGAGCTTTGAACCTAGGATCTAGGATATTGACTGATTTATATTGAATCCTTGATAATAACTTCAGATAGGTATTTTCTAAGGAGATAGATGTATGATCTCTAGGTAATGTAACGATGAGCTTAGAGTGACATATTTCTAGGTTTTAAACCTAATGTCAAAAGTGGGATTTTCTTGGCCTCAACATGAATATTTTCATGCTTAATATGATGTAGTCAGAGAGAAAATGATTGATAGTAGTGGTGAAACCCATTCCATTCTAGTGTTCCCATTCCTTGATAAATCTAGACTTAAATCCAACTTTTTATTATTTGCATCTATGTATAATAAAAATTCCAATCTTGGGTAAATACTAATTCTAACCTGATTACTTTAATTGGTGAATCTTTTAAAATGATGCCCTTTGGGTTCGATTTTGAACTATACTATGATAAGATCCATCCTCTTATGGGTGGTTATTATTATCCATTGGTTAAGGTAAACTCTTACGATTTCACCCCTAATGATTTTTCCTTAGAAATATCACATGGACCGTCCAACTCAGGATGTTGGTCTAGATCCCACTCAAATGAGGGTGTATTCTACATATACATCCACTTCCCATGCAATTGATAGAGGATCTTAACAAACTCACTGACTAGGAAGGTACCTTACCTGAAGAAGATTGAAATATGATTTGAATGTCATAATATAATCTATTCTAGGAAAAAGGACCTAGAAAATGATGTTAAATGGAACAACTTCTTGGGAGGCCACACCATATGTGTGAAGCCTCAATTACCTACCTTGAAGCATGATCTCTTAGAAATGAGGCATTCAGAGGCTTTGTCAAAATTTTGTGCACAATTTGGGGTTTATTCAAAGTTATATTTTCTTATCAAGAAGACATTCTAAAAGTAGGTGCTTGGTTTATCAATAGTAAACATATAATTCATGTAAGTGTACCTTAGTATATATCTAATCTAGGTTCAATGTTGCATGCATGCACTCTTGAACTCTGAGATAAGATGTTCAAATGAATTCCTTCCTACATAGGATACCCTCTATGTGTTGTAAGGATGATGAGAGTCTATATATGCATGGGATTCAATAGGATGTAAGTATTACTCCAAAGACTCCACTTATGAGAATTCATTGATGTTGAAGTGAGTAAATGGGACTCTCAGTTCCAAAGATTTGAATGTGAAGGATCCCTTTGTAGTGATATGTGATGAATTTTTTGATAACATGGTAAATGTTTTTTAATGATGTAAATACTTCACATGTTTTTATGAACTTGTATATTGAGTATATTAGGTGTTCAAGAAACTTCAACAATATTTTTTTAAAATATTTTCAGTGAAATTTATGAATGCACTTCGTTTATGGGTCTTGTCCAAGTTGTGGCTATTGTAATGATTTCTACATGTGTATTTATACAACTTGATAAAATTCATCTAAGTGAATGAAAGTATCCAACAATCATAAGCATACTCCTACATTGTTATATACATTTAAATACATATACAATAGATTTAGAAAAGTTATTTAAGCCATTTCCCAAAAATTAGTTTTGGTGGAACAAAAATAATTTTGTGGCTCAAGCTACAAAATGTTGATCCATCAAACTCTAGTTAATGGAGTGTAGCCATTAGAAATTCTTGATGCAGAATGCATTTTGGTTGACGTCTAAGTCAATCGAGAAGGAATTCCTTTAAACTCTACCTTGACCATAATATATATATATATATGTTTGTTTGTTTGTGGCCGACGAAGAGTGGTTCAAGTGGTCAAGAATGGTGTCTCCTAACAAAGAGACCTAGGTTTGAATCCCATTGTCTACTTTAGTTTACCGCCCTCCTAGGCGTTTGGCCTCCGCTACTCACGTGGGTGAGGAGTAGAGAATGTCTCTCTTTATCCCATATATTTGTGTGTATATTGTTTCTATGAACATATAGCTACTCATTTGAATTATACCAACTATCTTATGATGATTATTTGAGCACTTAGATCTTACTAAGACTTCCCAACAACTATGTAGAGTATTCATATGTGTTTTCTATGTATAGGGGCATTAAAAAATCTGAAGAACACTTGATAAATCCTTTTGTGAACTATCATCTTGATGTTGAAACTTTATTTTGTAATTCTGTGTTTAAATAAGCCTAAATATAGTTCAATTAATTTGCCATTCCACCACAACGTATACCTATCTGGAGTTGTAAGTTTTTTCATTACAAGATTTCATGAATACTTTTAGAGAGCGCCTTTTCTTCTACTCTCTTGTCTCTTGTATTTTCTGTAGGGAAATATGGCTATAGATTAAGCAACAGAAACAAAAATTTAACTTCCATAATTCCCTTATAGTAGTTGATCACATCAACAAATATATAATGGGAATGATGGTTTTGAGGATATACATGCTCCTCGAGCAAGTGCAGCAAAAACCTCCTTGTCGTTTTGTATGCCTTTCTTCAAATCACACTCAAATTGTGTCTGCAACAGCTCCAGGTTGATCACTACAGACAGAAGCCTGACATTTTCCTCCTAGTAGGAAAAGATCCTCACCTCTAGAGTAGTTCACATGGACCACAAGGAACTCATATCATTCTAGAAGAACATACAAGAAGGAGCTGTCCCACCACATTGGTGTACTAGCACCAACTTACTCTCCCATAATTATTCTCCCTTGATATCCCTCCCATTATTGGTAGGACTTGCTCAGGATCAATCGGTTACCACAACCAAAAAAGACAATAATTATCAAATGCAATTGAGTTGTGTCTCCAGGAAACCCCCAATACCCCTCTATTTATAGGGGTCAGGGTCAGGGTTCCCAGTCTGTGTGGGAGTGGAAGGGACCGAAATTTCATGAACTTTCTCAACCTACAAGTGGTGAAACTATTGGCTCACATGTGAACCAATCGGTTGGCATGCAAGTTGATCAGTTCAACCTTTGAACATGTCACTTCATCATGTTTTCCAATCACAATTGTATTATAAATTCAAATCCATTTAATGCACAATGAAATCAACACTAATCCTTGATGTATTTGAATTGATCTATGAACCAGGTATTTATCTCATGAACCGATCATCTGGCAACCTTGAGCCAATCGGTTCACTAAGTGAACTGGTCGGTTCAAGCCCCGGTTCATCTAGAAATCAGCCAATGCAATTTTGAATCAACCTGACACTCCAACCTATCGATTCGACCCTGAATTGGTCACCTCAGAGTCTATTCACTTGTTTAAATTGAATACCTAAATACTTTTAGTAATCAAATTAAACATTATTCTTGAACAAACTCCTATTCCAAGTGTATCCTCTACGTGTGACCCTATAGGTTCCAATTTGCATTGGCAGTGAATGTTTGTAATTGGTTTTTGACTTCAAAAGCAAAGAGTAGTATGTAGAAACACATCATTTCTACCCAAGTAAATGGAAAGTTTGAGAAACTTCAACCTACAATCTATCTTTGGTGTTATAATGTTTGTATAGTTCCTTTGTCACTGATATCCAGATTGAACTCAAGGAATGGAATAGACATCCTCTTCAACATTCAATCTCTATTCCTTGAACTAGAGTAGACTGTATGAGATATATGTAAGCTCAATATCACATATTGACTCACATGTGGATGGACATGCTTTTCTCAGTCTCTCTAATCAAGTGTCCATGGTATCATACTCCTTTAGGAGAAACAAATCCCATCTACATCACTCACAGTCATCCCCAAGTGTCATAGTGCATCCGATCATCACCTTTATGGAAACCCTTATTTAAGGTTACAGTGGATGACGTCAAAGTACACTAAACGACATTTGATGAGTGTAGTGACATTAGGTCTAAGAACCACAATCACCACTAACATTATACGAGTTGATTATGACTACCAATTGTGGTTCCAATGTATCACTCTATGGTGGGAATGTCTGATACAATGTTCTCTAACAAGTATCTATGTGTTTGGTTTGATATCACATATCATGACTGTAACACCTGGGGCCCACTACCCAAGGCTCTAGTAGAGTTTTAGGAATGATGACTAGCCCCACAAACCACCACTAGCCTTAACAAGGTGCTTTGTCCACACTCATGTGCAAGCCGGGATCAACTTCCCGACTAGTCACCCATCCTAGTACTACTCCAAGCCAAGCAAACTTAACTATGGAGTTCTTAGTGATGGGCTTCCTAAAAAGAAGGTGCACCTGGGTGATATGGGTAGTCCAATCATTCCTTTTAAGATCAACTTATCCAAGGCCTCAAATCTTGGGATGTTACAATCTCCCCCACTTAGACTCTTGACATCCTCGTCAAGGCTAAACTATATGGCCTCATAATCTGGCCCCATTTCAGTGCAGACCCACAATGGCCCATGGACACCCAACTCCCAATCATGGAATACCAGCGCAAGGGTGGCTACGTCAACCATGGACAACCCTTTCTTACATGCCTAGACCGCATGACTCAAGACTGACATGCCATGCCCATGTGGGCCCCACCTACTAGAGGGGTTATGGCTCTAATACCATTTGTAACACCCGTGGCCCACTACCCAAGGTTCTAGTAGAGTTTCAAGAATGACGACTGGCCCCATAGACCACCACTAGCCTTAACAAGGCACTTTGTCCACACTCACGCGTAAGCCAGGATCAACTTCCCGACTGGTCACCCATCCTAGTACTACTCCAAGCCAAGCACGCTTAACGATGGAGTTCTTAGTAATGGGCTTCCTAAAAAGAAGGTGCACCTTAGTGATGTGGGTAGTCCAATCATTCCTTTTAATATCAACTTATCCAAGGCATCAAATCTTGGGATGTTACAATCTCCCCCACTTAGACTCTTGATGTCCTCGTCAAGGCTCAACTATATGGCCTCATAATCTGACCCCAATTCAGTGCAGACCCACAATGGCCCATGGACACCCAACTCCCAATCATGGAATACCAGCACAAGGATGGCTACGTCAACCATGGACAACCCTTTCCTACATGCCTGGACCACACGGCTCAAGACTGGCATGCCATGCCCATTTGGGCCCCACCTACTGGAGGGGTTATGGCTCTGATACCATTTGTAACACCTGGGGCCCACTGCCCAAGGCTCTAGTAGAGTTTTAGGAATGACGACTGGCCCCACAGACCACCACTAGACTTAACAAGGCGCTTTGTCCACACTTACACGCAAGCCAGGATCAACTTCCCGACTGGTCACCCATCCTAATACTACTCCAAGCCAAGCATGCTTAACTATGGAGTTCTTAGTGATAGGCTTCCTGAAAAGGAGGTGCACCTTGGTGATATGAGTAGTCCAATCATTCCTTTTAAGATAAACTTATCTAAGGCCTCAAATCCTGGGATGTTACAATGACTGATGAGATTTTGTCATCAACCAAGACACACTCTAGTCTTAGGTGTTATTGTTGTATATCAACCTTCCACAACAACATCAGACTAGGGACATAACAAGAATGTATATACTATTGGCATCCATATGATCTCATTTTTTAGGTCATCAACCCGAAGATATACGTCATTTAGGAATATCATTCTTTAGACATTTATTACATTGCATCTTTATCTCAACTAAATAAAATAGAATAAATGGGAAAATTGATTTTATTATTAATCAAATTATTTACAAGTTATGCCATTACAATCATCATATGATTGACTCTCTGGGCAGACATAACAATAGAATCCCACATGTACTTAGAGCCAATCACCCATGAATCTCATCCCAAGTGATCTAACATGACCATCATGCTTCTGCTACGAAAGTCCTTTTGTCAAGGGGCCAACAACATTGTTTTCAGTTGGTACTCTACAAATCTTCACATTACCTCATTATATTGTCTCTCGTATGAGATGGAACTGCCTTGTATATTCTTGGAAAGATGATGCGATATGGGTTCCTTAGCTTGTGAAATAGCTCCATTGTTGTAACAATATAGCTCAATTGCATCGTTGATGCTTGGAACAACCCCAAGTTCTTAGAAAAACTTCTTGATCCATACAACCTCCTTTATTGCATTAGATGCAACAATACACTCGACCTCTATTGTAGAATCCACAACTACCTCTTTCTTAGAACCTTCTAGCTCACAACCCCATTGTTAAGGAAAAACCCAAATCTTGATTGTGATCATGTCATCTTTGTCAGTTTGGAAGCTTGCATCGGTATAACCCTTTACCACCAACTCTTCCTCTCTGTTGTAGACATAGAACTGATCTTTAGTTCTTTTGAAATACTTAAGGATGTTCTTTATCTTTGTCTAGTGAGCATCACCTGGATCTTACTGATATATGCTCATCATCCTCAAGGCATATGAGACATTCAGATGAGTACATAACATTGCGTACATGATGGATCCAATTGTAGATGCATATGCAGTCCTACTCATGCATTCCCTTTCGATACAAGAATTAGTGCACTAATCTCTAGAGATGTGATAACCTCCTATTTTGAACGATTATCTTAGTCCTTTTTCTTAGTTTTTCATACTCTTTCTAAGTTTAAACTATACATAACCCTAATTTTACCCTTTTTTGTAAATATACCATCAAACTAACTTTTCCTTTCTATACATGCAGAAAAAGCACAAAAAAATCATAAAAGAATAACTCAACCCCAAGACCGCATGGAGTCAAATGGTCCCAAGACCGCATGAAGCCAACCGGTCTCAAGACCGCATGAAGTCACACGGTCTCAAGACCGCATGAAGCCAACCGGTCTCGAGACCGCATGGAGTCAAACGGTCCCAAGACCGCATGAAGCCAACCGGTCCCGAGACCGCATGGAGTTCAAACGGTCCAAAGACCACATGAAGCCAACCGATCTCGAGACCGCATGGAGTCAAACGGTCCCAATACCGCATGAAGCCAACCGGTCCCGAGACCGCATGGAGTTCAAACGGTCCCAAAACCGCATGAAGCCAACCGGTCCCGAGACCGCATGAAGCCAACAGGTCTCGAGACCACATAGAGTCAAACGGTACCAAGACCGCATGAAGCCAACCGGTCCCGAGACCGCATGGAGTTCAAACGGTCCCAAGACCGCATGAAGCCAATCGGTCCCGAGACCGCATGAAGTTCAAATGGTCTCAAGACCGCATGAAGCCAACCGGTCCTGAGACCGCATGGAGTTCAAACGGTCTCAAAGACCGCATGAAGCCAAACGATCTTGAGGTCCAAACGGTCTCCAAACCGTTTGGACTTCCCTTAAGGCCTATAAATAGGACCCCAAGGGTCCATCACGAGATATCAAGTTTTAGACGTCCAAAGGCTGCCTCAATCATTCCAGAGCTCTTGTTACTTCCATCCTCGGCCCTGGGGTTGCCGGTCTGAGATCCACACTCCATCTTGAAGCTACTTTCTCTCTCTCTGCCAAAGAAGGTGGGAAGAGGGAGATCTCGTCATCAAGCAACCTGTGAAGCTGGTGGATCATTTCTCTCTCTCCAAGGGGTTGACTTGCCTCCCTCCTTTGTGGGGATGATGCTCTCTCTCTCTCTTCTTGCCTCCTTCTTTGTCCTAGTTATGAGCGAGTAGACTCCCTCACTAGGGTGCGAGGAGTAGCCCCGCTACCCATGCTTTCATATCATGTAAATGTAATCCTTAGGTTGTAATATAGAGTTCTTATCTCTGTCAGTTCGACATCAAATGATTAATGAATGCATGTTGCTTGATCTCCAACTTGTGTTATCTTTTATCTTTTAGTATGAATTGTCTACGTTTGTACTATTAGATTCGAAACTCATTTGCATGTTGGTTCTTGGTGCATGTACTCACCATGCATCTGTTTCGGTATCTAGAAGTGTATCTCAAGAAGTGGAGTAGACTCACTATCATCTGTTTCACTTTCATACTATGAAATGGAATCAGTTGACGTATGGAAGTGCAACCTTGATAAGTCGAGGAACACACTTTGCGAGGGGAATGATGTAAAGTAATGTGACCATTTGTTCGGGAATGGGTGGCGTTGCAACATTCCCACACTTCTCGTAGTTAGATTCTCTGAAAGGAGGCTAAGTCTACAAGGATACTAACTGACTGGACTCTTTTTGCAGGTTATGTTTTGCTTTGCATGTGTTGATTGATGTGTAGTGGTGGTGAAAAACCGATCACACCCTAGTGATCTTTTATCATAGTTTATCTCATTAGATTTACCTGCTTTCTTTACTTTTCATGGTCTTAGTTTAAAAACATCAAAATCCAACTTTTGACATAAGTGCCTGCTAGTAAGTAACCAAGTGAAATTCCATACGTTTTCCATCTTGTTGCTTGCAACAAAACCGTTGTCCCGTGGATTCGATCCTTAACTATACTGCGATAAGACTTCCACGTATCTTAGCATACGTGGGTGGAGTTTTCTATCTAGTATAAGCAAGGATAAACTTAAATACTTACCATCTTTAGGATTTTTAGTGGTGCACGCAATTCCACGTAAGTGGAAGCTCCATCAAAAATTGGCACCGTTGTCGGGGACAACGGAACGTTGTAATTTCACTTAGTACCTTTCTAGTTGGTTAGGATTTTACACTTTCTTTTTAATCATAACTCTATATCTTCTTGAAACTATTATTATCTAAAGGTGTATCTCTCTACTCAGGTAGAAATCGTGTATGCAACCTGCGCATAACCTTGGATTCTCCCCTGATCCAGAGTTTGACTCTAAGGTAGAGAGAAGCTTCCACCACCGCATTCGACTCAATCGCCAAAGGGCCAGGCAAATGGCTGAAGATCAACGCCAGGCTGCTTTGGTAATGGAGAGGGTCAACGCCGCCATCGCCGCTCAAAGGGAACAACTCATCGCTGAAACTCGTGCCCAAATCCAAGCGGAGATTCATGCGGAAGAGCAAGCTCACATCAGAGCTGAAACTGAGGCAGCGACCCAAGCTACTCAGTTGGAGTTAAGAAACAAACAACTGAGGGACTACGCTGTCCCAAAGAACTATGAGGACAACCACCCGGTCCGACCTCTGATTATTAATATCCCCAACTTCGAGATTCGGACCCAGTGGATCCAGATCATGCAAGGCATATCTTTTTCCGGAGGTTCTGGAGATGATTGCATGGATCATCTAAAAAGGTTTAAGGCATTGTGCCGCATGGTTCCACAAGCTGGTGTCGCTTATGATGTGATAATGCTTCATCTGTTCCATTTCACTCTATCTGGGAGGGCCTTGAGTTGGTATAACTCACTTGACAGAGAACCAATAATAACCACCTGGGCTCCTCTTGAGGAAAAGTTCTTAGAGAAGTTCTTCCCACCCTCACTGACCTATGAAATCAGAGGGCAGATCAATCACTTCTCTCAGCTGCCTGGAGAAACCTTTGTTGAGGCATGGGAGAGATTTAAAGAACTTCTGCGTAAATGCCCCCATCATGGAATCTCCCAGAATCAACTGATAGAAACCTTCTACCGGGGAGTAAGTGATGATATTAAACAGTTCTTAGATTCCTCTTCTGGAGGAAACTTCATGAGGAAAAATTATGAGGATGCATGGAAGATTGTTACTCTCGGAGCTGAAAACCAGTTCAACTGGGGACGGTCAGCCAGTAAAGGTGTCCTCAAAGTTTTCAAAGCTGAAGAATCAATAGAGATGAAAGAAATAGCTGAAGTCCTGAAAACCATAGTTCATAAACAGCAAGCTCTCGAGACTTCTCTCGGAGAGATCGATAAGAAGAAAACTCCGCTAGTTCAACAATTCAAAGCCGTCACGGGATCCTGTGAGGCTTGTCATGCTTCTGACCATCCGACCCTTTCCTGCGGTATGCTATATAATGTGATGATGGATCTGCATCCACCACCACAACCATATGAACCTATCATTGATCATTCGGAAGAGCAACTACCGGAACAAATTAACTCTATCCACTCTATCCCTGGGCAAGTCTACTACAACCCTAGTCAGCCAAGGAATCATCCAGGGTTTTAGTATGGAAACCCTGCTGGGACTGCCAATCCTCAGCATCAAACACAGGGGGGATCTACTAGTAGGCTAACACCTGGATTCCCAAACAACTTCAACCAAAACCAAGGGACTTCCAGGAGTAACTTTCCTAGGGCTAACTACCCCAGAAACCAATCAGCCTACTACCAATACACTCATCCTCCACTCCATCCACAGCTGCATACTCAACAACCTCAGCTGGCGTTACCACCCCAACAATCTCAACAAACCCAACAACCAATTCCTCCGAAAAATGCTCCTGCCCAACCTGAAGATGAAATATCCTTGATCAGGTAGATGTTACAATCATAGCAAACTATGCTAGCTAACCAGCAGGCTCAGCAAAAAGCAGTTGAAGCTCAGCTTGCTCAGATCGCTGCACAATTGAAGCCCCCAGCAGGTACATTTGCTGGGCAGCCTGAATCAAATCCTAAGCACGGACAAAACAGACATGAGCAGTTGAATGTCGTCACCACCAGATTTGTACGCATTCTTCATGAGACTACCAAGATCACCCTGGATAATGATGATACCCCTGCTTTCATGACAAATGAGAGCCCGCAACAAGGAATGGAGAAGCCCTCAGAAGGCACAAAGGGCAAAGATAAAGTGTCCACAGAACCTGAAGTTTTGCAGTATAAACCAAGAATCCCGTACCCAGGAAGATTACGAGAAACAAAGATGGACACCAGGTTTCAAAAGTTCAAAGAGGCAATGAAGAAACTATACATTGATATCCCGCTCCTTGATGCTCTTTCCGAGGTGCCAGCCTGGGCGAAATACCTCAAGACCTTACTATCAAGAAAATACAACACCGAGGAGCAGGAAATTGTTAAGCTTGCTCAGACCACTTCAGACATCATCTTAAACAAGATGCCCAAAAAGAAGAAGGACCCAGGTTCCTTCAGAATCCAATGTTGCATTGGCAACGCATCTTCTAAAAAGGGATTAGCTGACCTCGGGGCCAGCATATCTATTATGCCTTACTCAATGTGCAAACGTCTGGGTTTCACGGAATTGTTTCCTACAAAAATGACTATCCAATTAGCTGATTCCACTATAACCGCACCTTTGGGGATCATTGAAGATATTCCGGTAAGGATAGGCAAAGATGCTTACGTACCGTGCGACTTCGTTGTCATGGATATTAAAGAAGACCTGAGGTATCCAATCATTTTTGGTAGACCATTCCTCGCTACTGCCAGAGCGCTGATTGACGTTGAAGCTAGTACCATCATTCTTAGGCTCGGAAAAGAAGCAATTCAATTCCGAGTCCTTAATAGTATGAAAGGGCCCAGTATCCAAGAGGAGGTTTTCCTCCTTGATGCTATTCAACAAATGTCACAGTTGGAAATCTCCGAGTCAGTTGATGAACTTGAAAATGTTCTAATCAATCTGGAGGTTGAATTCTCAGCAAATGAGTTAGTTCAACAGTGCCTCCAACATCTAGAAAAGACTGAAGAAGCGCCAAAGGCCACTTTTGAAGAACTTAAAGTCGTTACTGTTATAGAAGCAGCTGAGCCACTGAAAGCCCCTGAATTGAAGACTTTACCTACAGTGCTCAAACATGTTTTCTTAGATGAAGAAAAATTATGCCCAGTTATCATCAGCTCCACCCTTACAAGAGATCAAGATGAAAAGCTTCTGAATGAGCTGAGGAAGCATAAAAAGGTCATAGGATATAAGATAACTGACCTAACGGGCATAAATCCAGCCCTGTGTATGCATAGACTTCCTATGGTTGACGAATTCAAGCCCTCTCGAGAACATCAAAGAAAACTAAATCCTAATCTAAAGGAGGTAGTGCGTCTGGAGGTCCTTAAATTACTCAAAGCCGGCATGATCTATCCTATTTCTGACTCCCAGTGGGTCAGCCCCATTCAGGTTGTTCCAAAAAAAGGGGGCACTACTGTAGTGCTAAATGACAAAAATGAACTAGTGCCTACCAAGACTGTAACTGGATGGTGAATGTGTATTGATTATAGAAAGTTGAACGAAGCCACAAGGAAAGACCATTACCCTCTACCTTTCCTTGATGAAGTTCTGGAACACCTAGCTCACCAAAAATATTTTTGTTACCTCGACAGTTACTCCGGGTTTTACCAAATACCCATACACCCGGAGGACCAGGAAAAAACCACCTTCACATGTCCTTTTGGGACATATGCCTTTAGAAGAATGTCGTTCAGGCTATGTAACACACCCGCCACTTTCCAACGATGTATGTCTGCTATCTTCGCTGGTTTAACAGAATCCATCATGGAGGTGTTTATGGACGATTTCTCAGTGTACGGAGATTCTTTCGACAACTGTTTAATAAATCTTGGACAAGTTCTGCAACGCTGTGAGGAAACGAACCTTATCTTGAATTGGGAGAAATGCCATTTTATGGTAACAGAAGGTGTCGTCCTCGGACACAGGGTAAGTGATAGGGGAATAGAGGTTGATAAAGCAAAAATCGATGTTATCTCAAAGCTGTCACCTCCAAAGGACATAAGAGGAGTTCGAGCTTTCCTAGTTCATGCAGGATTCTATAGGAGATTCATCAAGGATTTCTCAAAGATTGCCAAACCCATGACCCAACTCCTGACCAAAGATGCTGAGTTCATATTCAATCGGGAGTGTATGAAAAGCTTCTCTACCCTTAAGGATGCGTTAATCTCCGCACCTATTCTAAGAGCTCCAGATTGGTCGCAGCCCTTCAAAATCATGTGCGACACAAGTGATAATGCCATAGGGGCCGTTCTAGGACAGCGGATTGATAAGAAACCCTATGTTATCTACTACGCATCTAAAATGCTAGATGAAGCACAGAAAAACTACACCACTACGGAGAAAGAGTTTCTGGCTATCATCTATGCGTTTGAAAAATTCCGCTCTTATCTGATTGGTTCTAAAGTTATCATCTATACCGACCATTCTGCCATCCGATACCTGATTCAAAAATAGGATGCCAAACCCAGGCTTATCCGCTGGGTGTTAATGCTTCAGGAATTCAACTTGGAAATCAAAGATAAAAGTGGCGTGGAGAATGTTGTGGCCGATCACCTCAGCAGGATCGAGATTGAAGAAAAAGATAAAATCCCTATCCGGGATTCTCTTCCTGATGATCAGCTTATGAAGGCCACTCATGGTTTCCCTTGGTATGCTGATATCGTTAATTATCTAGCCACAGGGATTATCCACCCATCTACTTCCTACCAGGATAAAAGGAAGTTTCTTCACGACATAAAACGCTATTATTGGGACGAACCTTACTTGTTTCACCTTTGCGCCGATGGACTTTTTTGTCGTTGCCTGCCAGAAGAAGAAATAACCACGGTCCTAGAACATTGCCATTCCGGACCCACGGGGGGGCATATGAGTGCCAAGAAAACCACCATAAAGGTTTTACAATCTGGGTTCTTCTCGCCCACCATATCAAAGGATTCTTACGATTTCGTGAAAGCATGTAACAAATGCCAATTATCCGGCAATATATCAAAAAGAGACGAAATGCCACTCACCATGTGGCAGGAAATTGAGCTTTTTGATGTATGGGGGGTAGATTACATGGGCCCTTTCCCCTCCTCCTATGGCTTCTCTTACATTTTGGTCGCGGTGGACTACGTCTCTAAGTGGGTCGAAGTTGTTCCCACAGTGTCCAGCGATTCCAAGCCTGTCATCAAATTGTTCAAAGATATTATTTTCCCAAGATTTGGAGTTCCGAGAACTGTCATATCGGATGGTGGGACCCATTTTTTGGAACGAAGTTTTGAAGCCTTACTAAAAAGATATGGAGTCAATCACAAAGTCACCATGTCGTACCATCCACAAACTAGTGGTCAGGTGGAGGTATCTAATAGACAATTAAAGGCGATCCTTGAAAAAACGGTGAACAAAAACTGCACTGACTGCTCCACCAAACTTCCTGATGCCCTTTGGGCATACCGAACTGCTTATAAAACACCAATCGGGACAACCCCATTCCGTTTGGTGTACGGGAAGTCTTGTCATCTTCCAGTGGAGCTGGAACACAAAGCCTGGTGGGCCATCAAACAGCTAAACTTTGATCTTAAAAGTGCGGGAGAAAACAGACAACTTCAACTACAGGAGCTAAAAGAGCTCTGCATGACGGCCTATCAGAGTGCCAGAATATATAAGGAGCAGACAAAAATGTGGCACGATGGACACCTTAAGAGAAAAGATATTTTCGTTGGTGACAAAGTTCTCCTCTTTAATTCCAAGCTCGAGTTGTTTCCCGGAAAACTTAGGACAAAATGGTCCGGGCCTTTCACTATAAAACATATCCACCCAACTGGAGCAACCATTATTATTGACAACAACGGAGGAGAAAAAACGGTCAACGGTCACTGTTTAAAAAGATACTACGCTCCAGAAGACAAATTACCAAGACAAACCATCGAAATCAAAGATGCTACGCAAGCAACATGACATCATTACAGGTTCGTCGAGCCAGTGACGTTAAACCAAGGTGCTACTTGGGAAGCAACCCAAGATTTCAACCTTTCTCTTTATTTTCCATTCCTTTATTTTCCTATTTTTTTCTATCTTATGGAAATACAAAAAATAATAATAAACAAAAACAAACAACATAAAAATATATAAATCAAAAACAAACATAAAATATTATGTATTTTCTACCTTTGCCTTTCCAAACGGTCTTCAAACCGTTTGGAGCCAAACGGTCTCGAAACCGTTTGGACTCTAAACGGTCTTGAAACCGTTTGGAGCCAAACGGTCCTGAAACAGTTTGGAGCCAAACGGTCCTGAAACCGTTTGGAGCCAAACAGTCTTGCAACCGTTTGACTTAGGGTTTTTATCCGGTCAACCCCTCGTTTCCTATAAATATAAACCCCCCCTCGTCTTTCTTTTCTTCGACTCCCGAACCTTCTGAAATTCTCACGCAGTGATGTTCCATTGCTTCCGCCTCCCAGTTCCCACGCGACTCACCAACGAACTCTGCGTCCTCTATTCCGCGCGACCTCCGTCTCCAACACTCTCTTCACCGTCGACGCTACCAGCTGCTGCAAGGTAGTCTAGCCATGCTACCATCCTTCACTTCCGCAGCCCTCCGCACCACCATTCTTGTTCTCTGTGCCACCATCAGCTCTGTCAACCATCACTGGCACCACCATCATCTTCGTCGTTTTCACTAACGGCCCTGGCCACCGTCGCCGTCTTCCCCGCTATCTCAATCACCAGAGCCACCGCCATTTTCATCGCTGCCTTCATCGCCATTTTCATCACCGGATTCACCGTCGTATTTATTGTTTTCACCATCGCCCTTATCGCCGATGATTACCGCCGCTTTCACCATCGTCTCCAACGCATCCATCGTCACTACACCATTTTACCTTCATCTTCGCCTTCGCGGATGGCCATGCGACGCTTTATTCTCCAAACGGTCCTTGAAACCGTTTGGGACCAAACGGTCCTGAAACCGTTTGGGACCAAATGGTCCTGAAACCGTTTGGGCTTGCACATTCATCTAATTTCCATAAAAATACAAAAATACATAAATATTAATAAAATCAAATCTTTCTAAAACATGTTAATCTAACTCTTGATTTCTCATTCTACAGCTATGGCATCACCAGCAAAGAACGTCATCGGGTTCGAAGACCCTGAAATCTGGGAAAGAAAGGATCTGCTGGAAAAACAAGCTCGGCTCCAGAAGATAAGAGTCGACTTCAACAGGACCGGGAAGGCACCTCCAAATATCAAAATAATGGACGTCCTGTGCGAGCTTGATCGCCTCGAGAAGTGCCTAGCTGAGGCACCTGAAGAAGAAGTTGAGATCTCTTCTTCTGATGATGAAGGCTCGGAGTACAATCCTAACTCCGAGGAGGAATCCCCTGCTAAAGAACAAAAAGGGAAACGCAAGGTCCTGGAGACTGCATCTGGGCAGTCCTCCAAGAAACAGGAAAGGAAACAAGTTAGACCTGCCTCTGCCATGGATCAACCCTTTGCAAAACCTACCACCACCATCCCTGCCACTACCACCACTACCACCACCATTCCTACTATTCCCACCACCATTCCTGCTAATACCACCACCATCCCTGTTACCACCCCCACTTTCATTCTCATCACCACCACAACACCACCACCAGAAAACCTCTTCATCCAAATCAACCTCCCCGCTGACAAAACCCTAAAACCCACCAATTATGTGTGCTCCAGCATACTGCGTAGGATGGGGATATACGACCGCACTTTTGACGTGCTAGACAAAGCCAACCTCGCCAGGTTGTGTCTAGTACCTGGAGTATCCTACTCCGAACCCACTACAGAATTCTTCACTTTTCTGACAAAAGAGCCCGTCGACATCATGGATAGGTCACGGGACGAAGGTGACAGAAGGCTCGTCACCCAACTCTTCGACAGCAAGGTTGTCATAACGGAAAATATGTTGAACACAATCTTCATTGACAACCAGGACCAGCTGTGGAAAGCTATGGAGGTGGGGACCGAACACTCAAAGTTCAACAAACACAAATTCTAGAAATCTCTAACTGGGATCCCCACCTATGACGTGAAGATGTGCAAATCGTCGAATATACACTCTGGCTTTGTGCGCACCCTGCACAAAATTCTCGCGGGTGCACTCTTCCCCAGGACAGAGGGGGGAAACGTTATAATTTCAGATCTTTTCGTTCTCTGGTCTATTATTAACGAAAGGCCAGTCAATATCAGACGACAACTGATCCAGAAACTATCAACCTACAGCCTGGGGAAAGAAATCTGCATGGGGGGGCATGTCACATCTATTATCAAATACCTCAAGATGGACAGACCCCTACCCCGCTGCACGCAACTAAGGGGCACCATCCTTACCAATGAACAAACTCTGAAGAACTCCTTCATCATCAAGGAAAAGGATGGGAAACTACACTATGTCTTCTTCCCTATGGTTAAGTCATCCAGAACACTCATCCCACTTCCGAAGCTAGCATAGTACGACACCAAACAGCTCCTCTTCTCTAATAAGGAGCTTTCACAACTACTAGCTTCGGTTAAAACAACCGAACAGAAAGCTACAGCGGGACAAATAGAGCTGAGCATCACAGCCCGGACAGCTCGACCAACAAAAATACCCGTCAAACGACCTTCTAGAAGGCAGTCACAGGCCCAACAGCTATCGGGGACACCAACATCTAAGCCAAATCCTGAGGCCGAGAAGCTCCATGAAGAAATCTTAACCTCCTCCTCAATCGACTCTTTCATTCAGAGTCTACATGAGCAGCTTACCGCTACCACAACTCCACCTTCCACCATTCCAACTTCTACCACTCCTTTCTTCCCCATCACATCCACGCAACCATTCACATCCTCTTCATCACCCCTTTTCCCTTCCGACTTTCCCTTCTCCATCCCTAAGCCCGACTTCACCACTTTCCCTTTCACCTCCGCAGTTTCCACCCCATCACTATCGCTACCACCGCTTTCACCACTTTTCACATCCGCCACCACCCCGACACCGCTGGTGACTACATCCACAGTCACTACGCAGCTCGGGGCATCATCAGTGTCTCTTTCGCAAGACACTAACACCATCCCACGCAGACCCCAGCCATCCCACCCTTCCGCTCCTGGGGTCCCTTTTGCCAATATCGGTGAGGAATTCGGCCGTCAATTTGACGCTGTCCGAAACCTCCTCATCGATCCTTCTAATATATTAAATTCTATTTTTTCTTGTGTGCAGTGTTTATCATGACAGGTGGCCACGATCGACGAACAACACCGAGCCTTGCCTACCATCCTCCAAGGCTTCCAGTAATGACAAGATGAGGTGGCTAAGCAAGTTGAGCACATCAACAATCACTACAACACCTTGCTGGATCTGGTCCTTGGAGCGCGGCGTCAACAAGAAGCAACGGCAAAGCAAGTCGATGAGATCTCCACGCAGACTCAGCCTCTGCCAGAGACTCTCCTCGCGCTCCAGCAACAACAAGTAGATCTGAGCATGCACTTGGACACCATCAACAACACACTCACACAGCTACAACATCGCCAAGAGGAGTCCAATAAGGATGAAATCCAACAGCTACGTGCTCAAGTTACATATCTTACAGCACGTCTCCTCTCCGCCGAAGGCAGATATACTGACCTCAAAGAATCCCATGATGCACTGCTCGAAACACACGAGCATCTGCAAGTGGCTTTCGATGAGTTACAAGCTACCCATAGGCGGTGCAAAACGTCCGCAAGTAAAAAACAAGCAGACAAGGCAGCAGACGACACAGATGGCGATGATGACGAAGAAGACAACTCCGACTCATCTGCTGATTCAAACAAAGATAACATCTCTTTTGGTGATAAACATGATGACGGAGAGGACCCTGGAAATGCAGCAGAACCTTCCTACAGAGGTTCCGACAAAGGTCACCACGACAGTGACAATCACCCCAAGTCCCCACACAACAATAATGTCAACATGTCATACGGGAACCAATTCTTTGATTATTCCGCGCTGGGATCCATCGGGGAAGCTGCTAAAGACACGACTTACACTGAGTTCCACCAGTGTATACTAGAAACCAATGTCATCCCACCACAAACAACTGCCCCACCTCTCTCTGCACCTCCTCCATATGACGAGGGTGAGGCAGAACGAGTAAGTTTAGACACCGATGAAGACCTCGATTCTGCCTCCGACTCGGATGATGATCTACCAGGCCATGAGCAGGCCTTAGGCCATGAACAGGCCTTCGAACAACCTGCTTCTCCCCCTCCACAAGAACTTCCCCTGCCACCACCTCTGCCGCACAAAATGCATGACCTGGATATGGCAGCCATCTCCACTTTAGATGCTCAGGACATTTTTATACTGAACACTATAGTGGACGATGCAAAGGCGGGGGAAGACATAATTTATCATAATACAAAAACCAGGCATAAGTTGACACGTGAAGACTTCTGCAGCATCCTCTGACCTCGGTCCATGATGCCTATGGAAATCTTCTGTGTCCTCCTCGCCAATAGTATAGAGATGTACAGAAGCTCTAAGCGGAAACAACTGGTATTTAACACCTCGCCCGCTCTGTCTATTGGCCTTTTATACAAAGACATAAGAGCAAAGTCGATTGAGCGGCTGCATGCTGGTTTAGCACGTCGGGCACGTTATCTGACCATTCCTTTCCAAGTTTTGGACCACTGGCTCTTTATGATCATGGATACCGAGGCTCGAGATGCCAAGGTGTATAATTTCTGTGGCGCCGAGCTACCAGTCGGCACAATATACTTCGTCGGTGAAGCAGCAGGAGAAGCAAGGTGTATACCCTTTCGACTGCTTAAATTAATTTGGGCTGCCCGCCCATCTCTTCGCCAAGATTGGAGCCAACATTGGTTCAATATCATAAACCCTCCAGTCCAAGCCACTGAGGGATCTGGGGATTGCACTTTCTGCACCATACATCACATCCAAGCGTTGAACCAGGAAATCCCATTTCACGATCTGGTTGCTGAAGATTTTCATTCCCTACGCGGACGTTATGCCATTGAGCTCATCTGTTATAGGCGGTTCTTCAAGGACCCAACTATGGCACCAGATGACGTTCCTCGCTACCTCTTCTCAGCTATCCAACGACCGCAGCGGTGACCCTTTCGACAAACTCTGAAGGAGTCAGCAAAGACCACTATGACAGTCACTGATACCGAGCAAGCTACAAGCACTATCGATCCTCTGTCTGCCATCGAACCAACCTTTCTTGATTTTGATCGCGATGCTTGCAAAGGTCTCTCCGACCTCGAGTTGCATATCGTTATGGCGCGGCTCTCAGCCGATAAAGATGGGCTCGTATTCATGTCTCGAGATATTCTTGTAATGACAGACACACTACGAGAGACTTTACAAATCAAAGGATCCCTCTCTGTAAGTTTAATGGCCGCCTATCAGTTTCTACTGGGCCAAAACAACCCAACAACATACATGGCATCCCCATATATGAAATATGATCTTCTAAAACTCAAGAACTTCAGCACAACCGACGCACTGATATCCTATCTACAGCACACAACGCCGACGTTCATCATGTTACCTTTCCTCTATCATGAGCACTGGATGCTCCTGGAAACAAATCTCCTAGAAGGAACAACCACAATATATAACAGTTCTGATAGCCAGTACAACGCACGACAGAGAAACTACGTCATGACACCGAAAACGCCAACAGAAGTAGTGGCAAAGGAGTGCACCGACAAGTTAATAGAATTTCTGAGTCAGCATACAAGGGCGTACAACAAAGAGCATTTCCACTGCCCTTCCTTCTGCCACAAATGCCCCCAGCAAATCCGACAATCGAACGATTGTGGCTTCCACGTCCTCTACTAGATGTACACCATCATCGTTCTCCAAAGACCAGTAGAGGAGATGACTGACGTGGATTACCACGCTCTACGAGGACAGTTCACATCCAACCTACTTCATTCCCCGGGGGCAAATGCAGATTTACCTTAGCCTGTAGCCCTTGTCCTAATTACTCCTCAACCTATCACTTTGAGGTTCCGAGGACAGAGTGAGTGGTAAGTTAGGGGGGGGTACATTAGACAAGGGCGAGGTATTATTTTTACATCCCTCTTCCTTCTTTTCCTTTCTCTGTTTATACATTTTCCCTTTTTAACTTTCTTTTTAATTAACCCTTTTTTAGCAGAATCACCCTCATTTAACTCTAGAATCATGTTAGTCCCTAAAAGTAAATAGCACTTATACATTTAATGGTGATTTAATAAATGTCACCCCACTATTGATTTGCATGTTTTTGCTTCAATTCTTTATCTGACTCTCCACAGGTCAAAATCAAGGCAAAAATAAGCCAAGCCCTCAAGGATGAGAGGGGAATCAGGCAACTTCCAAATCAAGAAGTTCTGCAAGCGGACCACAAACCAAATAAGTGCATGTTGAAAAACTCTAAGAACAACTTTCCTCTCTTCAAAATAAAAGAGGCTTGGCCGCCCAAAATAAATTCCCAAACAAAACCCCAAAACCCAAGCCTGCGAGTTATCGAATAAAAGCCAGAGAGACGAATAAAATTATGAGAGTTGTGCCATGAATAAGGATCTATATAAATAACCGATGAAGGTTTCACCCGGCCGACACATTCTGCTGCCCTCACAAAGGCAGATGTGTCGTGCCCGGTAGTGTTGACCCTAAGGTATCTAAATATATGAAAGGCTCATAAAGGACCCACCTGGTCAGTACATTCAGCTGCCCTCACAAAGGTAGATGTGTCGTGCCCGGTAGTGTGGTCCTAAAAGCATAGACAACCCCTCCCCCACTTGAAGGGGGAGCTACACCTCAAAGCCTTTAGCCAACCATCATACCCTCTCTAGCTTCCAGTAGGTCTTTCAGAGAGGTATAAAGCTGATTAGAGTCAACAACATGCACAAAATAAAGGTGGTCCCAATGCGAACTATGAGATACGGAAAGAACTTGAGACCCAAGCAACTCTCAAAATCTGAAAGGGTCAAGGCAAGCAATAAAACTTGATACGACCTTAGGGGAACTCAGGTTAAGAATTGAAGCAAGAATATGGAAATCCTAATTAAATAAGCTCGTCTCGCCATTGCATGTCTCAGATCTATCTAACTTGAGGACAAGTTAGACTCTAAGTTAGGGGGTGATAACCTCCTATTTTGAACGATTATCTTAGTCCTTTTTCTTAGTTTTTCATGCTCTTTCTAAGTTTAAACTATACATAACCCTAATTTTACCCTCTTTTGTAAATATACCATCAGACTAACTTTTCCTTTCTATACATGTAGAAAAAGCACAAAAAAATCATTAAAGAATAACTCAACCCCAAGACCGCATGGAGTCAAATGGTCCCAAGACCGCATGAAGCCAACCAGTCTCAAGACCGCATGAAGTCACACGGTCTCAAGACCGCATGAAGCCAACCGGTCTCAAGACCGCATGGAGTCAAACGGTCCCAAGACCACATGAAGCCAACCGGTCCCGAGACCGCATGGAGTTCAAACGGTCCCAAGACTGCATGAAGCCAACCGGTCTCGAGACTGCATGGAGTCAAACGGTCCCAAGACCACATGAAGCCAACCGGTCCCGAGACCGCATGGAGTTCAAACGGTCCCAAGACCGCATGAAGCCAACCGGTCCCGAGACCGCATGAAGCCAACCGGTCTCGAGACCACATAGAGTCAAACGGTCCTAAGACCGCATGAAGCCAACCGGTCCCAAGACCGCATGGAGTTCAAACGGTCCCAAGACCGCATGAAGCCAATCGGTCCCGAGACCACATGAAGTTCAAACGGTCTCAAGACCGCATGAAGCCAACCGGTCCTGAGACCGCATGGAGTTCAAACGGTCTCAAAGACCGCATGAAGCCAAACGGTCTTGAGGTCCAAATGGTCTTGAGGTCCAAACGGTCTCCAAACCGTTTGGACTTCAATTAAGGCCTATAAATAGGACCCCAAGGGTCCATCACGAGATATCAAGTTTCAGACGTCCAAAGGCTGCCTCAATCATTCCAGAGCTCTTGTTACATCCATCCTCCGCCCTGGGGTTGCCGGTCTGAGATCCACACTCCATCTTGAAGCTGCTTTCTCTCTCTCTGCCAAAGAAGGTGGGAAGAGGGAGATCTCATCATCAAGCAACTTGTGAAGCTGGTGGATCATTTCTCTCTCTCCAAGGGGTTGACTTTCCTCCCTCCTTTGTGGGGATGATGCTCTCTCTCTCTTCTTGCCTCCTTCTTTGTCCTA
Source organism: Alisma plantago-aquatica (assembly GCA_963693085.1). Taxonomy (NCBI): domain Eukaryota; kingdom Viridiplantae; phylum Streptophyta; class Magnoliopsida; order Alismatales; family Alismataceae; genus Alisma; species Alisma plantago-aquatica. Next base: position 1,115,229,425 of record OY856410.1, read on the forward strand.
GTTATGAGCGAGTAGACTCCCTCACTAGGGTGCGGGGAATAGCCCCACTACCCATGCTTTCATATCATGTAAATGTAATCCTTAGGTTGTAATATATAGTTCTTATCTCTGTCAGTTCGACATCAAACGATTAATGAATGCATGTTGCTTGATCTCCAACTTGTGTTATCTTTTATCTTTTAGTATGAATTGTCTACATTTGTACTATTAGATTCGAAACTCGTTTGCATGTTGGTTCTTGGTGCATGTACTCACCATGCATCTGTTTCGGTATCTAGAAGTGTATCTCAAGAAGTGGAGTAGACTCACTATCATCCGTCGCACTTTCATACTATGAAATGGAATCAGTTGACGTATGGAAGTGCAACCTTGATAAGTCGAGAAACACACTTTGTGAGGGGAATGATGTAAAGTAATGTGACCATTTGTTCGGGAATGGCTGGCGTTGCAACATTCCCACACTTCTCATAGTTAGATTCTCTGAAAGGAGGCTAAGTCTACAAGGATACTAACTGACTGGACTCTTTTTGCAGGTTATGTTTTGCTTTGCATGTGTTGATCGATGTGTAGTGGTGGTGAAAAACTGATCACACCCTAGTGATCTTTTATCATAGTTTATCTCATTAGATTTACCTGCTTTCTTTACTTTTCATGTTCTTAGTTTAAAAACATCAAAATCCAACTTTTGACATAAGTGCCTGCTAGTAAGTAACCAAGTGAAATTCCATACGTTTTCCATCTTGTTGCTTGCAACAAGACCGTTGTCCCATGGATTCGACCCTTAACTATATTGCGATAAGACTTCCACGTATCTTAGCATACGTGGGTGGAGTTTTCTATCTAGTATAAGCAAGGCTAAACTTAAAGACTTACCATCTTTAGGATTTTTAGTGGTGCACGCAATTCCACGTAAGTGGAAGCTCCATCAAGATGGAAACCCCAAGATACATGGGAAGGTTTCCTCTCTTTGAGTCTTCCAAGTGGAACCTCTTCAAAACTTTATCGATGTATGTGCTCTGACTTAGTCCAATAATCCTTCTAGAACTATCTCTATAGATCTTTATTCCTAAGATGTATAATGCTTCGCCTAAGTCTGTCATTGAGAATGTTTTTCCAAGTCAGGTCTTTACCATCTGTAAAGTTGGGATGTAATTCACCATCAATAGTATGTCATCTACATACCATATGAGGAATATAATCATGCTCCCACTAACCTTCTTGTACACACAAGGTTCATCTTTACTTTGACTAAAGATAAACTCTTTGACTAAAGCCAAACTCTTTGACTATTTTGTCAAATCAAAGATTCTAGATTTGAGATGCTTTATTCAATCTATAGATTGACCTTTGTATCATACATACTTTATTTTCATTCTTTGGATTCATAAAACCCTCAAGTTATGTCATGTACAGATCCTCAACAAGATTCCCTTTAAGGAATACAATTTTAACATCAATCTACCAAATCTCATAGTTATGATAAGCTGCAATGGCAAGCATGATCCTTATGGACTTAACCATGGCAACTGGATAAAAGGTTTTATTACAGTCAACACCTTGAACTTTTCTAAAACCCTTTGTAACCAATTTGCTCGTATAAGTTTTTACTTTACCATCCATGTCAATCTTCTTCTTAAAAACACATTTTCACCCTATGGGTTTCACCCCTTCAGGTGGATCCACAAAGGTCCATACCTTGTTGGTGTATACGGATTCCATCACAGATCTCATGGCTAAAGCCATTTCTCAGAATCTGGTCCCTTAGTATCTTCTTGATAGGTTGTTGGATCATCATCTGTGACCAACTCACCACCTTCCTAATTCATAACATAACGAAATATTTTAGATTCAAGGTGTGTCCTTTTAGATCTATGAGGTTCCTTTGTTACTTTAGGAATTTGAGATTTCAGAACGAGTTGTGATTCTCCTTTTTTTTTGTCAGTCAAACTCCTGTTGCTTTTTTTCATTTTTAGATTAGAAAAATACAAAACTTGTTAGTTCTCAAGATGAGGAACTAACCATATACAAAATAAATTATCTATACAACTGAGATAAAGATCTCCCAAGAAACAGAAAACTATGAAAAGACATAAAAAAACACAGTCCAAACAGAATGAGCCACAAAAAGCAGTCCCCAGACTGGTATATGATCATCATCTCGCTTCAGCACCAAATCAGCAAGCAAAATCAGCAGACAACCGCCCAAACATATCAGAGCTCTATCATTTCAAGAGCTCATCTATTCCCAAGCCATCATAAGCCATCACATACAGAATAGAAAAACACTGCAGTTCCAGCCAAACACATATCCATAGAGCAGACAAAGAAGAAACCAACCAGCAACACCTTGAGCAAGCTCTGCCACTCTACACATGATAAGCTTGACCACTCAAGCACTAACAGAAAGTACCACCCATCCTCCAACAGATATAACCATAGAAACAAGAGGCGAGAACAAGTTCTCATCAGCAACTTGAGAGAGCTCTGCCACTCCAATAGGATAAGCTCATCCACTCAAGAGAAAAGATACACCATCAAACACTCAAGCATCAACAACTCAAAAGGAAATCAGCAGACTACATAACTACCTCTCAACAGCCTCATAAAAGAGAAGCTCCATCCAAAGCATCTCGACAACTCAACCAAAACAGAAGAAAGATATACAAAAAAATTAAGAGAACCTCAAAAGCAACTTGAGAGAGCTCTGCCACTCCAAAAGAATAAGCTCATCCACTCAAGAAGAGAGCCCTCCACCGTCCAAGTTGGGAACCGGCAGAACCATATTAGGCTGGCCACAAACAAATGAACTCTTGCATAACCCTCTTACTCACATCTTCGGGTGAAGAACAATGGTTATCATGCACTCTAATATTCCTCTCCCACCAAATGTGATACAAAGAACTAAGAAGAAGAAATTTATCTTTCTTATTCTGAATTTTCAGAAGATCATCCATTGAACTAAAACTCAAAGGAGCAGTAAGCACTTCTTCTAAACCATTCCATACACCCTTAACATACGAGCAGCAAGTCAAAAAATGGATAGTGCTTTCACAATCAGCCTCACAAAGAAAGCACCTAGAAGGGCCCATAAATCCAATTCTTTTCATATACTCAGAAGTAGGAAGTTTGTCATGAATACTTTTCTAGCCATTCAACTGGTGCTGTCTAGGACTAGATCCTTTCCATAACCACTTGAACAGAGGTAAATTTTCACCAACAAATTGAACAACTTCCCAAACAAACTTGAGACTCAGAGAAATTGAATCATTAAACAACAGAGTATCTACTCCTCCACTAGGAACATACCAAACTGAAATAGTATCAAGAAGTTTCTTATTAACTCTGTTCACAGGCACTGACCACATACCATTCTCAAGGACGGCAGAAACTTTATTGTTAAATGGAATTCCAAGATTGAGATAAGCATCCTTGCCAATCAAATCCCATAAGAACTTGTTATTAGGAGGGCACCAAGGATCCAACCAAAGGAAAGTCTCATCCCCACTGCCAATCTTGAACTTAATGAATTTCAACAAATCCATTCTGCAATTAAGAATCTTAGTGAACATCCAAGACGTAGATGAAGTAACTTTCACAGACCAGAAGGAAGAATTCACTAAATATCTTTCATTAATCCATTTGACCCACAAGGAGTCTTTTTTCCTAGCTACATCCCAAGCATTCAAGAACAAGCAAGCTTTAGATACTTCTTCAACTTTTCTAATCCCTAAGCCTCCCTCTTTTTTAGGCAATGTAACCATGTTCCAATTGACCAAATGAATACCAGAACTATTATCAGATTTACCCCATATAAAAGCTTGACAAAGCTTCTCAATAGCTTCCATAGTAAACTTAGGAATAGGAAAGGCATAACACCAGTGTAAGTAGAGAACACTCAAATTCGATTGCACAAGCTCTAATCTGCCAGCCATAGAAAGCATTTTTGATTTCCATCCTTCTAATCTGGACTTTACTTTATCAATGAGGACTGAACATGAAGATCTAGGGATTTTCCCAGTAACTAAAGGAACACCTAAGTACGAAGAAGGAAGTTGACTTTCTTTAAAATTCAGAATATCAATAATCTCTGCTTTAGAAGAGGCATTCTTACTGAAAATGATTTCACTTTTCATCTTGTTGATCCTAAGACCTGTAATATTCCCAAAATCATCAAGAACTTTCAACACATCACTAGCATTGCCAACAGTAGCTTCTAAGAAAATCATAAGATCGTCTGCAAACATCAAATGAGATAAATAGAAATCTTTCGATGCTTTAACAGGAGTCAGTTTACCATTATGAACAACCTCATTCATAAGCATAGTAAAGGCTTGCATGACAACAACAAAAAGATAAGGAGCCAAAGGATCTCCTTGGCGGATACCATTAGAGGGAGAAAAATTATCGATCGGCTCACCATTAAACAGGACTTGATAAGAGATAGAAGAAAAGATAGTCGAGATCCAATTAATCAAAATTGATGGAAATCCCATCCTATGAAGAATAGAAAACATGAACTTCCAATTAACATTATCATATGCTTTAGAGATGTCAACCTTCAAACACATTTTACTGCCCGAACAAGACCAGTTGAAATCATGCAGAATTTCATTAGACAAAAGGATGGAGTCTTTGATATTTCTGCCATTGATGAAAGCATTTTGATTGTTGCTGATAATACAAGGCATAATACTTTGCATTCTATTCGCTAAGATTTTGGAAATGATTTTAAAAAGCACATTGCAAAGTGAAATAGGGCGCCAATTTTTAATCTTAGCTGAGTCAAGGCCTTTAGGAATCAGAGTGATAAAAGTATTATTCAATTCCTTAAGCAGCTTACCACTGTAGAAAAAATCCTTGATTTCCAAAGAAATATCACCACCCACAATCGACCAAGTTTACTTAATAAAATAGGCATTGAACCCGTCTGGGCTAGGGGCCTTGTCAGCCTTTCAATTAGCAATAGTGTCATCAATTTCAGCTTGAGTAACTCTCCTGATAAGGCTGGCTTTTTCAATAACATTAAGGGTAGGACCTGACCAAGAAAAGGTACTAAGGCCCTCACATTTATGACCACTATTGAAAAGATCAGAATAGAACTTTAGAACAAAGTTTTTATTATCATCATAATCATAATTAAGCTGACCATTGTAGTTGAGACATCTAATATTATTTCTTTGCCGTATGGTCTTTAAGGAAGAATAAAAGAACTTAGAATTCTTGTCACCTTCAGCAAGCCATTGAATTCTAGATTTCTGTCTCAGGAGGCTTTCTTCAGCAATTTCAGCTTCATGCAACACTTTTCAAAGATCTTTAGCTTCTTTCTATAAAACCCTACTGTTGGGCTCAAGGTCAGCTTTAATTTGAGCTTGGAGAGAATTATGTTTTACCACTCTAACATTATCAAACAAATCCCCAACACGTTCATGATTCCACCTTTTTAAATCAGTCCTTAACTTTTGGAATTTCCTATAAACCCTAAACATGGATGTTCCTTCAATATCTGTATCCCAAGCATTTCTAACAACTTCCAAAAAACCATCTTTTTTAACCCAAGAATTAATGAAGCAAAAAGGAGATTTCAACTGCCTCTGGTGTCCTATAGCAAACAAGATGGATTTATGATCACTAACAGTATTGGATATGAGCTCACCAGAGAAATCTTCAACACTATTCAAGAACAAATCATTATAAATAATTCTCTCAATCTTGGAGGTAATAAAATCATCATCATCCTGTCTGTTGTCCCAAGAGAAAAAAGGACCTTTCATCGCAAGCTCAAATAGACCATTATGCGAAATCCAATCATTAAACTCTGACATAGCTTTGGTAGATGGAGGATTTCTACTTATTCTTTCATTATTTTTCTGACAGCATTATAGTCACCCAAAAAAATCCAAGGAAGATTATAATTTTGACAAGCAGAATTAAGAGATTCCCAAAGTCTAGAACAGTCACCATCACCATTATGACCATAGATCCCAGAAATGAGAAAAGAATTCATCAACCTGAACCTTGCAAAGGATATGCTGGTCTATTTCAAGAATCTTATCTATAGAACAGATGATCGGGTCCCAAACAATGACAATACAACCTAGAGCATGAGAGTCAATGTTTGAAATAAAATGCTTACCAGGGAAAGATTTAGTGATAAACTTGGACATGTTCCTTCTTCTAAGCTTAGTTTCCTGAAGAATAAAAATACTACTACCTAACCTATTTAATTCCTCCTGAACACTCTTAATTTTATTCCTGATACCACGAATATTCTAGGAGGAAATTTTAATAGGAGGATTCATTTGGAAACTTGGGCCGTTGAGCTGACGGCCTCAACATTTTCTTCAACAATATCTAATTTGCTCAGAGGAGAGAAAGCCGAACTAGCAATTCTAGGAAGAATACCATCATTCATCTTGGGCATCACAGATGGAGGGGAATTTAAAGACAGAAAGTTGCTCCTTATATTATCAACTTCAACATCTGCAACTGATGTAGCAAGGTCCTCAAAAACTTGGAAGGGCATGGATGGAACAAAACCTGCTCCAGAGCTAGATCCAGAAATCATATCCATATTCTGTAATTTCTCATTCAGATTCATAGCTATGTTCGTATCTGAGCTCACTCCACTTTCAAAGGATGAGGGATCATACTCTAAGAACGGACAACAGAAAACCTCATGACCAAACATTTTGCATTTGCCACAAATAGAAGGTATCCTTTCATACTCAACCTAAACTTCATAGATACCTCCGTCATCGCTTTGAAGTGCAATAGAATTTGGAAGTTCAACCTCCAGATTAATAAGGATGTTCAATCTAGCATATTCTAGTAAATTGCATTCCTTAGTAGCTTTATCAGTGCTAATGGGAAACCCCATTAATGAGCCAATCCTCTCGAACATACGCATATCCCATAACTCTAGAGGTAAATTATACAATCTAATCCATATCAGAATAGTCTTAAACCCAGCTTTCATCAGAGGAAAACTAGGATTCCATTTGTTTCAAACCATCTGAAAGCATTTCACATACCAAGGACCATTATCTAGAACCTGCTTAACATCCCCAGCATTTGAAAATCTAAAGAGAAACATGCCATTCTATCTAGGAATGATTTCAACATTTTCTTCCAGGTTCCATACATTGAAGAGATAGGAATGTAGAATTCTAGGGACGGGATTGAAGTCTATAACATAACCCGAGAGACAGAATTTCCATTTTGATGCATTTTCTGCCACTTCAGCACTTGGGAACAGAATGCGGCCTTCTTGGACTTTGATTTCCGTCGGGCACAGGGGAGCAACAGGATATCTTTTACCTTGAACAACTTCGAACCATTCCTTTGGAGAGTTAAGATAAGCATTGTGAACCTCTTGTTTAATTTTTGGCTTCCAGATCTGAAGAGGACCTTCCAACGGAAACCGGCGGTGCTCATTCGCTCTCCCCGTCACCCTAGCAGTCGTCCACGACATCCCGTCCCTCCAAACCATGATTCTCCTTGTTCCTCTTGTACATCTACTGATTCACTATTTTCTTGTTGGTCTTGAACCACTTAGAGTTCAACTTTCCTCCCATTGATTCCTTTGAAAATAAATTCTTTTTCTAGGTATGAAACATCTCTGGCAACAAACACTTTTTTCCAAATAGGAAATAAAAGTAATATCATTTTTTTCCTTAGGATATCCAAACAAATAACATGTACCAAATTTAGGTCCAAGATTTTTGGGAAACTAATTTCTCACATAATCCTCAAACTCCAAATCTTAATAAAAGACACATTGGGATGCTTTCCATGCCATATCTCAAATAATGTCTTTTGAACTGATTTAGATGGCAGTTGGTTTAGCGTAATGTGATGGTTTCAAGAGAAAAACCCCAGAAGGTAGTTGGCAGTTCAGCTAAACTAATCATTGATCACATTTAATCTAAAAATGTGCAATTCCTTGTTTTTGATATACCATTACATTGTGATGTTCCAGGTGGAGTCCGTTGTGATACGATATCATGGGCTCTTACAAGGTCCTCAATCTCTTAGCTTAAGTATTCTCCACCTCGATAAGAAACAAGTTCCTTAATACCTTTGTTAAGTTGGTTCTGTACTTCATTCATGAACTCCTTGAACTTCTAAAGAGTTTCTAACTTATGTATCATCATGAAAATATAGCCAAACCTTCTAAAGTCATCAACGAAGGTAATGATGTACTGATTCTCACCTCTAGCAGTTTATCTAATCCCATCTTTTAAAGTAGAACATCGACCATTCTTAATATGAGATTCATATGCATCCTTTTCTATGCAAGATACAAAAATGATGTTTCTATTTATGGCATGTACATAATAGCAATTCATCAATTCTATTACAATCCCACTGTGCAGAGATAAATTACAAGTTCTAACTACATTGGCAGCAAATCTTGCTCCATTTGCAACTTGTAGTTTGACCTTGTCCGTTCTTAAATGCCTACTTCATTTCAGATCATGTATATTTGAGCATTGTAAGATCTACATTTGGTATCTAGTACCCAGTATGAAGAAGTATATAAGTTTATCTCACCAATGTATGATCCTGAAGTGGAGATCTCTATCCCCATCTTCTTCTTCTTGAATTCCTTCAAGTACAAAGGAAAAATTCCTCTTATACTTTTCTTTCTCCTTATCTTGAGTGTTGAAGATCTGGATTTATGTTTAGCCTCAGAACTCTTCATGGCCTCGCTTTCATCCTTGGACTTTTTTGTATTGATTGTCATCATGGATTTTTCCTTCTTCATTCTTTCTTTGACATTAATCAGCATGCCAAGTAAATCTGACAATAGTCTAGCCATATTATTCAAGTGGAAGCTCTCGATAAAAGGGCTATATGATTCAGGAAATTATTGCAGAATTATATCAGTGGCAAACTCTTGGCTCAAAGAAAATCACAGTTCTTCAAGATGATCCACATGTCCAATCATATTGAGCACATGGGTCTCTACTGAGTCTCCTTCTGTCATCTTACACTCAAAGACTGCCTTTGAGGCATTGTACCTTATTGCATTGTGAGATAATGGTTCATGTTCCTAAGATGTGCTACCATCTCAAGTATCCCTATGTATTCACATTGCTCTTGCAACTCATAGTTCATGTAGCTCAACATGAGGTGCTTTATGTCCAATGCATCATTGGCATGCTTCTATTAAGCTCGTACCTTGTCCAAAGGCACATCAGGAACAAGTATCTCTAACATTGGTTTATCTAGGACATAGAGCTTATGCTCATCATTGAGAACCCTTATCAAAGTCCAAAACTAGTTGTGGGAAATTGTCCCATCATGTGTGTCCTTCCTAAGCACTGATCGCAACAACAATTTTTTTATCATTTGATTCTACAAGAGAAAATTTGCATTTTGTCAAAACACTTTTGATTTTATTTGATTTGAATAACATTTTTCGATATTTAATTAGGCCTTTAATAATTACCACTCTCACTATTTTATCCAATATGATAGCCTTCACATATCAATTTGGAAGATTGCATTGTACAACCTTCTTGTGAGCCAAGATCCATAACAATTCAACTATTACTCGACCATTTCCAGCGTCCATAATCAATCATTAACATAGGCAACATTTACCATTGCATGTTATGGAATTTTTGGATAGACGATATGTGCAACTCTTTGCCATAGTCATCTACATGCTTCTAGGTGCTTAATATCATTAAGGGCACCTAGTTATGTATGATCCAAAAGCCAACACGATAGTAATGCACCCCGCTTGGCAGGTCCACATTACTACCATCACACTTCCACGAGATGGACAGTGAGCCACGCTTGGCATGCTCATCCATAATCAATCATTAACATAAGCAACATTTACCATTGCATGTTATGGAATTTTTGGATAGACGATATGTGCAACTCTTTGCCATAGTCATCTAAATGCTTCTAGGTGCTTAATATCATTAAGGGCACCTAGTTATGTCTGATCCAAAAGCCAACACGATAGTAATGCACCCCGCTTGGCAGGTCCACATTACTACCATCACACTTCCACGAGATGGACACTGAGCCACGCTTGGCATGCTCATGCATAATCGATCAAGAATTTCATGTGTGTTTCTAATGTAAAGTGTCCTAGACTTAATAAGTTATTGATGGAGTTTGTATTTATAAATACATATACATATCCAATCACCACATATGTATAGTACGTATCATATACATTCTATATCCCACAAATGAAAACATGCAATAAAACAAAATTGATGGTTATGGACATTCTAATGTAATTCCTTGGATCCACAAGGAACTACCACCACCTAGGGTCTACATCTCACGCAAAACCTGTTGTTGATGAAGATTTGTGCTTGGCAATCTAGGTTGATTGGTTCAACACTTGAATTGATCGGCTCTCCTCCTGGCTGATCACTTGGTCATCTCCCCAGTTGTCTGGTCTCATGTCCATCATTTTTTGGATCCTCTAGTTGATCGGTTGGGCCTCTAGTTACTCGGCTTGTCCGTCATGGTCCTCCATCTGGTCGGCTTATCTTCCTCATCGTAAAAGAAATTAAACTATCCTAATGTATCATGATAATAAAGAAACCTTGAGTTACATCTGAGGGGAGGAAAGGTAGGAAGATAAGGTAGATGCTCAATATGCAAATTGAGATAAAATAGGATTAAAAAACACAACCACCATGCATAGATGATATATAGAGTTATTGGCCATATCCATTCTGCACATCCACCATCAAAACCATCTTTTCGGGCTAAGTGTGTAAATTACCTATATATCATAAATATACATTAGTTTGGATTGTATGATGTTCTTAATCGGACATGCACATTAATAGTCGCATCATATGTAATAAATAAATGTTAAAAACCAAAAATCTAATCATATTGATTATCCCAAAATATAGTAATTTGACGTGGATTTGATACCACTATAGGGAAATATGGCTACAAAATAGGCAGCAGAAACAAAAAATTAACTACCATATTCCCCTTATAACAATAGATCTCATCAACAACTATATAATGAAAAGGATGGTTTTGAGGATATACCTAGTCATGGAGGAAGTCTAACAACAATATCCTCATCATTTTGTGCACCTTTCTTTAAATCACACTCAAATAGCATCTGCAGCAGCTCCTAGTTGATCACGATAAACAACGGCCTGATATTGTCCTCCTAGTGGGAAAAGTTCCTTGCCTCTAGAGTAGTCTACACAGACCACTAAGAACTCCTATCATTCTAGAAGAACAAACAAGAAGGAATTGTCCCTCCATATTGGTGTACTAGCACCAACTTGCTCTCCCACAATAGTTCTCCCTTGCTATCCCTCCCTTTATCGAGTAGGACTTGCTCAGGTTCTCTCGATTACTACAACCATAGAAGACAACATTTGTTAGAGGCAATTTAGTTGTGTCTCTAGGAAGCCACCAGTACCCCTGTATTTATAGGGGGTTAGGGTCAGACTTCCTAGTCTGTTTGGGAGTGAAAGGGACCGGAATTTTACAATCATTCTCAACCTACAAGTGGAAAAATGGTTGATTAATAGGTGAACCAGTGAGTTGGCATGAGAGATGATCGATTCAACCTTTGAACCGATCATTTCATCATGTTTCCCAAATTACAATTGTATAAGCAATTCTAATACAATTAATGCACAACATGATGTCAGCATTGATGTAATTGAATTGCTATCTGAACTGGGCAGTTCATCTCATGAACTGGTTGTCCGGCAACCTTGAATGAATCAGTTCATTCCCTAGTTCATATAGAATCCATACAATTCAATTTCCAATCAACCTGACACTCTATCCAGATAGTTCAACCTTGAACGGGTGGGTTTAGAGTCTAGTCAGCCCATTGTTGTTTAAATTGAATACCTAAACAATTTTAGTAATCAAATTAAAAATCATTCATGAACAAACTCTGATTCCAAGTGTATCCTATATGTGTGACCCTATAGGTTCCTATTAATGTGGTAGTGAATGTCCATAATCAGTTTATGACATCACAAGAAAAGAGTAGTATCTAGAAACACATCATTGCTATCCAAGTAAATGGCAAGTTGAAGAACAACTTCAACCTACAATCTGTGTTTGGTGTTACAATATTTATATAGTTCCTTTGTCACTGATATCCAGATTGAACTTGAGGCATGGAATAGTCATCCTCTTCAACATTCAATTTTTGTTACTTCAACTAGAGCACACTATTTGAGATATATTTAAGCTCAATAGCACATATTGAGTCACATGTGCATGGCCATGCATTTTTTAATCTCGCTAATCAAGTGGCCAAGATATCAAACTCATATAGGAGGGACAAATCCCATTAGCAACACTCATAGTCATCCCCATGTATCACGGTGCATCTGGACATCACCTTTATGGTAACCCTTATACAAGGTTACGGTGGTTGATGTCAAAGTACATTAAAGACATGTGATGAGTGTAGTGACTTAGCTCTAAGAATCACAATCACCATCAACACTATAAGAGCTATTTCTGAATACCAATTATGGTTTACATGTATCACTCTTATGATGGGTCTTTTTGATACACTATTCTCTAACAAGTATATATGTGCTTGGTTTAATATCACATATGATGATTCATGACATCCTATCATCAACCAACATACAATCTAGTCTTAGGTGTTATTTTTTTCTATCAACCTTCCACAACAACATATGACTAGGGACATAGAAAAATGTATATACTCTTGACATCCATATGATCTCATTGTTCAAGTCATCAACCCAAAGACATACATCATTGTGTAATATCATTCTTTAGACATTTATTATGTTACATCATATCTAACAACTGAATAAAACCGGATTAAATTGGTAGATTGCCTTTATTATTAATCAAATCATTTACAAGTTATTCCATTACAATCATCATATGACTGGCTCTCTGGGCATCACACCAATATTTTTTTTGTTCTCTAGTGCTCCTTGTTGAAAGAAGATTGTGTCTAGAGTGGAAGGAGTAAGTTTATCTTCTCAAGGATGCTCTTCTATAGATTATAAAGAAGAGGTGAACATACGGATCTAGAGTTCCATGACCCATTGCTAAATTATATGCAAACTCTAGTTTGGAATACTATCTTTTCCATGATCATCTCGTATATTATATCTCAAAGAAGACTATCATACTTTTGAATGCCTTATATTATTTGGTTGTACATATGAGAATGAATTCTAACTCAAGATTACATGTTAAGGTCTTGATAATGATTGAACACATGCTCATGAAACAAAAGATAAACATATTTGTTAAACAAAGTTGAATGTACATGTAGGACTAGTTTTAGATCTTTTGGTATAGTTAAAAGTGTTGAACTAACTTTCGCAAGGTCGGTCGTAGATGTTAGTTGGCCTTTGAGGCTGACTAGTCGAATATTCAATGACTTATCAAGTTCTTCACAACAAACTATAGTAAAGAAGACTTAATAAACTAAATTCTTATTTTCAGTAAAAAAAACAACACAATATTCAAGTCAAAATATTGGGACTTGGTCAAGTTTCAGAATCAATTATCTATCATTGGTAAAAAAATAGTTTAAGTTAGTAACATTTTTTTTACTAGGGACCCCATCACTCAGACAAAGTAATGAGGTAGTTAATTTCGTAACGAGTCTGTTGGAGATGAGTGAAATTTTATGACAAAAAGATTGAATGAATGGTTATAAATAAAAGGATTTGGCCTTTATCACTACACATCGACTCTAGATAACCGTCCTTATCATTCTACATAAATATATAATAACTTCCATTCAATTCTAATATACTAAAGATATTTGTAGAGAAAGGTAAGGATTTTAACTCAAGATCAAGTCTAGAGGTATTTTTATGTTGAAGTATCAAGTAAGTGATGATGTTATATTCCTTCTTATTTTTCTTCCCTTTTAGTCTACATGTTGTGCCTCTCATTTATGAGAAAAATTGTAGTGATAGGAATCTGAGAGGGGACTCACTAACATTGCTCTATTGAATAAGTGGAACATTACATATGCCAAACCTATGATATTTTTTTTTTGCAAAGGGAAGTGAATCCTATATATTCAATATGTATGTTTCAAAATAGCGAAAGTGCAATTGTTGAATAAAAAGTATAATGCAATTAATATACAAGGATCAACACTCACATGGGTTCTGATACATAAAAGAAACCATATAATAAAACTATCCATGGATTCACAGGGAAACATAGTTATCTCAACTACAACTCCCAAAGATCTAGAAAACTAGGTTAAACGTACCACCCTTCCCTTATCCTAAGGGGTTGTGCACAAATACACCACAAAAGAATAATAAATAGGAAGCATGAGTAGAATCTTTGAATGTGCATGTAAGTAGTAAATTGGGAAATAAGGGAAAAGGTTAAAATATAAAGTAATAAGGATCCCATAAAATAAAAAGAATGAATTAGGATCACAACATAATTGATTTCAAAAGAAATAGTATTTCAAGGTGAAAATTTTAACTAAGAAAAATTGAGGTTCTAAAGCATATTTATCTAAAAGAGGTCATAACAAACAAAAATAGACTACATGATATATTTGGCATTTCACAAATGTAAAGTATGATACAATTAGACAAAATTGAGTTATGAAACACAATTCATCAATAAAAAGTAAAACTGAAGTGTTATAACTACAATACTATGTAATACAACATCAATGGAAACTAGGAAATGTAACCTGATAATACCCACTTTATGGATGCTAGAACTTATATTTTATTGTCAAAATAGCCTCCAAACTTAACTTACTCTTCATTTTATTCTATTTATTATGAAGAACCATGCCCGCTATGCTCCAGACAATAGTTCCCATCTTTTGTAGGGATTTTCCTATTTCTCTACAAGAAAAGAAGCATCGATGGGCTCATCAGGCCCATCAACAACGAAGTCCATGTTCCATCCCAGTAGCACACCAACATATGAGGCCGACACGCCCCTCTTACCCATCATGGTCACTACCCACTACGATAGCAACCCTACGCGGGTGTGTCATGCAGGAGTCTCAGCCCGTTGCGGCCCTTTACCCGATATGGTGCCTAACTCATCACAGTTCACAAACCGATGAGGTCGTTACCCGACATGGCCACCCCTCAGCATATCATCTCGACAAGGCCCCAACCCACCATAGTTGTACACGATACGCTCACTGCCCAACACTCTCCTAGCTCGACATGTTTAATGGGCGACAGTTGTATCGACTGTTCTGAAGCCTCACGAACGAAGCCACAGATGAAAGATATGTGGAACAATAAAAGCTACAACTCCCATCAACTTGCTGCCTATAAATAGCAGCTACAAATCTATGATGGGATGGGCCAGACCCTACAAGAGCTAGTCCCTAGAGCAAAGGAGCTAGTGTGTCGAGTCCCCAGAAGTCTTTTGGGTGATAGCTAGGTGAGCACACTCCCATCTCGAGAGGGATGGGAGGAGTTCTCTTAGAGACTGTTCTGGTAGCAGCAAGCAACATGATATGATCTTCAAGTCCACTTCAAGCATGTCAGGTTCATATCTAGGCTTCAACTCGAGACGGCTTGCACACCTATAACTGACACGAAGAACCCGAGATCCTTAAGATAATGTTAACCCGATATGTATCCTAACCCGATACGGTACCCAACCTGATACGGTCTCTACCTATCATGGTTGCAGCCCCACATGACCAGCAACCTGACATGACTGTATCGTGCAGAGTTCCTATCTCAATACAACCCTTACCCGTCACAGTCCATGACCCGACACGGTCAGTGACCCGACATGGTCGTATCCCGATATGGCCTCTAACCGGTACCGGGTTAGTGTCATCTTAGGTGTCAGTTGTTGTGTACTTCAGTTTCCTAAATCAAGGAGACCAATACTTATCTACCCTTTATAGCATTTGCTTTCATTTAATCACAACATTGTTACTAAACCGTTATGCTTCTTTATGATTATTGGAACATGTGGAGTTTATCTCATATCATTCTATGTATGGCATTATTTTGTTGGATGATTTCTTTCTGGCATCTGAGTTCTAGTTTCTTCTTTCTGATTCATGCTTTTAACTAGCTATTGAATCGTGTTTCTTTTTTTGACTCCTTCGAGAGAAGGATGTCATAAACTTCTAGAGCTTGGTCTGATTTAGGTGTATGAGAGTACCCGGAACCAGAGTTGTACCTAGTTTATCTTTCCATGCAAGCCCATGCCTGGTACCTTTGAGAAGAGGAACCCAGTGCATGGTTTGTTGGTGTTTTCTTTAAGAGAAGAAGACGTTGGATGTTGGTTGCTACTGCTTGTAACAATTACATTTTCTTTCTTCGTGCAATGCTCTGATGATAGTTCTGTCTCCTCCATTTCCTATATGCAAAAACTACCATAAAAATTGCTCAAACCCAAAATACCCAAAGCCTTAATCTTTCTGGTAACTCCCCTTGGAGATAGGTTTTAGTTTAATTCTTTGTGATTGTTTTTTGCTACAACAAACCTTAATCCCTCGACTCTCTAACGTGCTTAGACAAGTAAAACTTGGGTTCCGAAGCACTATTCTCCTAGTCCCTATGTTCTACCCCGAACTACTCCGACCCTATGCTAGTTGCACGAGTCTTAAACATTCGGGTATTATAAATTATTAAAGTCTTATGACCTAGACATGCCTCCATTTTTGGACTCATGCTTAAGGCTTGATCATAACCCTAAACCTGATGTAGAATCCTAAAAAATCAAATTCATTATAGAATGACACATAAATAACCCACAAAAAATATAACATGTTGGCCACATAATGGGACACCCCACCATCACAGGATCAAGATTACTCAAAGCAAACCCCAATTAAGGATAAACAAGTAACATTATCAAAACTCTTGATATTATATCATGAAATAAAAATGTCTAAATATCACCATAATATAATATCAACAAGGTGTAGAGGTTATATTAATTTTCACAGTACAATTAGAACAAAATAATTGAGTTAACTCTATTTCACCTAATTACTACATGACAAAGTGCATGGATAAATAATTTTCAGCTTGTATAATGGTATTGCATAACAAATAACACATGCCAAAATCTCAATCCAGGTATTAAAAAATTACAAAACATCCCATCCATGACCTCATTATAGGGATTGATATAACACTCTAACTGAAGTATGCAAACATCACATGTCTCTAGGTGATGTCAAGAAGTGAAGGACACTAGGAGACACACAAACATCATCTACCTCAGGTGATTAGCATCAACCATATGAATGTTTCTCACTAAAGCTACTAGGGAAGCTTGTATGCTCACCTAAAAGGATGTGGAAAACCATAGGGTGAGACCCCAAGTACCAGCAATATGATACAACAACTAAAAACATTTATTACTTACAATAGGATTATAAGAAATTGAATAGGATAGAATATATTGAAATCAATGAGCAAGTAATATATCAAACATATAACTGCACCAAGGTCATACATGTTCCATCATGGAAACCTAAGAAGGGCACGAATGACACACAAATCATGTAGAAAGTGACCACACTTTATAAGCACATCCATGTTATCCTCAAAATAAACATGAACATATATTCTACACAACTAAGATACAGAATTATTTATGGCCTAGGAAATTTGAGACATACCACTCAAAACTACTAGATAGTCCTTATGAAGCCTTATTAGCAATATGTATAATCTTTAAGGACATATATACTTTAGTATAACTATACACACATCCTCTAGTCGAAGTGGGGGCAACAAAAGGTAGAGTGCACAACCGTTGGACCTACCATGGAAGTTGTTAACAAGTAGATCCACAAATCTCAGGGTTGTCCTCGGTATACATTCTCTGAAACCAAAGGCAAGGTATAAACCGATTTAAAACATAGAAACAAATACAACCATTCTCTAGTATACATCACATATCCTTGGACCACCAATTACAACCCAGCTCCAAATCTATTTAAAGATGCCAGTGTATTCCAACCCTATTCATCCCTATATATTGACTAATATATGGACCAAACATCTTATCAAAATTCTAAAAATTGTTAGAAGATCAACCCTTTCACTATTTTCTCTAATGTCTAGGGAAAATATATCTAAACTCATAACACTACAATATTATGTTTTTGCTGATTTAAGTTTTATGGTTGTATCAATCAAGTTACATACAATCAACAAAAAAGTAACTAAAGATTAATCAATACTTTACAACTCCATAATATGTAGAACTATTATAAAATAATTCCATCTATTGAAATATGGTGGTGCATTATAACACCTCTCAGTTGTACAAAGGCAACACATCAGGATCTGGGCATCCAAATCCCTATTATTAACATAAAATACCATACAAAGGTCTAGTCCTCTTAGGGATATTACATTAAGCTATAACAAGGCTTGAGTTGACTCAAGAACATCATAGTCGTTTGTCATCTATTGACTTCCTCATGAGTAGTAACTAAATGACACTTCATAGATAAAGTGACAAACTTGTTTCAAGATTTAAGCATTATGAAATCTAACTCACAATATAAATGAGCTAATTATTAAAAGTAGTCTAATTCCACAAATTTTTAGTAGCATAATGGTTAGAAGAAAGCCTTAACAATATCTAAGAACGATTCTTTAACATCAAGTGATATCCTATACTTCATATCCCACCTTTACGACGATTTATCAACATGGATGGAATCTAAGTACATGCACATCGACTGAGCATAATTTATCATTAAGAAAATATATGCAAGAGATTTAGATAAAACATGCAGGCCCATATTCTCTTTATATTTACTTGGGTTCATATGAAGGTTCCAAATTTTAGCATATTAGGTAGTTTTAGAACAAGATTAAATGTTTGCAGGTATCATATATGTATTAAATGCCTCATATGTATATCACTCACCTTACGAATAGTGAAAATGATTCTATCAAATATGGTGATTTGAAGCCTTGAGATTTATTCTTCATGCTCCAAAAATATTTGAGCCTCAAAAAGCCACAATCTTCTAAAATATCTTAACATTGCTTCTTCAAAACTCATAGCAGCCCTAACTTTACAATCTAAGAGTTGCAAAGACAAGGGAAAAAGGAAAAGGAGTATAACACTACCACGGAGAAACCCTAAAAGAGAAACCACCAAGAACAAGACACAAAGATGAAGAAGAAGACAAAGGATCAACATAATATTAGGATTAAAAGGAGATGAACTTACAGATTTAGATCCTGGAGATGTAAGGAGGAATCTCATCAGCTGTCATCAACTAATGATGACTCACTAAAGTTTTGGATCATCAGGTGAAAATGGTGCAATTGAGGAAAAGAAGAGGAACCAAGGGGCTATTTATGTGCTTAGAGGAAAGAGAAGATGAGATATGATAAAATGGACAAGGTTGGGAAACCATCAATCTTCATACATGTAGCATGATCGTTCCAAAACATTTTTGGATGATGACTCCAATTACCCATTG
The DNA here is from genome assembly GCA_963693085.1 of Alisma plantago-aquatica. NCBI lineage: Eukaryota > Viridiplantae > Streptophyta > Magnoliopsida > Alismatales > Alismataceae > Alisma > Alisma plantago-aquatica. Next base: position 1,115,248,881 of record OY856410.1, read on the forward strand.
CTAGATGATAGAAAAAGGTTCATTAGTGGAGGCTAAACTGAAGTCTCCTCAATCTCCTTTGTGAGTTTGCACACACAAGGATCTCATTGGTTCATAGGCACATCAAGTCCATTGATGGACATCATCAAGGCTCTTCATTCGTTAAGAACCACTACTATACTCATCAACTAATCAAAGTAGGGAGTGCATCATAGTTTGTCATGGGAGGATGGTGAGTCATCTCTAATCAGTTATGAATCAATGAGATGTTAGCAACTATTCACCATCAAGACCATTGATGAATAAAATATTCAAGTTCATTTGTTGATGATAGGAAAAATTCCATTGGTCTCCACATGATCAAACCTCCAACCAATGAGGACATAAAAGGTAGAAAACATTATATGCATCCATTGGTACATAATGGATGGGAAGGCATGGTTGTTTCTTAATCAAAAGAGGCTTACTAGGCCTATCCCAAGCAAGAGAGAGAAAAACATTATATGTGCAATTTACAAGAAAGACATCCAAGCATGAAAGATTTGGCACATCAACCCACTAAGATGATATCATAAACCAACTAATTACATACCAATAATAAGCATCTAACTAAACCATCCAAGAAAATAATTAAGTTAACAAAGCATGTCCAAAGAATTAACCTAGTTTAGAGGTATTACAAACATAATTCCTAACGTGTCTTTTTCCCTAAAATTCTTGTGAAAACAAACCCAATTACTTTAAACATCTGATAGATCCTTAGACTAAGTGTCCAACTTGTGTCTTTTTTTCTAGCTATTCAAATCTACATGTTTCATAATGCATGATATGGATGCCTAAGGAAATTGGGGATGCGTGACGAAAATGACAATTTCATGGTGATTCAGTGTTATCCACTCCCAACCACCCAAAACCTTGCCAGATCTGGAAGGTGAAGGATGCCAGTCGTTCATCAGAATAGATAACATTATTCGACAAGCTATTAAGTCTACAATAATACCAAATAATGCAACATTAATTTCTTATATCCAAATTACACATTGTAACATTATCCTTCATACTCATATTAATGACATCATTAACCATTTTTTCCTATGACACTTTCTAATACAAATTATACATATTTAACATCACATTGGGCATTTATGTATATTCATGTGAATCCAATTACTCATAAACATATTTTTGCCATTATACACATTTTAGTGGACAATATGAAACACATTAAACATTAATGAATTGATTTACATAATAAATCATGAAAAGGTGATTAGGAACAAGGTGATAAGCCTTACATATATTAATAACTTGATCATGACTAGGTGATTACACATTAGGGTTTATGTCAACCTGATCATTACATGTTATGCATCCTCAGTATGCATTAGTTCCATTACCTTAACCACCATACCATTAGGGTGATGTGGTCAACATTATGTGTATTCACAATTAGTGATGAGTAACTCACTATTATGTGCACTAAGAGTATGTTAAGGTTCAAGCATATGAACTATTCTCTTTAGATGACTTATGATATATTCATTTGTGTATAAACAAACAAGATGGATTATAATATGTTGGTTCAATACTAACCATATAAGCTTACTATTCTATTATCCAAGGAGTTAGGGTTTCCAAAATAGAGTAACTACATTTCGAATGTATTAAGGGACTCCACCCCCTTAAAGAGGATTTCGTCCTCAAAATCAGAAACTCCAAAATCTATCAAGGTATAAAAAGCTCTACTACTAAAGCCCACTTCTCAAATGGGTTGATGTAAAACTATGTATGAGATCCAACACTTAATTGTTTTACTAAACACCATTATAAAATTCAAAGTCTAATCATAGGACAGGGTACTCCATACATCAAAATCTAAGGCTCCTTTATGGAACTTAGAGGAACATAAGGTGATTCTACATGATTAACCAAAAACATCATATACTAGGTTCAAAAGGTTACTCAACGATAAGATAATTTTTTTTGGTGAATCACGCTTCGCTTGCTTTTTTTGTATTGCTTTTTTGGGTGGTAATTACAATGCTCATTGACCCCAAGATGGGATCAAAGAAAAGAATAGAAGTTGTACAAGGGTATATACATGAAAAGTAAAAGAATAGATAGCTGCAAAACTTCTAACTTGGATCGATCCTTCCAAAAGCATCTACATCCAAGGTTGTTTTTTTTGTAAACGTCTGCATCACAAAGGACCAGGGAAGAAAAGGCTTCTGCATCACTCATTCATTCTGAAGAAACATCTTAACCTGCCTCCTCACTGAGCCAACTAAAAACCAGGCAACATCGGGATACAGACAACCAATCCTTGAATCAAAACACACTCTTTAACCAAAGCAGAGAAAGGTCAAAAGGTGCAGGATCAACTAGGACACAGGACAACAACACATAGTATCTATACAATTGGATGTGTAGAATAGAACAGAGAGGAAAACAAAACCACCAATACACTCATCAAAAACTTCAAGACTTCTGCAAACTCCGCAAGCAAACATTAAACAAAACTAACACATCATCATCAAATCCTTGTCCAAGATAGAGGAGAAGGCCAACAGATTCAGAACCCCAAAGGACAAAAGAACCAGCAATCAGTGTGTCTCCAGCCACAAAGCTAACAGAACATTATGTCCAATCTGAAAAAGTCTACTCAAGAAAAGCATCCACAACTTTTTTAATCAGCCTCCAAAGCGTATCTTCATTTCTTTCAAAGCCTTCATGGATTCTTCGATTTCTTTCTTTCCAAATCCATAGAATAGTGCTAAGGATAATAGTGTGACTCTTTTTATCATTGAAGGTTAGAGTTGTGTCCATGGAAAATGAAATGTCTTCACTTCTGTCAGGAAGAGCAAGGTTCCAAACATCAATAGCGTATTTACAGGACCACATACAATGGTGTGTATCTTCCCCATTTTCCCTGCAAGGAAGACAGTAGGAGGGTAGTTGAATACCCATTTTCCTAAGAAAATCAGTTGTAGGGAGATTCCCATGCCCCACTTTCCAAGCGTGGATCTGGCATCTCTTAGGAGCATTAAAACACCAAATCCATCTGAAAAAGGGGTTAGGTTGTGTCACCTTCAACCTGTAACTATCCCAAAAACTTCTCAAATTAGCATTGGGTTTACCCTTGAACAAAATCATATCTTTTCCACCATGGGGCTTCTTCAAAGTATCTAACAAAGCATTCAGTTCCATGTGGCATCTAGAAATAGTATTACACCAACCACCATTCTTAATTAAAAAACTAACCTTAAAATCACTGGGAATACCAGTCCTAATCAGGCTTTGGCCACCAAGACATTTTGTCAAAAACTCACACTTTGGAAGCCAAGGGTCCTTCCATACAAACATATCTTCTCCATCTCCAATATTAAAATGTATGTTTCCTTTAAGAAAATCTCTTTCTTTTATTACTCTATTGAGTATCTAGGAGAATGAATTATTCTCCTTGATTTCCCAAAAGGAAAATTTCCTGAGATGTTTTTCATGAATCCACTTGATCCAAAGGGACTCTTTCCCATTTGCAATATTCCACACATGATAAAGCAGAGCCACTTTGCAAATATCTCTAATGGATCTAATACCCAAACCTCCTTCCTCTTTTGGTTTGGTAATTTTATCCCATCTTACTAGATGTATGCCAGACTTCTCCTCATAATGAGTCCATATGAAGTCTCTACATAACTTTTCTAGTTCATCAATCACCAAACATGGTACAAGAAAAGTAGTAGACCAATAGAGATGTATTGAGCATAAAGTGGAATTAACGAGTTCAATCCTACCTGCCATAGAAAGAATATTCGACTTCCAACCTTCAAGTCTTTTTTTAACTTTGTCAATCAGGGGCTTGCAGTGCTCTCTCGTGAGCCTACCTTGAAATAGAGGAATCCCAAGATAATTGTTAGGACCAACTCTTCTAGGAATCCCAAGGATATTATGAATGGAATCACTGTCAACACCAGCACTCAAAATAATGGAGCTTTTGTCAGTATTGATCTTTAGGCTTGTGATGTCATAGAAAATATCCAAAATTTTAATAAGACTTCTAGCATTCTCCTCACTAGCTTCAATGAACACCATGATATCGTCAGCAAAAATATGGTGAGAAACACTAAGGTTGTCAGAAGCCTTTAGAGGAATAATCTCTCCTTGCTCCACGATGTGGTTCATCAACTGAGAGAAGCACTGCATAACAATAACAAACAAATAGGGAGCAATGGGGTCCCCTTGCCTCACACCATTATTCGGTTTAAAAGAGATAGAGGGATCCCCATTGATTAAAATCTCATAAGAAGTGGTATAAAAAATTTCCTTGAGCCACACTATCCAACAGTAAGGGAAATCCGTAATCTCCATGATCTTGAACAGAGCACTCCATGACACAGAGTCATAAGCTTTTGAAATGTCTAATTTAAGACACATTTTGTGCTTGGAATCCTTTTTATTGAAGTCATGGATGAGTTCGTTGGAAAGAAGAATAGCATCTCTCACACTTCTTCCTTTAACAAAAGCATGCTGGTTGAAACTGATGATACTATCCATAACATACTGAAGTCTGTTGCACATGACCTTGGTGATGATCTTCAAAGTAACATTGCACAAAGAAATGGGCCTCCAATTTTTAAGATTATCTTTGTCTCCTCCTTTTGGAATAAGAGTGATAAAGGTGTGATTCATTTCTCTAAGCATTCAACCTGTTCTAAATAAGTGGAGAATAGTAAGGAAAACATCATTTTTAATGAAAGACCAGTTAGATTTGAAAAAAATCCCATTATATCCATCAGGGCCAGGACACTTGTCACCATTTAGATTAAGAACCACCTCTTCAATTTCTTTCATGGAAAAACATCTATCCAGAGCCATGCGGTTAACGTCATTCAATGTTCTGAAACCATGAGAAAACTCCACTCGAAGTGAAAAGAATGGCTCCCGCTCCCGCTCCTGCTAGGGCGACTCAGGAGGCAATTCATGTGGCGGAGACGGCGGCGCCAGATCTAGATGGCAATCTAGCCGGCAAGTCAACTCGGATCAATGCAAATAGACCAAGCGATCCAGGCAAGAGTGCTACTAGTGAAGGAGGAATTCCTGATCATGCTCCCGTGCGGAACCAAATGACTGTTGTGACGGCAGAAGGTAGCAGTGGAGTTCCAGTTGACAAATCTACTCAGATTAATGCTGGAAGACATACAGATCCAGGGAAAAGCGAAGTCAGAGAAGGTGTCTCTTCGGTCCGTGTAGCTACTGAGCCTAGATCCTGGGTGGATATCATTTCAAATAAGAAAGGAGAATCGAGCGGGGAGCAACTTACGAAGAAAAATATCCAGCTATCTGAAGGAAAACTTCTATATCCCAGTTCTATCGCTGAGAGGAACCTAAGCAGATGGGGAAAACGGCGGAAGGCTACATTGTTGGTATGAATCCTCACTGGTCGTCGTTGGTTAAATACCTTGCATACATCTGGAATGTTAAAGGTTCTCTGGAGATAAGATCAAGAGGAAAGGGCTATTTCATCCTTCTATTCTCTAATGAGGAAGATCTACAGACAGCTGTAGATGGGGGCCCGTGGTTCATTGCAGGTAGGCCTATGCTGATTAAGAAGTGGGAACGAGGTGAACCAATGGAGAAACTCAAGCTGACTGAACTACCGATCTGGGTGAAGATTCATGGTCTCCCTCTCGAACTCTGGGATGATGAGATGTTCGCCTATATCGGTTCTTTTCTGGGCAAGCCTCTACGAGTGGACAAGCTGACTGCTGAATTTACAAGGCTCGAATTCGTAAGAATGTAGGTCTTAATCCCAGTGGATTTCTCATTTCCGAAGGAGCTGGAAATTCAAAGTGATGATGGCCAACTTGACAAGATCTTATTTCATTATGAGTGGGCACCAGTGAAATGTTCTAGTTGCCATACTTATGGAGACAAATCTAGTCTCTGCCTTTCGAATACTACAATTCCTCGCCCTACTGTGAACAAGATGCTGGAAAAGCGTGTATGGATTCCTAAATCCAAATCTGTTGATATTGTGGATGAAGAACAGGAGGTTTTCTGTGATTTTGTTGAAGTCATCAGTAGCAACTCTTACTCTCTACAAGATGGGCAGTCCGTTGATTTCTTGGAAGAGGCAGATAAGTTAGTTACTATTGTTGTTGTCATTCCTGTTGATAAGCCGAAGGCCCGATCACCAGTTATCCAGATAACCCCTTCACCTTCTCCGCAATGGGAAGTGCATAAAAGAAAATTGAAGTCTCCACCCAGGGTTATTTCCAAACCATTGTCAGTAGTAAAAAATATACAGCTTACTCCTAATAAGTTCTCGCTGCTTGCAAATTTTAGTGAGGATTTTGTTTCTGTTTCTGAGAGTGATGGTGGAGCTTCACATGTTGTGGATGAAGTTGGAGTTGAATCAGTTCTCCTTTCTCCTAATGACTAGTAACCCTTTTTCTATTATTGCCTGGAACGTGAAAGGTACGCTTACTAAGCTTCCACATATCCGGCAAATGATGGACAGTAATAAGGCAGATATCTACATCCTTTTGGAAACTAGGCTGCAAGATAGAGATATTGCTAGTTCTGTGGACTATATCTGGAATGGTGCTTCCTTCTTGTCTAACTCGGAGTTCTATACTTATACTCGCATCCTCATTCTCTGGAATAACCAGAATCTGAACATTCAAAAGCTTTGGGCAAATGAGCAAGTCGTGCATTGTAGTGCTGTTTTTTAGGATCAGCCTTTTCTCTTCTCTGCGGTATATGGTGCTAATGCTGATTCTGATCGATCCATTCTTTGGGATGGTCTTCTTTACATCAATTCCACTGTCAACCTCCCTTGGTGTGTCCTTGGTGACTTTAATGCTGTTAGGTTGAATTCTGAAAGAATGGGTAAGCATAACCCTTCTACTAGAAGTATTAAAGATTTTAACAATGTTATTTTTGAGACTGGGCTCCTAGAAATTGTCACTAAAGGGCTTTTCTTCACCTGGGACAGTCGTAGCAAAAAAGGTAATAGCACTTTTTCTAAAATCGATAGAATCTTTTCTAATTCTAAGCTCCTTGATTCTTTCCCCAATGCTTGGGGTGAAGTCATCAATTCATTTGTGAGTGATCATAGGCATGTGTCTCTCCACCTTTCCTATGCTAAAAGGAAGAAGACCCCCTTCCGTTTTATTAACAATTGGATTAATGAAGAGGGGTTTACTGAGTTTGTTAAAGATAGCTGGAATAGAAATACATATTATGGTGCTCCTATGTATCGGCTTTACAGGAAGTTGAATGATCTTAGAGGGGACCTCATTGCTTGGAACAACAAAAAAGTGAAGAACTATCTATCTAAAGCTAGTGCTCTTGAAGCTGAAGTTTACGATCTGCAGAATAAGGTTGATCATAACCCAAAGGATAATGACCTTCAGCTGAACCTTATTGATGTCAGGAATAAGGCCATCAAAGCTAAAGAAGAAGAAGAAAGCTTTCTCAAACAGAAGTCTAGAATTTAGTGGTTAAAAGCTGGTGATCGTAACTCAGCCTTTTTCTACGCTTCTCTTAAAACCAGGAGAATTCGTAATGGTATTAATTCCCTTCTCATTAACAGTTCTATCTCCTATGACATGGATGATATCAGCAGCTCTATCACTAACCATTTCAGCTATGTTTTCAACTCTGCTAGTAAAGATTGGGTTAAATGGGACCCTAAATGGACCCTTCCTCAATTGTCCACTGAAAATGTTCGCTTGCTAAAGAATTGGGTTACAAAGGAGGAAATTGATTATGTTGTGAATAACCTCAATGATGAAAAGGCCCCGGGGTCAGATGGGTTTAATTCTGTGTTTCTTAAGAAGTGTTGGAACATTGTTGGCCCTGACATTACTTCTGCAGTGCTTAACTTTTTTGATAATGGCAAGTTACTTAAGGAATGCAATCACACCTTTATTACTTTGATTCCAAAGATTCCTAATGCTTTTAATATCAAGGATTTTCTCCCCATCTCTTTATGCAATCTTGTCTATAAAATTATTTCGAAGGTTATGGAAAACAGATTGAAGAATGTTATGGGTGATCTCATTGACTTAAATCAAGTGGCTTTCATTCATGGCAGATCCATTAGGGATGCGATCCTTTTGGCTAATGAGATGCTCAGTACTTTCCCTAATCTACATGGTCCTAATCTCATGTGTATTAAAGTTGATTTGTCTAAAGCTTTTGATACTGTCCGCAGGGACTACATCCTTTTTATCATGATGAAGATGGGTTTTCCTCATTGTTGGTTAGCTTGGATTGAAGAATGTTTCAGTTCGGCCTCTTTCCAAGTTCTTGTTAATGGAACTCCTTCTTCTCCCTTTTATGCTTCTTTTATATTTGTACTCATATGATGTAATAGAGATAGGTTTAGTTTTAGTTTTTGTAAACTTGATGTAAGGAGGCTACTTGAAGATCCAACTCCAAGGAGTGTCCATGGAGAAGCACCATGAAGATTTAATTTCAAGAAGCAACCTGAAGATCCAACTCCAAGGAGCGTCCATGGAGAAGCAACAAGAAGATCCAATTCCAAGAAGCAGCTTGAAGTTCCAACCTCACGAGGCATCCATGAAGTTGTTCATTGTAATGTTGATCATTACATGCTTATAGGTTGATTCAAAAGTGTTGCATGAGATGCATAAGACCATAGATGGACCGTAATCCTTTGTTGCTCCAAATGATTACAATAGTATGGCCATAACTGATGTATTTGTGTTTATGATTGCATGTCTATCATTTGTGGTTGTGGATATAGTAGTATATGATATGTACTATAAGTATGTGGTGTTTGGATATGTATATGTATTAATAAAACCCCTCAATTAATAATATTAAGTTTTAGTTTTTTTTCATAAAGCAACACACATGAAAATCTTGATCGACTATGTGTAGGCACGCCTCTGCGTGGTACACTATCTATCTCGTGGAAGTGTGATGGTGGGTGTGTGGGTCTGCCTCCGCAGGGTGCACACTCATCGTGTTGGCTTATGGGTTGGACTTAAATAGGGAACCTTGATAGGATCAAGTACCTAGAGGCACACAGATGCATCATGGCAAGGAGTTGTGCATGATCATCTACCCAAGAGTTTCATATGATGCAATTGGCAAAAGTTTCCTACCTTAGTATTTGGTCTTTGATGTCGGTGTTGGCTGGGCATTGATCCAATTATTTTGGATCTTGACTCACTAGAAGGTTGTGTGTTGCAATCTTCTGAGTTGATAGTGAGGGCTATCAATTTGAATCAAATAGTGGGAGCATAATTAATTAAAGGCCTAATTAATTTCATTTATCAAATCTTTACAAGTCAAAATGTTTTGGACTAAATGCAAATTTTTCTTTTGTAGCAATGATACTTTATTTAGAAAATATATTATTGAGTTTAGATACAAGATAAGATAAAATATGGGTGATCCAGGCTAGTCCCCATGCCCTGGCACAAAGCATCTACTCGCTCATGGTGAGGGACAACAGAAAAGAGATAGTAGGAACGATGGATAAGGCCATGACGTCTGGTGCAGGAAGACCAATCTCTTCACTATAGTCGAACTCTCCTCACTCCATGATAGGGTTTGTGTTTTAGAATGTGGCTTCTAATTAGCAATCAGAGACCCTTTGAATGTATGATGAGGGTTCCCTTTTATATATGTGTTCCTCGCCTTCAAAACCCTAAAGCTGAATGTGTGTGGTCAAAGGCATCTTCTTGCATGGCTCGTACTCGGTCCAACAGGCAACTCACGTGGGTTGCTCAATTTGAACCTTGCATCTGGTCCTCTAGAGAGCCAGCATAGATGAACCGGTAGGGGTTGAGTGATGAGAATGTGCGTCAATTCATCCAAATCATGAAGACTCTGGGTGAAGAGTATCTTGAGCTATGTGAATGGTAGAGCCACTCGCTTGATTGGGTGGTTGGAAAGTGGTCCTAGAGAAAGCTTATGGGCCTTCCTTTCTTGGAGGTGTAACATCATGAGGGTCCAATTATCCATCTAGGGGTCACGGTGCAACTTTGGATGATTATCCACAAAATACATATGAAAATACATTTAAATACCAAAAAAGGGAAAATAATTGCATTTAAGTGAATATAAAGCTAAAACTAACCAATCGAAAGACAACATCCCTAAAAGTGAGTAAAGCAGCATGTAGAAATGGGTAAAAATATACTCATCAGATACCATGGCAATCCGATTGAGAACTACAGCTATTGTTACAACCCCACCTCCCGATAACCCCCAATTAAGGGAGACCGAGAGGTCGAAGCCGCACCCATAACTTTCAGATCAAAGGTTCGGAAATTAACCAAGAATAATTATCAAATTTTAACAGTCTAAACGGGAAAACTGTAAGAAAATAAACTTTCACATACCTTTTTGAAAACTTGGATCTCTAAACTTCTATCCTATTACGACCCCATCTCCCGGTAACCCCCAATTAAGGAGACCGAAAGGTCAGAGCCGTTAACCAATAACCTGGATCAAAGCTTTGACAAGTAATCAATAACAATTAATAAACTTTACCAACTAAACTGAAAATGGTATAAAATAAAACTTTGCTTACCTTTTAAAAACTAGGATTTCTAAACTTCTATTCATGAAGATACCAATCTAACTAATCCTCCTATGCACATTAATTCTCATTTAATTCCGCATATGCCACTTTACTGTTTGTTCTTTTCATTTGTACCTAAAACGCCGACAAACAAAATGTCAGTCAGCAAGAAGCTGGTATGTGGGGGAAACAATAATCATGCAACTATAATAACAATGTAATCATGTAATTAATCATTTAACAATCAAGATTACATTTTAAGCCATACAACTCAATCCATACATATTCCCAACTCTTTGTTGTCCCTGCAGTGGACTTATATAATACCTCTATAAAGGTAGAGTCACATGGCACTACTCGAGGTAGCCCAATATCTAACTCAATGTGACTTGATGGTCCTACCTCAATAGTAGCCATGTACTAAGTCATCCATAGACCTGATGGACCTACCCAATAGGTAGCCATGTATTAGGTCTTCCTCTGACCTGATGGACCTACCCATAGGCAGCCATGTACTAGGTCAACTATACTGCCACAGAGAGAACCAGGATCTGAGCTTGTAGGCATATATCCTTTGTGATAGTCATAGCCACATTATAGTTTGCGTGAACTAAATTCATCCAACAGTTTATTTAAAGCAACCGATAAAACATTCGGGAATCGTCGTGAAACTAGAACTGTTATTCATAAGCGTAACCACATACATGTACATGTAGATTCAGGTGCATGAATAATCCAAACAACAATGAGCATGAAAGCATTCAATAAAATCGTGAAACAATTATACAATTCCCTTTTATTACTCATGTCATCAAGATCTATCCAATCTAACTTTCCCCTTAGGGTTTTCACTTCCATTTAGAGTTTCACTTACAATTAAGGTTTTGGTATCACTTTTATCACTACCAACCCTAAAATAGTAAAACTATTCATAAACCTTAATTAACTTGTCCTACTTCTCATAACAGGCTTAGGATCAATAAATAACAACATTATTCCAAATAATTCAGATTATTCAAATTAATCGTCTTCTCTACCCTAAATTAGGGTTTCTACATGCATTATCATGGATATATAGATTAAAACCCTAAAACAAGCCAATCATCGTATTCAAATATCACTTATCTTTCAACGGTTATTAGTACTCTAACTAACCCATTAAACATCTTAGATATGATCTCTAATCACATTCATGGATTTTAACCAAAATTTAATGTATACATGATCAACCTAAGTCACTTTTGGAATTACGATCAGATTCAGGCTATGAAACTATTTTTATTGAATTCTTTGTGTTTTTTTATCAATTTTCATATATTATACTTCTCAATCCGAGTTACCAATTTATTTCTAGGATTTTATCAAAATACCTTACTTTGGCCAACGGCAGTGTGCCATGTCATACTTTTTATTTTTCGTTTTCAGTTATTCATCCCTTGGCTCGCGGATCTGGGCACTGAATCCGGCTACTCGGCTACCCAATCCAGGACTTGTCTTCATCTCTATCGTGGGGACGGGGTTCTAGTCCCATGTTTCCTCTGTAAAACAGAGGGACTTGAAGCAGGCTGGGCAGCGACCTCCTCGCCCCCCTCGCGGCGCCTATCTTCCCTTCTTGGACCACCACACAGGCGTACCAGCGATCCGCTGCGCTCTCAGATGACTCCATTGCCTCACTCGGCTCAACTTGTACTCCACTGAACCCCCTTCCCGCCATGTCTGCCTTAATGCAGACCTCTGAGCTGGTCAGCGATCCCTCCAGGAGCAGTTCTTTGGGAGAAGCAGAGGTTTTGGGAAGGTTCGCGAACTCACACAGACCATCCTCCGTGCGGTACTGGTTGCAAAGAGGGTATAGAGCCCCTTTTATATAGGAATTAAGGGAGGCGTCGTAGAGCTTTAATGGAGTCCTAGTCCTCGTCAGTTTGGGGAAAGCCCCAATTCTCACAATCATAGCGAGAATAACATATCATTTAGTTTGTTTCCTTCTCATGATTCCAAAGCAACACTTTCCATAAACTATCGGAGTCCACATATGGAAAGAGAGATCGAGGGAAAATCCTTCTTCTGGAGCCGGATTGCTGATCGATCTTGGAAAGCAGCTACCGTTGGATCATCATCCAACGGCTAGCAGGTCCCGCTTCATAACAATAGCATGTGACATTTAAGATAAATCGAGCCACTTTAGGATTTCTAGAAAAATCCATATCTCTCAATCCGTTTATCCAATTGATCCCAAATTTTGAGGGAAAGTCCATAATGACTTATTCCACCTCTCTACCAAAATTGGGCTCATTATCTAAAAGAAAACGTGTTTTTTCTTTAGGCACAAGATATTACCCAATTAGGCTTATTTCTCATATCATTTCTCTTTCTTATTTTCTTATTTCCATTATTTCTATTCCTTGAAATCTAAGAAAGCAAGTGAGGTTCGAAATATTTCTCATTGTGACCAAACCCGCATGTCTCTCTCTATTTCTTGCATTATCTTCTTATCTCTTTATTAAAATATTCTTTTTCAAGGATTTTTCATTATCTTTCATATCCCTTTTCCTCTTTTCATATTTATTTTATTATGAATCATATGTAAACGAATTTTACTCAAGTGTGGCCATTAATGCCACTTTCTAGATATTTCCAAGTATTTCCCGTAAATACTTTTGCTTAAAAACCATTATCATGTATCTTTTTCCATTACTTGGACTTTTCTTATTTTCTTCTCTTTTTTATATCTATTAATGGATTAATTTAATAATAGAAATTATGAAATTCCTATCCAAAGGGATATTTGCAAAGAAATCCACCCTTTGAAGTAAAGCACACAACCTTTTCAATTAAGTCCAAATTCACAAAATCAATGCATTTGAATTATGAGAACATATACAAAATTGAGGTTGTAACATCCTTCCCCTCTTATAAGAATTTTGCCCTCAAAATTCCATCAAGCAAGCAAACAAATAGGATAAGACTTTTTCAGGTCCATCATTGGCTCCTATGTGGCTTTACCTTACCCATGGCACTTCCAAAGAACCTTTATCATCACATATTCTTTTCTCTTAGTTCTTTCATCCTGGCGTCTATAAACTGCACAGGTGACTCTGGTCATTTCAGCCTCCCTTGGGGCTCACTGGGTTCATTGCTCAGCACATGGTTGGGGTACCTCACATAGTACACTCAATTGGACACATGGAACTCATCACACCTTTCTTTATCCTGAGGGGTAAGGTTATCCATAACCTTCTCCACCAATCCATCTCAAATGGACCCATGTACCGGGGACTCATCTCTCTTAGCTATAACTTAGAGGGGTCGGATTTTCATGTCACATATTCTCCCACAGTGAATTGCATGTCAGTCTACCTTGCATCTGCTCACGACTCCCGTCATCTCTAGGCTCCTTTCAGCCATTGCATGATCAAGTGACTTCATCTACACACACTGTGGTCCATCTCTAACCATCATGTGGTTCTTTCACCAACATCACCTTACTGAAGTGGTGCCTGACACAACCTCCCTTATAGAACTTCTTTAAAACCCGATACTGGCTATGGTGGTTGTCATCACATCTTTCATAGGACAAGAATTGTCTCTAGCTATCACCCCAAATGAGCACATATGCTCTCATCAGACCATTTAGTCTGGATCATACTAACCATTAGTTAGGGGTGATAAACTATACTAACATCGAGTTCTTCATGCCTACTTCCACCTTTTGGAAGGAAACCTTTAGGTCAAACTCAAGAACCTTGGAACTCGCTTCATGGTGTAATTGAAACATCTCTCTCATGAGTAGTTCAACCAAATCTGTCTCTTGATAGAACTCTTTCTTTCTCATGTCATCTAGGTAAGGTAATCTACCATAACCCATATTGTATCCAGACCTTCTTGGTCAAAGGGAGACTTACCACAACATCCATAGTGGATGAACTCCATTTCCTCTCAGGGATACTTTAATCTCTAAGTCAAAGCACTGGGTTACTGGTGTTCATCCTTCACTCTTGGCTTGCATGGCCATATGCTACATGCAACTTCACATCAAGCAGCCAAAGTGCTACCATCACTTACTATCTTTGTAGAACCAAGGTATATCACGATCTCCTACATTATTATGATTCCTCAAGCTTGATACATCGGAAACCCTAAACCATTCCAATCAGGTTTTCATCACCTTCCTCTCCAAAGAAGTGCATCTGAGGTGCTACCACCATCCTTCCATTGCATCAAAGACTAGGCTGGCTAACCAATCAACCATTGACAGATCTCGTTACAACTGAGTGTTAGCCAAACTTTCCTCCTTTCTAAACTTAGGGTTAGTCTAACAACCTCTTCTAGATAAACTGGGCAGCTATATCTCCACCAGAGCATCCATTACCACTTCACATCCTTTGGTATTAGGTAATGTTGAAGACATACTTCCTCCATGTATTCCGCTTAAGTCTCATCTCGAACTCTAACTTTATCTTCATCAAGAAAACTCTGAGATCATCCTCTTGGTTATCAAACTCAACCTTGTATCAAATGCATATCCCACATAGCTCATGATAAAACATTCTCATAAGGTGATTATCTTAATACTCTTATCGTTTTTACATGTACATGTATCATTCACTCCACCAAGGTATGTTATCATCTTTGTCCTCATACCTTGTAGCAATGTTCCAACCCACCTCATCTTTTATCCTTGGTGTATGGCATGTGTACTGTCCCATCTCTCACTCCCATAACAAGAAGAAATAAGCATTTGGCGGCCGTCCAAACACAAAGTTCTTCCTGTTCCAAGAGTAGAGATGACACATCCCACCTTGCCAGTACACCTTCAAAACTAGGTTGAAACGGGCCATCATATCGATATCCCCATTACTTCCATGGGAAACTGGTCTCAAACTTACTTGGTCCAAGCACAATCATTGGTCATCTCCTCTAGGCCTTTAGGGTGCCGACACTTTTGGGGTCATCCCTTTTCCCTTATGCATCATAGAGTGCCCTACTCATCTGCCCTTTGGGTCCCATGAGTTCATGAAGGTGATCAATCTCCTAACCCATGGCCCTCAGACAATGATAGTTGTTACCTCCCGACCCCATGGTCATGTGCAACTAGGGAATTAGGCAACTCCTACTTCCATCAGTCTCATCCCTACCTGACCCTAGGATAGACTTAGGATTCTCTTATAGTACATGTTCAACTTAGAACCTTACCCAATCCTTCATCATCTCCCTCTTCATTCTTGGGTTGTCTTTCATCCTTTCTCAGGGATCATGGCGACCTGCCTAACTTGGTCAGGCCCCATATCGGTTACCTTCATGGTAACACATCCATATGCACTTAGAGATGGTTAACTATGGGTCTACAGGTTCAATCTCATGCCATGTACTTTTCACTTAGATTTCTCAAGATCCTATAAAACCTCTTTAGGTTATCTTAACTCCAACAAAATTGGTATACACCCAACCAAAGGGTCCCTCTCCTAGGATGGGATGAAACTACCACTCTTGACGACAAGGTCACAACCGTCCATAGGGTTTACCCTCACATGAACATGTTTAACCCAACAGCTACTATAGCACAAGCTGACCACCCATTAAACCATGCTAGGTCATCAACTTCTCATCGCTCATATGGCATCCAAGACACGTTTATCTAAACACCTGGTCTAATCACATCATGCCATCTCTCTCTAACCTTCACTTAGGGTTAGGGTTAACATCATCCTCAAAGGATGTGCTAGGTCTCTACTTTAATGGAGATCTCTACCTCCAAGACTCACTTTCTCTACTCATCCTCCTGACAAGAAGGTCTAGCCTCAGGTCTCTCCTGAGGGAAATGACAACTTATGTCATACGACCTAAGCATGTATCTATCCTTTTATGCTTACTCTATTAAGCTTATGTCCATGACATCTTAATTTCATGCTTTTTATTAATTTGGTGGAGGATTCCTTAATCCTTATCAACCTTACCCATACCTCAAGAGGGTGAGGGGAAGAGAGGAAACCCTAATCCTTAAGGTCCTAAACAAAATTTGAGTTGAGAAGGGATGAACAAGATGAGAGAGTCCTAAAGTTATCTTATTTCGAATCATACCCTAAGACTTTGGACAGGCAGTCACACAGATCTGGGAGTCCTCATATTCCGACTAGCGGTGCAGAGGAAAATATTGCCAGCCCCCGGTCGTCATCCTTTTCTAGACACCTCTGTCTTTTCGATAATCCTCTAATAACTCCCTTGGGTTCTACAGAATTTGTAAAATTTAATAATTATTAAAGATTAATTGAGGAACCTATGCTCTGATACCAATTGTTATGACCCCATCTCCCGGTAACCCCCAATTAAGGGAGACTAAAAGGTCAGAGCCGTTAACCAATAACCCGGATCAAAGGTTCGACAAGTAATCAATAACAATTAATAAACTTTACCAACTAAACTGAAAATGGTATAAAATAAAACTTTGCTTACCTTTTAAAAACTGGGATTTCTAAACTTCTATTCATGAAGATACCAATCTAACTAATCCTCCTGTGCACATTAATTCTCATTTAATTTTGCATATGCCACTTTACTGTTTGTTCTTTTCATTTATACCTAAAACGCCGACAAACAAAACGTCATTCAGCAAGAAGCTAGTATGTGGGGGAAACAATAATCATGCAACTATAATAACAATGTAATCATGTAATTAATCATTTAACAATCAAGATTACATTTTAAGCCATACAACTCAATCCATACATATTCCCAACGATGTGTTGTCCCTGCAGTGGACTTATATAATACCTCTATAAAGGTAGAGTCGCATGGCACTACTCGAGGTAGCCCAATATCTAACTCAATGTGACTTGATGGTCCTACCTCAATAGTAGCCATGTACTAAGTCATCCATAGACCTGATGGACCTACCCAATAGGTAGCCATGTATTAGGTCTTCCTCTGACCTGATGGACCTACCTGTAGGCAGCCATGTACTAGGTCAACTATACTGCCACAGAGAGAACCAGCGTCAGAGCTTGTAGGCATATATCCTTTGTGATAGTCATAGCCACATTATAGTTTGTGTGAACTAAATTCATCCAACAGTTTATTTAAAGCAACCGGTAAAACATTCGGGAATTGCCATGAAACTAGAGCTGTTATTCATAAGCGTAACCACATACATGTACATGTAGATTCAGGTGCATGAATAATCCAAACAACAATGAGCATGCAAGCATTCAATAAGATCCTGAAACAATTATACAATTCCCTTTTATTACTCATGTCATCAAGATCTATCCAATCTAACTTGCCCCTTAGGGTTTTCACTTCCTTTTAGAGTTTCACTTACAATTAAGGTTTTGGTATCACTTTTATCACTACCAACCCTAAAATAGTAAAACTATTCATAAACCTTAATTAACTTATCCTACTTCTCATAACATGCTTAGGATCAATAAATAACAACATTATTTCAAATAATTTAGATTATTCAAGTTAATCGTCTTCTCTACCCTAAATTAGGGTTTCTACATGCATTATCATGGATATATAGATTAAAACCCTAAAACAAGCCAATCATCATATTCAAATCTCACTTATCTTTCAACATGTTATTAGTACTCTAACTAACCCATTAAACATCTTAGATATGATCTCTAATCACATTCATGGATTTTAACCAAAATTTAATGCATACATGATCAACCTAAGTCACTTTTGGAATTACGATCAGATTTAGGCTATGAAACTATTTTTATTTAATTCTTTGTGTTTGTTTGATCAATTTTCATATATTATACTTCTCAATCTGAGTTACCAATTTATTTCTAAGATTTTATCAAAATACCTTACTTTGGCCAATGGCAACGTGCCACGTCATACTTTTTATTTTTCTTTTTTAGTTATTCATCCCTTGGCTCGCGGATCTGGGCACTGGATCCGGCTACTCGGCTACCCGATCCAGGACTCGTCTTCATCTCTATCGTGGGGACGGGGTCCTAGTCCCCTATTTCCTCTGTAAAACAGAGGGACTTGAAGCAGGTTGGGCGGCGACCTCCTCGCCCCCCTCGCGGCGCCTATCTTCCCTTCTTGGACCACCACACAGGCGTACCAGCGATCCGATGTGCTCTCAGACGACTCCATTGCCTCACTCAGCTCAACTTGTACTCCACCAAACCCCCTTCCCACCATGGCTTCCTTGACGCAGATCTCGGAGCCGGTCAGCGATCCCTCCAGGAGCAGTTCTTCGGGAGAAGTAGAGGTTTTAGGAAGGTTCGCGAACTCACACAGACCATCCTACGTGCGGTACTGGTTGCAAAGAGGGGATAGAGCCCCTTTTATATAGGAATTAAGGGAGGCTTCGTAGAGCTTTAATGGAGTCCTAGTCCTCGTCAGTTTGGGGAAAGCCCCAATTCTCACAATCATAGCGAGAATAACAGATCGTTCAGTTCGTTTCCTTCTCATGATTCCAAAGGAACACTTTCCATAAACTATCGGAGTCCACATATGGAAAGAGAGATCGAGGGAAAATCCTTCTTCTGGAGTCAGATTGCTGATCGATCTTGGAAAGCAGCTACCGTTGGATCATCATCCAACGGCTAGCAGGTCCCGCTTCAGAACAATAGCATGTGACATTTAAGATAAATCGAGCCACTTTAGGATTTCTAGAAAATTCCATATCTCTCAATCCGTTTATCCATTTTATCCCAAATTTTGAGGGAAAGTCCATAATGACTTATTCTACCTCTCTACCAAAATTGGGCTCATTATCTATAAGAAAACGTGTTTTTTCTTTAGGCACAAGATATTACCCGATTAGGCTTATTTCTCATATCAGTTCTCTTTCTTATTTTCTTATTTCCATTATTTGTATTCCTTGCAATCTAAGAAAGCAAGTGGGGTTCGAAATATTTCTCATTATGACCAAACCCGCACGTCTCTCTCTATTTCTTGCATTATCTTCTTATCTCTTTATTAAAATATTCTTTTTTAAGGATTTCTCATTATCTTTCATATCCCTTTTCCTCTTTTCATATTTATTTTATTATGAATCATATGTAAACAAATTTTACTCAAGTGTGGCCATTAATGCCACTTTCTAGATATTTCCAAGTATTTCCCATAAATACTTTTGCTTAAAAACCATTATCATGTATCTTTTTCCATTACTTGGACTTTTCTTATTTTCTTCTCTTTTTTATATTTATTAATGGATTAATTTAATAATAGAAATTATGAAATTCCTATCCAAAGGTATATTTGCAAATAAATCCATCCTTTGAAGCAAAGCACACAACCTTTTCAATTAAGTCCAAATTCACAAAATCAATACATTTCAATTATGAGAACATATACAAAATTGAGGTTGTAACATATCCACTTATGGATTTTACTCTAACTAATCCTCCTTGTATTTTACTTCATGTATTTCACAATATGACGATTTACTGTATGTCCTTTTAGCGTGTACCTAAAACACCGACAAACAAAACATCGGTCAGTCGAAGCTGGTATGTGGGGGAAACAATAATTATGTAAATACGTTAACAATGTAATCATTTAATTAATCATTTAACCACCAAGATTACATTTTAGATATAACTCTGTGATCCAAGAGTACCCTATCCTCTATGTTGTCCCCATTGAACCCCTCATGATCCACCTATAGGTGAACCAATTTCTAGGATTGAGTCACATGGCACTACTCATAAGTAGCTCACTCCTTAACTCATGGAAGGCTAATGAGTCTCATGGCACTACACGTAGGTAGCCCAGTTTCTAACTCTTGGTAACCTAGACCTTGCTCTAGGATTACCCCTTTTTTTTAGCCTTTTCAAGGCAATAGAGGTGGACCCAGATCTAGTCAGTTATAAACGCACATTTATAGTGATAATCATAGTCACTTTATAGTTGCATGAAATAAATAAACATCCAATAGTTATTTTCAAGCAACCGATTAAAACTTCGGGAATAGTCATGAAACTAGAGAGATTATTCATAAGTGTAACCACATACCTGATTTGATGAGTCATGCAGATTATTCAACATATACTTCATGTATATACAATCAAGCCAATCAACAGATCCAAGCAAGTAATTCAATCATCACATAATTCCTGAAAAGAATATGTACCCTATTTATTACACACTTTATTAAGAATCTACTTTATTGACTTGGATTCACTTTCTAGGGTTTTTATATCCATTTTAGAGTTTCATTAATCTTCATTAGGGTTTCTTAGATCCATTCCTCAAACTTTATCCCTTTTAGGTCAACAAACCCTAAAATACTCTTTTCCATTTATATGAACCTTAATTTCTCAACTATCCATTTTAATAATCTTTTATACCCAAATTGACTTAGGATCATCATATCCCTATTTATTCATGGATTTGAACAATTAAACCAATTAAAAGATATATTCTCCTAAATTATGGTTTTCAAGCTCATTAATGTATAATCATGCACGAAACCCTAAATTAAGCCAATTATATAAAAAGATCATCTTTTTAGATCCTATTTTCTCTTTAACGTCATTAAGTCCATCTATCATCAAATCTAAGGGTTTTTCCTTAATTAAATCATTAAAGATGATAAATGTATGTCCTTTTCAAATTTCAAGCATATTTACGCACATAAACTCTAAATTAGACTAATCATGTGCAAAGTTCTTCCTTTTCAAACATAATGTACCTTTTCACATTTAACATGTTAACATCAACTCTAATGATCCATTAAACCCTATTAAACACTTTATTCATTTCAAAATAGGGTTTCTTAATCTTTAATTCATTAAAGATGATATTTTACACTACATATCGAACTACGATCAGACTCAGGCTATAAAACAATTTTTATTGGATTCCTTGTGTTCTTCTGATCAAAATAAATATATTATTTGTATGTATCCGAGCTACAGTTTATTAGATATGATTTTTGTAAGAAATCACTTACTTGAGCCAATAGTAGGCCACCACGTCACCCTTGCCATGCTACGCGATCGACTTTGGAAAATATAACCAATTGTCGATTTTTCCCTCCACTTAAGAAGCCCTTCCTTTGTCACACTGAGGGTAGAACCGTCCAGTCTGTTCTGGTTATCTTCAAGCTTCGGGAAACCCTTCATGGCCGCCGACAGCAGCCCTGCGTGGGGCTCTCCTTGCTTCCTTGGACCTCGAAACTCACCACCAACTTCTACCCTAAGTCTGTCGCCCCTTGCGCACCTGGGGCACTGCCTGGTCGCAGCCAGCACAGTCGTTCTCTTGCTCGTTAGGCCAAGTACTTGCATCCATCACTGCAGCCTAGGTGCTGCTACCGCACGAGCTCTAGGGCACATATTTGATGGTGAATCTTCTCCTTGACTCCGTAGAAAACCAGGCCTTCGTCGCACCCCTCTGCTTCCCCCTCTTTGCATCATGCTCATGGTGATACTTGGGGTTAGGGTTGAAGATGAAAGCAAGGGAAGAAAGTGATGTATGGGATCCTCTGGGCTTGGCCCAAGGTCGTACCCCTTATATAGGGGAGGGTAGATAGGCCCTAGGTGGCTTATCCACGAGATTCAAGAGGAAACAAGTCCCATACGTAAAGGAAACATATTCCTCCAATAAGATGTAATATTCTCTCTCTTCCTCTTTATCCTTTTGATATACCTTTTTCTATAAATATTAGGATTTCGAAAATTACTTCCTCTTTATTCTTTGTACTTGCCTTTTAATTTATTGGCATGGAATTTCTATTTTCTTTTAGTAGAAAATATTTCCTTTGTATTAATACCACATAATTCATTAATAATGTATCACATTATCCTTTTATTTTGCAATTTTGGTATTTTCTATTTCTTTCCTCTTTATTTGGACTCCTTGGATCCCAAGACACTCCATTATTTCGAAATTCTTTTTATTGGATACTTATTATCCTTCTAGATGCATCTTTATGCATTATTTCACATTATCTTGTTTATTTCTCATTAAAATATTCTTTTTGAGGATTTCTCTTTATTTCTTCTTTTATTTTCCTCATTGGTGTTCCTTTTATCATTAAGAATCCTTGGGATACGAAATTCCACCAAGAATAGTTCCATTACACCTCTTTTCACTTGTTTTCCACATTTTTCCATTGTTTTCAATTTCTTTCTTAATAAAGAAATACTTAATTAATCTTTTCTTTTCTTATTGCTTTCTTTTTGCAACTTTGGACTCCTTTGAACCCAAGGAACCCAAGAGGCACTAAATCCATCCTTGGATTACATCTCTTTGCCTTCTAGAGGTTTCTACCTCTTTCTTTTCTCAAAAACTCAATTATTCATTTACTAATTTAATAATTAAGTTTCCTTTCTTTATTTCCTTGTTATTGGGCCCAATAGCCAATGAAGCCCACAACACAATCATCAAGGCTGTTGTAAATGAAATATATTTATTCCAAAACAAATTATTTCATTATTTTCTCAATCATCTTTAATATGAGAAATTACATTTCTCACCAATTGAACCCAAAAATTGGGGTTGTAATAGCTATACTACTCCCAGGACACCTACATCCTTTGGAAAGCCTGCTTCACTCATTCAGCACAAAGGCATGGCCTACTGACACCCATCCTGGATGCAATCATCAATTGGTTATTTGATCAATAGCTATCACCCTCAAGACAAGATGTTGGCTAGACGCAGGCTGTGGAGAATGGGTTGTGCAACCGCAACCACCCTTACCCCCATTGAACGAGGACCATGGCAACTGGTGGCCACGAAGGCAGTCGGAGGATGGTCGCACCAATAGGAAAGAGACTTGTTCTTAGTGTTTCTATTGTGTGCTCTTGGAAAAAGAGCACCCTCCATTTCCTCCATCCCCACCACCCTCCATATCAAATCCCCTACATCTCTAACTTTTTTCTACCTGGGATGGGTAGAATTTTGAAGTTGGGGTGGAGGGTGGGTGGTACTTGTCTCCACCATTCCAACTCTAACTTTTTCCTTTCTCATCCTCAAACCAATTTTCTCTATCTTTTATTTGCATTTATCTTGTTTTCCATGCTTCTTTTGTTTACTATTGTTCTGTTTTGTGTGAGTTGTGTCCTTTAGCTAGCCGGACACTTACTTGTATGCAAATTAGAAATATATAAGCAAAAATACTCCCCTTTTTAGCTAACCCATGCAAAAAGAAAATTCTAAGAAACTAACATGTTTTGAAAGGATATGAGCCCCAAGGACAACAATTGAACATCCTTTCCCCCTTGGAAGTGACAATAATCACAATGACTCAGAAAGGTCAAGTCGCACGTCCCCCGATATGACTTGCTACAAAATATATAAACACTTTTGTCTTAAATTAATTAAATTAACTTATATAATATGATGATCTGGTTCTAATGCTGCAATAAAACAAAGAAGCACAAGTCAGCCTTTTCTTTCCACCCTTCATCCATCATTTCTTATCTCTTCACCATCTAAAAAAATATTCATTGTGGCATCCCCTCTATAGATATACATTTCCTCTTCATTTGTCTTCTGTAGACATGGCATAAACAAAAGAGGCCAATGACCCCAAAGAAAACATGCGGTCAATGTAACTGCAACCAAATAAAAGTCTCAATTCAAATAGAGGAGAGATGAATAAAATAATTGAATCCTAAATAAGGAATCAAGTCAAATAGAGGAGAGACCAAGGAAATGGTTTTATGATATTCCTTCTTCTCCCCATTTGTCTGAATTTCATACCAAGGGGACTTATCAAAACTCTACCCAAAATAGCCAATAAGCCCTTACTTGTGCTCCCTTCTACCTTGCACAGATATATCAGGAGTATTATTGAGATGAAATTAATTTTTCACATGTTATTGATTCTAGTGAATGTAGAAACAAACCCCAATCGGGGTATTTCCAAGTGTGGATACAAGACTTGGAAGTACTAGGGTCGCTTAGTCATGTTTGGTGTAAGGGGACCACAAAGTATGCTCAACTAGGAAAGGAAGCATGGATACTGGTATCAATTGTATCATCTCCTTTCTATTTTTCTTTACTCGAGAGTTTTAAGTTTGGGGTATTTTGATGAGTATATTTATACCCATCCTTGCATACAATTTTATCTACTTTCTAAGGGTTGTTGTGTTTCTATTCCTTAGTTTTAACCTTAGATTTACTTAACTATAATTATCTTTCCTTTGATATACTTTAAAACATTTTATATACTTTTCATTCAAAAATAGCCAAATATATGCTTCACTACCTAGAAGTACAATCAAGCCCTCATGATGCCAAACCTTAAGGGAAAGAAGGCCCCAGAAGCTATCTAGTGTCCACCTTCGAATCACCCAGTGAAGTGATCAGCTCTTCCAGTTGCACAACTCAAACTGGTCTCTATCTAGAGTCTCCAAGATTCTTTAGGTTTGACATGCGCTCTTGACATCCAGCCTAGTCTGGTTCAACCCTGTTGGTTCTCCAGAAAACTAGATACAAGGTCCATATGGAGTAACCCACGCGAGTTTCCTAGTGGACCGAGTACGGACCATGTAATTAGCTACCTTCGACCACAAATATTTGGCATTAGGGTTTCAGCATCAACAATGCATCTATAAAAAGGAACCCTTGTCATCCATTCTAAAGGGGTCTCCAATTGTTTTTAGAAGCCATCTACGCAGCGCAAACCCTAGCAAGGAGCAAGTAGGCAGTGACTGCAGTGGAGAGATTGGTCTTCCTGCACCAGGCGTCATGGCCCCTTCCATTGTTCTACTTATCTTTTTGTTTTTGTCTCTCACCATGAGTGAGTAGATGCTTGTGTTGGGGCATGGGGACTAGCCTCAACAGCCCTTATTTTATTCTAGCTTGTATCTAACTCAACAATACTATTTCTAAATAAAGTATCATTCTGCTTATTTCCTTGCCTTGCAAATTGACATCTTGCTTTGCATATATGTTATAACCGTGGATGTGTAGGTTGTTGTAATTATGATTTGAACTTTGGAACGATCTTATTATCCCCATGAATTGTTATAAAGGGATGGTGAGGTGATTGGGTTATGATATGCTAATGTGTCAAGACTGCTTGGTCATAGTTAAGGAGTTCAAATCGGATGAAGTAGGAACTTGGGTACAGAGACTGCTCGGTTCCAAGGGAGTTTAATCCATGCAATGATCTGTATCCCATGAGGGTGCAGTAGCTAAACCTCTATTTAGTACATTGTAATTTAGGAGTTAAAATCTTGCTAGAATAATTACATAGGCTTTGACAAGTGAAACCCCATGCCTTGGTACTTTTATCACATTTGTTTACTTACATAATCTTTGTTGCTACTAGAAGAAATTTACTTTAATCAATCAATCAACTTTCTTGATGATAAGAAACAAAGCATGAGAAAGGCACGCTATATATGTCCCTTGGAGTGCCTAATCCAGTTAATTGCTAAAGAATGTAATGGCAGTAGTACTGCCAAGTTTAATTTTATTCCACCAACCTTAGAGTGTCGTAGTATTTTTTAACAACTCGAAAGAGGAGGGTGAGATGAATAAAAAGGCATCCTGACCTCCCCAAAAAAAAAATTCTTGGTGATAAATATCACTCTTAATACTAACAGAAACATATAACTACTTAAAAAGGTTGTCCTTTGGGTTCGATCCGTAAGTATATTGCAACAAGGCTTCCATTCATGTCGAGTAGGGAAGTAGTGCACAACTTTTGGTAAAGCATAAGGGTTATTCTCTTAAGTTTTTTATTGGTGAGACGTTTGGAGCCATAAAGTATACATGGATTCCATCTCAAATTCTCTATCCTTAAGACATTAATTAAAAATTGTTCCTTCAATAACCTCATTGTAGGTTTGTTGGCTCAACGTCTGTAATGACCAACACATTGTCTTTTCGAGTCATGAGAAATTCATATTTGTTTGGATCAAAATAGTGCCCTACTAGACCTTTCAGGTTCCTCTACTATGGTAGTGAATTGAGTTTCCACAATAATTTGTGGTTGCTCGTGTTCCTTATCTTCCTCCATAGGTTCAAGTGTTGTCCTTTTGGTCTTGAACTTCTTCAAGTTCTATTTTCTTCTCACTATTTCCTTTAGAAATAAATTCCTTTTCAAAGATTTTAGAAGTTCTAGAAACTAATACTACACTTTTAGATGGATTATATAAGTAGTAATGGTTAGTTTCCTTACAAAATACAACAAATATACACTTACATGATCTGGGTCGAGGTTTTTCATAGAACTGCTACTTGACAACATCTTCACATCCCCAAACTTTTATAAAATACGTATTGGGACGTTTCTGATTCCATATTACATATGGTGTCTTTTCAATGTATTTGAAAGGTACTTCGTGAATTGTAAAGCTGGCAGTATCAAGAGAATGCACCCAAAAGAAAATTAGAAGATTAGTTGAACTCATCATTGATCATACCATATCCAACAAGGTGTTCTTCCTTCTTGCTAAAACACCATTATATTATGGGGTTCCAGGTGGATTCCACTGTGATATAATGCCACATTTCCTTAGAAGGACCTTAAACTCTCAGTTGAAGTATGAACCACCTTGATATGATCAAAGTGTATCAATTCATTTGTGAAGTTGATTTTGTACTTAATTCATGAATTCCTTGAACTTTTCAAAGGATTCTAATTTATGTTTCATAAGATACACATATTCAAATATATTGAAGTCATCATTAAATGTGATGGTAACAATATCCACCTATAGCACTTATGCTAAAAGGTCCACACACATCAGTATGTATGAGTCCTAAGTCACTCTCTCTCTATAGCTATTACCAATGAAAGGTGTTTTTTTCATATTTCCTAATAAGCAAAATTCACATGTCTCTATTGATTTAAGATCAAAAGTTCTGAGATAACCATCTTTGTGGAGTATAGAAATGTGCTTCTCATTTATGTTCCCTGGAAGATAGTGCCAAAGATAAATTTTGTTTGAGTCATTGAGTTTTAACTTCTGGTATTTATATTATATATGTGTGCCTAAAGTTCTAATCAATAAATACCAAATGACATAGGGTCACTTCCATACAAGATCACATCATTAGAAACAGAAATACGACCATTCTTTGTTATAAATACAAAACCATTCTTGTCAAAACAACATATAGAAATATATTCATGTTTATGGAAGGTACATAATAGTGGTTCTATAATTTTATTACAATCCCACTAGGAAGTATAAATATTAGGTGCCTAAAGTAGTGGTATCAACTCTTGATCCATTTGTTGCGCATAGTTTTGCATCCCCTTTGTTCAAGGGTCTACTTCTTTTCAAATATTGAATATCTTAGCATATATGAAA
This sequence comes from Alisma plantago-aquatica, assembly GCA_963693085.1. Taxonomy (NCBI): domain Eukaryota; kingdom Viridiplantae; phylum Streptophyta; class Magnoliopsida; order Alismatales; family Alismataceae; genus Alisma; species Alisma plantago-aquatica. The sequence goes on from OY856410.1 coordinate 1,115,276,670, forward strand.
TCCACATTCTGTATCTAACGCACATGATGAAGAAGTGGATAAGTTTATTCCAATATCATATATACCTGAAGTTGAGATTTCTATACCCTTCTTCTTGTTCTTCCCTTCCTCAAGGTAGAGAGAGCAATTTCTTTTCTTAATGTCTAGCCAGGTGAAAATGGTGACAATTGCCTTCCTTACCCACTCCTCCTTTTGATTTAAATGCAGAATACTTTTGTGTATATTTAGAACCTTTCTTAGCTTTGTCGTTTCCCTTGGACAATCTTTTTCCTTTGCTGACCATCAATAGGGAATTGGGATTGTCTTTACTTTTCCCTCAACAATTCTTAACATGTCAAATATCTCTATTAATGGTTTATCAAAATTGTTCATTTGTAATTCATGACAATTTTCTTGTATGAATCCAAAAATGGTTGTAGTATTACATATGTGGATAACTCTTAACCTAAAGGAAATCCTAGTCCAAAAAGAATTTCCACATACCCAACTAACATGAGTGCAAGGGGTCCAAGTGGATCATCTTCTACCACTTTGCACTTAAATAGGGCCTTGGAGACATCATACCTCTCTTGCCTTGCTAGTTATTGATACATGTTCCTAAGGTGTCTAATAATCTCAATAACATCCATGTTCTCATGTTTCTCTTAAGGTTATGATTTATGGAGCAAAGAATTAGATACTATGTGTATAATTCATCATCGGAATGCATCTTGTGAGCTTCCCTTTCTTCCCTAGGTGCATTCAAAATTAGTTCATTAGGTATTGATGTGCCTACGACATTGAGTTTATGCTCATGTGTGAGAATAATTCTCAGCATCTTGAACCATTCATTAATTCCATTCCCATTAGGTTTCACTTTCTCAAGGTTTGATTGTGGTGAAAATGGATATTATGTTAGTGTTTACCATTGATCTATATGCAAGATATTTTGCACACATCAATATTTTGATTTGAAAGTCAATTTTGATTTTGAAAATCTGATTTGATGGAATTAATTTGGACTTCAGTTAATTACACTATCAATATTTTGTTCAAAGTAATATTCCTCACTATTAATTCACAAGATTACATCAAGAAATCTTCTATTGATCCAAGATCCAAAACACATTAACTCATGAGTCAACTTTGACTGACCACTCACAGCTTACTTATTAAGGTACCAAGTGTATCATTTGCAATCCTTGAATAGATGGTTGCACAACTCCACTTAACAAATTCATCGTGTGAAGTATATGACATCTTATGCCTCTAGGTGCTTAATCCTATTAAGATCACCTAGTCAAGTCCAAGCCAACACCAATACAATAAGATATGCATCTTTCTTGATAGGCCCACATACTTTACCACACTTTCCACAGGTAGATGGTGTACCACGCTTGGAGTGCCCACATTTAGTAGAATAAGGTTTTTCATTTGTATTTCACTAAGAGGACATCATCAACAATGAAATTATATATATACACATATATATAAAATATCCAAATCACATTATATATATATATATATATATATATATTATATAATTCATATAGTATAACAATCATGACATGTATTAAAACAATATATGGAAACTAATACATCAACTTGATTGAAAATGTGTTGTAGAAACAAAATAACCAAGAGATTCACATCTAAATCTAATTCTAAATCATCCCTTTCAGTGTTTCTAGTCACCCAAGAAAGCTGGTTGGCCTATCAAAATTCCCTGATTTGGGCGGTTCTTGTGTTGTTGTTGATCCATCATCTCATCTTGATCACAAATCCTCAAAGGACCAACCATCCTATTTGGTGTGGGCTTTTTATTGTCTCCTCCTCTCCATAATGGTCTATTGTTGATGCCTTACAACATCCAATTCTAATTGCATAATTAAAATTTACATGGAGAACTGTGATTAGCTAAACACCATATATTGGGCATTATGATCACCTAATCAAGTTAGCCGATCAGGAAAATTTATATCCTACTCTAAATTGCTTTCCAATTTGAGAGTTCCATGTTGCATCCTGAATTCCTGAATAAGATACATGATTGACTGAAAAAAATTAATCTTGTGAGAAACTTAGTCGACCAATTGACAAAAAGATAATTTATTGACCCAACCAGTCCAATCAAATGATCAGACATTCTGATCACTCGAATAGAGGGTTAATCGGTTTGTTCGTGATTCAAAACTACTATAAACATATGTTTGACTATGAACTTCAATTCTCAAATGTATCCTTATGTGTATGGCCTGGTACGTTCCTAATTTTGTTGGTAATGATGTTCAAAACAACACAAACAAATATCGGCATGTAGCCATACGTCATTATTGCCCAAGTAAAAGAAATGAGTTTGAGAACTACAACCTATAAACTGGACCAATGTTATCATGAATGTATAACCCCTTTATCACAAATACACATGTTGAAAATGAGGCATAAAATGTCATCCTCTTAACCATAGAAGACAATTCAAGTTATTGTGAGCTCAATATCATATACTAAATCACATGAGCATGGCCATGCATTTCATAGTCTCTCTTATCAATCGGATGACGATATCACTCAAGAGGAGGGACAAATTGAATCTACATCACTCATAGTAAACCCCCTGTGTCACAATGTTCCCAATCACCGCCTTTTTGTCAATTCATATTTTAGAGCATGTTGAGCAAGGATCACAATCACCACTATCACATTGAGATATGACTCTAACTTGTCATTACATGAATTCTATGTGTCCATCCCAAGGTGGGTATGTCCAATACAACATGAGTAACGATCCCATCCCCCTATTATCTCCTATTTATGCAGACTGATAGGGTAAGGGCCAATACCAATAATACAGAATTGAAAGTTTAGCAAATAACCAGAAATAATTAATTAATTTTCACTCAATAGGAATGAGTTTGTACAAGATTAACTTTAAAAAAGGAATTACACAATATGGTTTTCTACAGTTTACAACATGAAATAAAACTAATTAAATCCTCCAAAGATTACATTACTTCTTGTTTTTTTGGTGCCTTCTTCCTGAGTGTCTGCTTTCCATTGAACTTGTAGTAAAGATATAATATTGTCCTAAATCATTGACAAAAAAAAATTTGGTCAATATAACAAGTTATACTGGTATGTGGGGGAAACAAAATGTCTGCATCGCGTTGTAACAACATTTCCACAGCAATTATTGTGACAAAAACAAAATGTATCATTTTCTTCAAAACTCCTCAACCTATTTTTACTCAACCCCAGGGTTACCCTCTCTTAGGGTTTTGTCCCTACATTGGACTATAGGCCACCTCTCAATCTGGATCTAGGTGCCACATTGACCACCTCTCAATCAAGAGCTAGGTGCCATGTTGGTCTTCCCAATCTAGGGCATGACCTCAAAAGACCTTCCCAATTTGGGGTATGGTCTGACCTTTCCAATCTGGGGCATGATCTTTAGTCATCACCATGGCTTTTCATTTCTTTCCATTCTCAAACTTATAGGGTTGGTATGCAAGGTTTGAGCAAGTTACAACCATATAATGTGATATCCATAGTGACTTTATAGATTGCATGAATTAAATAAAAATGCAAGCATTAAATTTCAAGCAATTTAGAAAACCTATAAAACACCATGAAACTAATGCAGTTATTCATAGGTGTAACCACATACCTTGATCGGGTGTATTGGATGACCAAGTAAGAGAAATCAGGAATAACCAAACAAGCAACCAAGAAATTATTCTAAAAGTTAAAGCAATACACCCATGTATTATTATTTTATCCAAATCATCATAATGACTGGCTTTATTCTCAAATTAGGGTTTCATTAAGGTTCCATTAGGTTTTTATCTTCTTAAACTTTAATTATCACCCATCATGCCTTTTCGGTTTACAAACCTTAATCTTAACATTAATTGCACTTTTAGTCTCAAAGAAACCCTAATTTATCAATTAATGGGTTGCTAATTATCAAAATAGATCCAAGTTATCTTTTTTATCAAAAAGGGTCTATCTTTGATTATTAAGATCAATTGAACATGTTAAGATCATCACAATCTTGAAATTAGGGTTTTCATTCATTAAACATGTTAAAGATAGTAACTTTGGGTGCTTTATGTACTAGAGTTAGAATTGGGTTTTGATTATATTTTTATTGAACTCCTTTCATTTTTCTAATCAACTACTATATATAATTTGTCTTGATAAAAGTTACCAATAATTACTTGTGATTTTTACAAAATTATCATTAATGGGCCAATGAGGATAAGCCATGTCAGAAAGCATACCATATAAATTGAGCAAGCCCAGTCATACGTGTGGTTGGCCCTGAGCCTATGGACTCATGGCACCTATGCACCTGGACCAACATGTCTTAGACTAGGTGAAAGGACCATAAGACATAATTGTCCTTAGCTCTTAGCATCAAAGTCGGGGGTAAAGAGGTAATTTTGCACGACCTTGTCTTCCTTCCCCCTTTCTTTCATTCCTCGATCGCAAACAAGGCTCTGTTAAGTGGTGGAGTCAGTCAACCCAAACATTGACTTTGCGCTTCAAGACCTGAGACGGCGTAGTGGTGGCCCAGGCCCCTCCGTCGCACACTGTCAACCCCATAGATGATCTCGAAACTACTGGAGAGGCAAGGAAAGAGGAGGGGAGTTGGGTTGTCGACAGTGTTCACAAAAGGGTTCAAGGAAAACAAAGAGAAGCAAGTAGGGGATTTTGGAAATCCTTCAAACGTCATGAACATTCTAGTAGTGCCTCTGATCTTTAAAGAGGCTTATGGTTCCTTTTATAGGTATGAGCAAGCAAGGGGTCCCCTCTGTCATTAATGGAGTTCTTACTCCAGTGAAGATTTAGGGAAAGCTCAATCTCACACGGGAATGGGTGAAATAAGGGGTAGGTCAATCTGGTTTAACCTCCTGAATTCAAAGAAAGGGGTCTCACGTGTGAGCAAGGTTCGAAGAGAGAGGGAGTGGGATCAAGGACTTACAAGTTATTGTAGCCCAGCTTTCCTATTTGAGTGGAGGTCGGAGATAAGATCCTGGTCATTGGATTCATGATCCAAGCACCCAAATTGAGTGTAACATCTAATGGGCCAAGAATAAGTTTCCAAAATTGATTTAAAGGGTGACATTTAATGCATTGCCCAGTAATCCTTCTCACTTTAGGAAAATTTCAAAATTTCATATATATCTCTCATTTTCTCCTTTTTCTCATTTTAATCCCAAAATTTAAGAGAAATTCTTAAATTACATTATCTAAATGCGTGGAAAGATTGGGACCAACATTCAAAAAGAAAGATGCCTTCTCTTAACATGCAAGAATTCCCTTTATAAGGCATATTTCAAGCATTAAAACACATCTTTTTCTCTTTCTTTCTTTTCTGTTATCTTTATTTTGGCTATTCTTCTTATTAGAAACCATGTGCAAACTAAAACTAATTAATAGTGGCCATCCATGCAACTTTCTAGAGGATTCTACACAAATCTCTCAATTACACATAGTCATTATCTATTTTCCTTTGATTTTTTCTTATTATGGGATCTTCTTCTCTCTCTTTTCCATTTTATCCATTATTGAATTAATAAATTCGGTAGAAATCATGAAATCAATCATCCAAGGGAAATTTGTAAAGAAAAACATTCTTTAAAAACAAAGCACACAAAATTTTCAACATGTCTCTTTTACTAGAATAATTGCATTTCAATTATAAAATAGAAGTGAAATTGAGGTTATAACATACTTCCCCTCTTATAGGATTTTTGTCCTCAAGATTTGAGTAATCAAACAAATAGCTCAGGATAACACTTTTACATGTCCGTCTTTAGCTCCCATGTGGTTTCATCCTCTCCATGGTGCTTCCAAAGAACCTTTACCATCTCTATCTTTTTATTCCTGAGCTCTTTCACCTTAGTGTCTAGTACCCTCATAGGTGACTCAGGGTATGTCATCCTTCCTTGGAGTTTAATACGTTCAATGCTCAGTACATGGCTAGGGTCCTTCACATAGAGATTTAGATTGCACACTTGGAACACATCATGCATCATGCAATATTAAGGGGGTAAGGCTAAACGGTAAGCAGCTTCACCAAATTGTTCTAAAATCTCGAACGGACCCACGTATCAGGGAGTCATCTATTATCTATTATTATCTATAGCTCATAGGGGTCAGACTTTTAGAAACACATGTTCAGCCACAATGAAGTGCAAGTCATTCTGCTTCGCATCAGCATACGACTTCTGTCGATCCTGGGCTCTCTTTAGCATTTGCTTGATCATAGTGGCTTTATCAGTATACAACTACAATTCTTATGAACTCAGTAGAGTCCTCTCATCGACATCATCCCAGTGAAGCAGTGACTGGCATGGCCTCCCATAAAGAGCTTCGTACAGAGGCATCCTAATACTGGCTTGGTAACTATTATTATAAGCAAACTCAAGTAAGGGAAAGTACCGCTCCCATGATCCACCCTGATCGAGAACACATGCTCTCAAATATGTCTTCTAAAGTCTAGATCATTCTTTCTTAACATGCATCAGTATGGGGGAGATAGGCTATGTCAAATTTCAATCTATTGCCAAGTTCTTCATGCACTTGTTTCCATAACTTGGAGGTAAACTTCGGGTCACGGTCAGAAATAATTGAACTCAGAACACCAGGCAGTCGAACTATTTCTCTAACATATTGTTTAGCTAGATCTGACACCTTCACAGTGACCTTTAAAGCAAGGAAATGTGATGAGTTGGTTAGGTGATCCACCACAACCCATATTGCATCATATCCTTTCTTTGTCTTGGGGTGGCCCACTGCGAAAACCATAGTTTTTTGGTCCTATTGCTTCTCAAGAATTTCAAATGGTTGTAGTAATCCACTGGGTCATTGGTGTTCAGCCTTGACCATATGGCATGTAAGGTAACTAACTGCATTTGCAGTTATGTCTCTTATCATTCCAAGCCACCAAAAGGATTGTTGTAAGTCTTTGAACATCTTGTTGGTCTCAGGATGTACCATAAACTTAGACTAATAGACTTCTAAGTCCTTAAGCATAAATCCTCAGGAACCCCGATACGAATTTCATATCGAATTCTACCATTGACACCAATTGTGGTATGTGTCTGAGGTTTCTCTGTCAACCCTTCATATCAACTAACTCAGGTTCATCTAACTGTGTTGTCACAAGCTCAGTCTACAAGTCAGACTTGGTTTGCTTTTATTTGGTAGCTCAACTCTTTCATCCACTATTTTGATCACCATATTCAGTCTTACACCTATAGGATTCAAATTCCACTGGATAAACATATCCTCATTTGAAATATTAATTTGGTGATTACCTTGCTCACCTAGTTTTCCAACCATTTATCCAATATTATCTCTTAAGGGTGTGGTGATTCCTCAAATTCTCGATCATCCTAAAAGTATTTCAACTTAAGTACTTATTCTTCTTATAATTTCCATTCCTGGTATGGCATGTGTCGGTCTCATCTGTCACACTCATAACAAGATGAAATAAGCATTTGGTTATAGTCCAAATACAAAGTTCATCCCATTCCAAGAGTAGAGATGGTGCATCACACATCACCATTTTAATTTCATCTTTAGGTTGAGTCATTCTCCACATACCACCATTCCCTTAATTCCATGCACACCTATAGTAAAGCTGTCCTCGTAAACTTTGAATCTTAGCATAACTCCTATTTATGATCCTTAGACATTCCCTCAAGGTCTCTAGGGTGTTGGTACTTTTGGGGCGATCTCACCCTTATGTGTCTAGGGAGTGCCTCTCACATTTACCCTCTTGGGCCCCATGAAATCATGATGGTGGAAAGTCTCCTCACTCATGGGCCTCGGGTAAACATTGTTGTTACCTCCTGACCCTATGGTCTTGTGCATTGAGGGAACAATCAACTCCTACTCCCCTCAACCTCAACCTCATCCTTACTTGACCTTAGGATTTACTTAGGGTTTTATTGGGATGTATAACTTTATTTGATTTCATCACACATTTTTCTTGTGGTTCCTTTGATAAGAACATTACATCCATTAGCATGCTCTTACTTGAGTTTCTTTCATCTCCTAGGGCACATCCAATTCTCTTTATGTCCCTTAATTGGTTTCATGGTGACCTTCCCCTCTGGGTCTGGTCCCATTTTATCAGTCACTTCCCTAATGACTTTTCCTCATACCCCTTAAAGATGGTACACATGGGTGCATGGAATCCTACTAGGTGTATCTTCTTTTGTGCTTCATGCAATTAATCTCTCAAGTTCTAAGTGACTTTTAGTGTTACCTCAAATTCCTAAACAACTTTGTGATCTCTCCCTTTTAGGAGGGGTCTCATCCCATGATAAGATAAACTAATACTTAACAACACCAAGGATCACAAAAACCTACTTGAATCCCAAGTTTATATCATTACACGAGGACATGTCCTTTAGGCATATTTCCTAATATTCCATCCATGCAATTTCTACCAAATTATATCATTATATCTTGTGATCTACCATTCAAGAGTAGGATCACTATCGGTACCTTACTACCACCAATTGAAGTGTTTGGATACAATAGTGCCAATGGATTATATGTGTCTGGGACTATAGGAACAAAGATTGCATCTGATGTCATATGCCAAGTACATTATCCAATCCATACTATATGGTAAGCCAGAGAGGATAAAGTGTACCTTGAAGAAGACAACCTTATTTACTACATAATCCTTATGTCAACTGTAACCATTTTCCATATTTATCATGAGCATTATTCCATTTCCAGGTTTTCCATTATGCCATACCCATTCATCACCTCTCGGGGTGGGGCCAGTTTTATATGTATATAGGATAGTAGGGTGTTGTTGAACCAACTTATGTGAGGGGTTCATCCAACATATATCAAGTCCAAGAGGGGCTTTCTTTAACCCCAAAACTTGAAGAGGGTGTCATTCTCAACCTCTATGAGCTCACTTGATCTTAGGAAGCATGGTATGTACTAGATAACACCACTTTCCCTCTTTAGTCTCAGGACCTCAGTTTACCTCCTTAGCATTGGCCATCCAAACTACATGACTTAGCCATTCAAGCACCTACCAAGACAAGGCATGATATGTCGTTCTCTCCTTACATTCCCAACATAAAGTAAATGTTAGATTTCAACATCATGGAATACCAACCTAAGTACAAGGCTTCACATCATATCACCATTCCTTGCCTCTTTAGGATCTTGGGACTCCCTTTCCCTCACCTAGATGGTCGGTACTCATACCATCTACACATTTGTATAAGAAGCCTCTTTCCCTTTTCTAGAGGTTGGTGTTTCCATGGACATCTAGGGTATTACAAGCCTGTAGGGATCTTAGTAACTCATCTCATCCACTCAAGGATAATCTAGTTTAGGATATATCATACAAATATCTCTTTTGATTCCTCATGTCTTAGAATCTAGGTCACCAACCTTCTCTTTTCGGGTCCCACTCCCTTAGGAGTTAACCTATCACTGGTCCTAACACTAGGGGTCCCCCCTCCAGACAAGGTTGAGTCTCCTATAGATTCATATCTTATTCTCTCCTAGCATATACATTTGTGTTATCAAATCTTATATCCAACTTCAGAACTAAAGTCAAATTATCAAATCCATCTAAGGTCATCATAAACCATATTATCTCATTATGTAACTCCTCATTCATTTCCTCTTGTATGTCTATCTCATAATCCAATAGGCATTACCCCTTTGTCTTAGAACTAATCTTGTCTCCAGCCTTGATGTTACTTGATTTCATGTAGATGGATGTCTACCTCCTACTTGTGTATATGTGGACACACACTTCCTATTAGGTTTACTACCAAAAGGAGTTTAGAATTTTCTGGTCATAACCCGGTCTTAGGGTTTAACCCTATCATTGATCATTTCTCCACTTTTGGGTTGACCCACCTTGGGTCGGGACATCAATCCTAAATGTTTCACTAAAGGATTTTCATATTTTCCTAATTATGTACTCACTTGTTTCCCATTATTTATATGCACATTCATCTCGTATCCTTATCCTTCTTGCCTTACTCGACGTACTTGTATGCATGGATGAACTCCTTATATTTCCTCTTTCCTCTCTCCATAGTTTAAGGTTAGGGTAGGAACTATACCCCAAACCCTTTAGGGTTTTTCTAAACACTCTAAAATTATGTTCATAACATCATGTTTACATGCATTTTATTTTTTGATGGAGGATGTCTTAATCCTTAATATCCATAAATCTAGTACTCAGAATGGGATGAAGAGAACAATTGTTGGCACTTAGGGTTTAGCGAGTGAAGGGGGTAGAGAAGTGATGAAAGTAGATGAGAGATCCTAGAGGTATTTTATTTCAAGTGAATTCCTATGACTTTGGCCAAGTCAGATGCACGGGTCTAGGAGTCCTTGTAAGCCGACTAGTTGTGCGAAGGAAATATTGCCAACCCCCAGATTCAGGCCCTTTCTAGACACCATCATCTTTGGAAAACACTCTAATAATTCCTTTTTTTTTAGAAATACTGAGCTTTATTAATGACTAGCTAAGACAGCTCGCAAATCGTCAATACAAATAGAAATGTTTTGATTAAGCCAGGGGGCTTATTAGTAAAATGTACTATAAAAGCACGATGCAGAACATGCTTTGCTGTGGCATTTGCAACAATATTGAATTTCATAGGCAGGAAAAGAAAGTAACTATTTTGGGGGATAGTGTTCGAGAGAAGCCTCTTGAAAGGCAGTAGTTTTGAAAAGGTGGGATGAGCACCTGTGTGCATTTTGATAGCCTATTCAGAGTCTGAGATGAAGAGGACTCTGTTAAGACCCATTGAAGAAGCCGTTGAAGCGCCATGGATAAGAGCTTGGAACTCAGCCTCCAAAGGGCAAGCAGCTAAGGAAGAAGTCCCCAGTCAGCGGATGAAATTGTTGTTTATGTCAGTGTTGTGGATACCTATCGAGATTTTTCCAGAGTGAGCAATAAAGTCGGCATCCACAAACACTAGGAAAGAAGCATCCTCAAGGGCGTGTAGGTGCTGGAGCAATGGTTTTGCAGGGCCAGTGTGGTAGTTATCCTGTAAGGATGTTATCGTGGAAGCTCTTTTGGTTATGAACTTCACCAGGACCGATGAAGGAGTTCTGGTGTTTGAATGGACCACTTTGTTGCGGGCTGTCCAGAGGTGCCATACAGCGACGCCATAGCTAATGGATCAGTGGCAGAGCTTTATAACATCCACAATCCATTCTTCAATATTGGTTGAGAAGAAAGAGGCATCAATGTTTAGTTTCAACCATACTTCTTTACTGCGAGTGCAATCTCACATGCAGTGGAGCAGGGATTCTTCATAATTGCTGCATTGCGGGCAGGTAGGGTTAACATCGAGGTGACGATGAATCTTTTCCGTATTAACCAGCAATGATCTATGAGCTAGGAGCCAAAGGAAGGTTTTAATTTTCTCTGGGGCTTTGAGTGACCAGATGTCTCTCCAAGGCCCAGTTGCGTGCGTTTCTTTGTCCTTGCAGATCCATCTATAAACTGACCTGGTGGAAAAGTCTCCTGAGGTTTCAAGAGGCCAGCACCAATTATCGTCTTCAACCTCCGGAGACGGGGGCGGAAGTCATTGGATCTTTAGCCAGCAATCATGAGGAAGGTATGATTGAATGAAGTCAGTATCCCAGTGACTGGAGTTGCTCACCATGAAAGACACTTTGAGGTCATCCAGCTCGGGTGGGATCTGAACATTGGGATACTTGGAGGCAATACTACTGTTGTCAAACCATCTGTCATGCCAGACGTTGGAAGTGTGCCCATTGTTAACAATTTTCATGCTGATAGCTTCGAGCGTGATGGATTAACTCTTAATGAAACTCCAAGCAGTGGAAGAAGATCCACTTTTGGCCTTTCCATCATGATGGTATTTACCTTTCATCACCTGTACCCAAAGTTTAGAGGGGCAAGTGAGATAAGTCCAGACATTTTTAAGCATCAGTGATCGATTCTGATCACAGGCATCTTTGATGCTGAGACCGCCCACATCTTTGGGGGATGTAACCTTGTTCCACGATACTAGTGATAGCTTTCTTTGCTCCCAGTTTCGGAGCCAAATAAAGCTTCTAACATGTCTATCCAACTCATCGCAAAGGCTTGGTGAGAGGATGACAGTTTGCATTGTGTATGTAGGGATGGATTGCAGTGTGGCTCTGGCTAGAGTGGTCCTGCCGGCGTGGATGAGATGCCTAGCAACCCAGATGTTAGTTCTTGATTTGAGGGAGTCCAGTATAATTGCATGTGTCAACTTGTTCACACGATGATGGAGAATAGGTACCCCGAGATATCTACCGAGATCCTCGGTGGAGGGGATCCCTAAGGACCTGCTTATGATATGTTTGTCTCTGGATAATGTGTTCTTGGAGAAGAAGCATCTTGATTTAGCAGTAGAAATAATTTGGCCGGAGACTTTAGAGAAGTCCTTCATAACCTTCTTCATAATTTTCACCTACTCGTTGGTCGCTTCACCTAGCAGCAATAGGTCATCAGCAAAGCAAAATTATGACAGTGGAGGACCATCTTTGGAGAGGCGAATCGGTTTCCATGAGCCATCAAGGACCGCATTGTGAATAGACTGTCTGAGGAACTCCATGTAGAGGACAAAAAGATAGGGACTCAGAGGATCTCCTTGTCAGACTCCTTGAGTTGCTTGAATAGCCTCTAATGGCCTACCCTCACAAAGAATTTGTGATGTACCTTTGGAAATAATTTGTAGGATGATATTTTGAATCTTAGTCAGTAAATTGGTCTTCTGCAGTGTGTCACTGATGAAGGACCAATTCATACGATCAAAGGCCTTGGCTAGATCAATTTTCGCTGCCATCCATTTCTTTTTGTCGGTTTTGAAACGCATTGAGTGGATTACTTCTTGCACAATCAAAATATTTTCAGCAATCTTCCTTCCTGGGATGAAACTGGATTGAAAGGGCAAGATCCAGTTGTGTAGGAGGGGCTTAAGACGCTCCACTAGAATCTTCGATATGATCTTCAGGAAATTGTTATTGAGTGAGATCGGCCTCAAGTCATTACAACTTTCTACTGGTTCTTTCTTAGGCAGTAGAATCATCCATGCCTTGGATAGCTCGGAATCAATGGTTTCAGAAGAGAAAATTGATGTAATTGTCCTGATAATAGATGTGCCCACAGTGGACCAGTTCTTCTATAGAAAATCATTGTAAATACCATCGGGGCCAGGAGCCATGGAGGATTTCATGTTGAAGACGGCGGTCTTCACTTCCGGTGGAGAAGGGGTTGCGTTGAGTATAGCCAGCAGGTTGTTGTTGGGGCTCTCGAATATGCCTGGATAGGATGGAATCATGTCCAGGGCGACCAGGGTGGTTGTCATCATCAGGTTGTTGAAGAAGCTCCACATGTGCAGTTTGATCTCCTCAGGGACAGTGATGAGATGACCCTCTTCATTTTTTATTGCTGCAATTTTATTACGGTGTCTCCTGGACTTGACGAAAGAGTGGAAGAATTTCGTATTGCCATCACCCAGCTTGAGCCAGTCCAGGTGAGCCTTTTGGCGCCAGTCGGCCTCCTCGAGAGCGAGAATTTTTTGCAGATTTTCTTGGAGCTTGATGGATCTGAGCTCATCAATGGGATTAGGGTTAGAGGGGATGCGTACCTGGATTCTGTTGATGGAGTTGATGAGAGATGCTTTCTCCTTATTTTGTGCCTTCATCGAGGAAGATGACCATTTGGAAATAGCCGGTTTGAACATTGTGAGGGCATCATAGAACTCCACATTCTGATCCCAGAAGAGGTCCAGTTATTGGTTGAAGTTGGGGCAAAGATTCCAGTTGGCTTTTGTTTTGAAAGCAAACTATCGTTTGCGTGTTGATGCATTGCTGGACATGAGCAGTGGGTTATGGTCTTAGAGAATGTGTGGCAAGATAGTGACAAAGGTATATGTGTTGTTGTCTAACCATGCTTCATTAACTATGAGGCGGTCCAATCATTCGAAGACATGTCGCTTTTGAAAAGTGAACCATTGGCCTCCAGCTTGTATTTCAGCGAGGCCGGTTTGAAGAAGGAGGTCGTTGAAGAGGATAGAGGTAGAGGAATTGAAGTAGTTTCTACCAGACTTCTCGGTAGGAGAAAGCATTGTGTTGAAATCTCCAAGGACTGTCCAAGAAGATGATATCGAAAGGGAAAGGTCCTTCAGGTGATTCCAGAGCAGCAGGTGAAGAGTAGGATTGGGACTGCCGTTGACGAAGGTGATGAAGGCGGAGCTGTTCACTCTACAGTGCACAAATTTTCTGTGATTCAAAAGTATCTCCACAGAGATGGCATGCTGGTCCCACAGAATCCAGATGCCGCCTGAGAAACCAATGGCTTCGACTCTATGAGAGGAATTGAAGCCCATTCTTCTAATAATAGAATCTGCTTTGTCACCACTACAGCGAGGTTCGAGGATGGCGAACAAGGAGAGGTTGAAGGTTCATTTTAGATATTTCACATAGTTGATCTTGTCATCAAGGCACGCACCTTGAATATTCTAGGAGATGTAGTTCATTTTTGGAATATTCGGGAGGTCGGGTGGACTGTAAGTTAAGGGATTACATATTGGAGACCAACAGCAGTTCCGCTAGCCTCCTCTGTGGTATTGCTAAATAGTCGACGAGCTTCAGCTATTTTATCACCATCGGTGGGATACGACACCTTGCCCTTCTTTCCCGTTCTATCTAGACTGATGGGGATGGTCTGATAGACTACCCATCTATTCCTGAGTAGAGGACCAACATGTCTGTTGGAGTCGATAAATGGGTTGCTGAAGCAGAAGGAGGGTACTGAAGCCTTGGTCGATGATGATTCCTGCGACCTACCAGTGGTAGTGTTGTTGCCGATCAAGATAATCATAGTGTTGTTTTTCTCGGGGACCTGGGGTTCCTGAGATGTGGCCTTTGAGGTTGAAGACGAGGCTTGAAGTTGTTTTCTTATGGCCTTCCTATTCTGCACCGTTGTCCACTCCTCATTGTCAAGAAGGGGTGGTGGTGCAGAGTTCTCTGGAGGAAGTGTCGAGTTCCTCAGGACCTCACCAAAAGAACCTGCAGCGGGGTCAGAGCCTTGTTGGGAGGGGTTGTGCGATGGCTTCAGTTTTTTCCATTCTGGCTTCTTAGCATGCATCGCCAGTGAGAACGGCACATCAGTGTTGGGTGAGTCCTTTGTCATCACTGTTGTTGCAGTAGCGATAATTGTGTGGTTGCAGTCGGCCTTAACATGGCCGATTCTGCCACATTTAATACATATCGATGGAATGGATTCATATTTAATGCTAAAGATCTCATCATTAATGTTGATCACAGGTAGTAGAGGTTTAGGATGTATCAACCTCTATCGCTATTCGAGCAAATTTGCCGTGATTACCCAATGCAGTCATAGAGTCAATACGCAGCGTCTTACCAACTACGTCGCCAATAATCCTAAGCAACTGAGTTTGGAATAGGTGGACAGGGAGTTCTGGGATGTAGATCCATACTACCAGCTTCCGTGGGAGCATGTCCGAGGGGCGGAAACTAGGGCACCATGACGGCACTGATAGATAATGACCAAACAAGGTCCAAGGACCGTTGGTGAGGACACTGATGTAGTCTTCTTCATTGTGCAGTTGAACAATGTAATAACCTTTTTTAAGATCGATGATGCGCAAGTCATTGGTCAGATGCCACATCGCTACTAATCTGTTGAAGAGGACCTTGTAACCGACGTTGATCCCAATGGCCTTGAGGATCACTGCATGTTTCCAAGGTTCGATTAGGGGGGTGAAGGCCGCATCTTTCACCTTTATTTTAGGCATCTTTCCAGAGGTGTCTATTATAAGGTCGTCCACCTTTAGGATGTACGGCGGGGTTGCCGGAGTGGGTCTTCTGTTGTTTCCTTTTATCGCATCGCAATAGGACTTAGGGTTCTCTTGACTTACAGCGTCGACATACTCTTCCATGGCTTCATCCACTGTTTCGGCCTCCGTTGGAGGACAATGTGGTTGTTGCTCACTTATCTCGTTGTGGTTTTCATTGCTAGTGGGGTCGCGGCTACCACGACCACCGCCACCCCGCCCGCGTCCTCTTCCCCGCTCTAGAAATATGCTAGGGCTGGTGCTCTTATCGAGATATGATGCATCATCTAATAATTCCCTTTGACTCAACAAAACTCTTAAAATTTAATAATTAGAGGTTAAATGGTAAACCAGCTCTGGTACCAAATCGAATGACCCCTCCCCTTGTTTTCCCCTATTCAGGCGAACTGAGAAGGCAAGGGCCTTTACCAATAATATAGGATCGAAGGTTTAGCAAATAACCAGAAATAATTAATAAATTTTCACTGAATAGGAATGACTTTGTACAAGATTCACTTTCTACAAGGAATTACACAATATGATTTTCTAGAGTTTACAACATGAAATAAAACTAAATAAATCCTCCAGAGATTACATACTTCTTATTTTTTTGGTGCCTTCTTCATGAGTGTCTTCTTTCTATTAAACTTGCAGCAATGATAGAAGATTATCCTAAAACACCAAAAAACAAAATAGTTGGTCAATGTAACAACTCATACTGGTATGTGGGGGAAACAAAATGTTCGCATCTACTTGTAGCAACATATCCACAGCAATTATTATGACAGAAGCAAAATTTATCATTTTCTTCAAAACTCCTCAACCCATTTTTACTCAACCCATGGGTTACCCAGTCTTAGGGTTTTATCCCTAAAGTGTACTATAGGCCACCTCTCAATCTAGAGCTAGCTGTCACATTGTCCACCTCTTAATTTAGAGCAATGTGCCATGTTGGTCTTCCCAACCTGAGGCATGACCTCAAAAGACCTTCACAATCTAGAGCTTGGTCTAAACTTTCCAATCTGGGGCCTGGTCCTTAGTCATCACCATGACTATTCATTTCTTTCTATTCTTAAACTTCCAGGGTTGTTATGTGGGGTTTGAGCAAGTTACAAGTGTATAATGTGATAGCCATAGGGACTTTATAGATTGCAGGAATTAAATAAGCATGCAAGCATTTAATTTCAACCAATCCAAAAAACTTCAAAAAATGTTGGGAATCTAATGCAGTTATTCATGGGTATAACCACATACCTTGATCAGGTGTATTGGATGTCCAAGCAAGAGTAATCAAGAATAACCAAACAAGCAACCAAGCAATTATCCTGAAAGTTAAAGAAGTACACCCATGTATTATTATTTTATCCAAATCATCATTATAACTGACTTGGGTCTCAAGTTAGGGTTTCATTAAGATTCAATTAGGGTTGTATCTTCTTAAACTTTAATTATCAACATTCATGCCTTTTCAATTTACAAACCCTAATCTTAACATTAACAGCACTTGAGTCTCAAAGAAACCCTAATTCATCAATTATTGGGTTGCTAATTATCAAACCAGATCCACGTTATCCTTTTCATCAAAAAGGGAATCTTTGATTATTCAGATTAATTGAACATGTTAATATCATCAAAAGCTAGAAATTAGGGTTTTCATTCATTAGACACATTAAAGATGGTAACTTTGGGTACGTTTTGAACTAGAGTCAGATCTGGGTTTTGATTATATTTTTATTAAAATTCTTTCATTTTTTATCAACTTTCATATATAGTTTGTCTCAATCCGAGTTACCAATAATTAGTTGTGATTTTACAAAATTATCATTAATGGGCCAATGAGGATAAGCCACGTTAGTAAGTATATCATATAAACTGAGCAAGCCCAGTCAGCCGTGGGATCAGCCTTGATTCTATGGGCTTGCATCAACTAGGAGCATGGACCCGCGTGGCTGTGGCTAGGCGAAAGGACCAAAAGATATAATTGTCCTTCCCTCTTATCATTGGAGTCAGGGGTAAAGAGGTAATTTTGTGTGACCTTGTCTTCGTCCCCCCTTTCTTTTGTTCTTCCACCGCGAACAAGGCTTTGTCGGGCTATGGAGTCATTGAATCCAAAGATTGACTTCACACTTCAAGACCTGAGAGGGCGTAGTAGTATTACAGGCCCCTCCATCGCACACTGTTGAACCCATAGATGGTCTCCAAAATGATGGAGAGGCAAGGATATAGAAGGAGGGGATTTGGGTTGTTGGCAGTATTCACGGCAAAGTTATGGTAAGGGAAAAAGAAGAGAAGCAAGTAGGTGATTTTGGAAATTCTTTAAATGTCATGGCCATGCTCATGGTGCCTATGATCTTGAGAAGAGGCTTTGGGTTCCTTTTATAGGTATGAGCAAGCAAGGGGTCCCCTTTGTCATTAATGGAGTTCTCCCTTCAGTGAAGATTCTGGGAAAACTCAATCTCGCATCAGAATGAGTGAAATTAGGGGTAGGTCAATCTATTTTAACCTCCCAAATTCAAAGGAAGGGGTCTCGAGTGTGAGCAAAGTTTGGAGAGAGAAGGAGAGGGATTGAGGACTCGCAAGTTACTGTAGCATGGATTTCCTATTTGGGTGGAGGTAGGAGATAAGCTCTTGATCATTGGATTCACGATCCAAGGGACCATATTGAGTGTGACATCTAAGGGGCCGAGAATAAGTTTCCAAAATCAATTTATAGGGTGACACTTAATACATTACCTAGTAATCCTTCTCACTTTAATAAAACTTCAATAATTCATATATCTCTCTCCTTTTCTCCTTTTAATCCCAAATTTTAAGGGAAAGTTTTAAATGACTTAATATATACATGTGAAAAGATTGGGACCAAAATTCAAAAAGAAAGATTCCTTTTCTTAACATGAAATTATTCTCTTTATAAGGCATCTTTCAAACATTAAAACACATCTTTTCTCTTTCTTTCTTGTCCAGTATCTTTATTTTGGATATTCATCTTATTAGAAACCATGTGCAAATGAAAACTAATTAATAGTGGCCATCCATGCCACTTTCTAAATTATTCTACACAAATATATGTTAATGTGAGTTAATATGTGATATTGAACTCATGTGATATTTATAGTCTGATCTAGTTCAAGAAAAGTAGATCAAATATTAAGAGGATGATCATTTTTGCATCAATCTCAATGGCAATGCCTCTGACAAAGGGACTATACGATCATGGTAAAATGGGTCACTATACATATTGAAGTTGTTCTCTAACTTATTCATATTACTTTAGTAGCAATGATTTGTTTCTAGATATAGATTTTTGCTTTTGTAGTTTATAACACCACTTCAAACATAATAAAGAACATATGGTTTCACACACATAAGGATGCTTCAAGGAATTACAGTTAGCAAACATACATATGATTAGAAAGTTTTGAATCATTTATAGGTTGATTCCTACCAAATCTTGTGATTGGGCAAGCCAATCGGCTAATTGGATGGTTTAGTCAGCTGGTTAGATTTAATGTCAATCAGTTGACTAGTCACAAAATAATTAAATGACAAGTCAGATGACTAGACAGTCTAGATGGGAGAATATGTGAAATTAGGGTTTAACAAGAATTGGAAAGATACAATTGATTTGTAATCAAATTGAGCAACTTAAAATTGGGACAATACTTGTTGAATAAACAAACTAGGTGAATGGATTGCCCAGGCAATCGAGTGGGTTAGTGAGTCATCCAATTCATTAATGAACCAGCATATTGGGAAGCATGTCTGAGTTTTTTGGTTTGTTTTGAATTGTGAGTTACGAATTGATTAGGATTGTATTTTTGGAACATCAAATGTAAGAAAATCATTTATTGTCCAAATCCAAACTCCAAATGACTAGAAAGTCCATTGAAAAAGGACCCTAGCATCCATCATCAGCATGGTAATATTAAAGTGCATATGTGGAAGCATAAAAGTTTATCATATATGAACAATTAACTAGATACATACACAAAAATATCACCATTCAACAAGTATTATTATTATAAACATTTTTTATTACATAGTCTCAATTGCATATCAAATAGTGCATTATATAACACAGATCACGTACATTAATCTAGGATCTTACAAAAGGTACAACCTAAACTCCTGTTCACAAGCCAACTTCTCCCAAGCTATATCTAAACCTAAAACATATGAGAACCAAGTGTATCAACACACAAGTGCTGAGTATAGGGTAGAAAGATAGATATATAAAAAAATTTGATAATTTGAACATATTTGCAATTTAAAAAACAAGAGTAATAAGAGGTAAGTACTTAGAAAAATAGAAACCCAAGTATTAGTCATTTTACTCTGCTATACCAAAAATATCATGTACCATAAGGTCTTTGACGAACTTTTTGTTGGAACCAAGAGGGTTCTTAAGGCTCAAAGTCATTATCTAAGCCTATTTCTACATGATGTACCTCAAATGGCCAAAGTCGATCAAACCTTGTTTTAAAATTTGCATAGTGGAGATCTATATTATGTGTTTAAGTTATTAAAATGATGAGGGAAAAAAATCAAGTACAATACTACAATGCTACATGATAATATTTGAGCAAGTAAACAAGCATACATAAACATCAAGGTTCAAGCAACAAAACCATAATCACATAATTATTAAAACCCAGATACCTTATTTGGAGGTTCTTAACCTATCCTTGACCATCTAGATCACAACCAACCACCTAAGAAGATAATACCACATGCATGTATTATATTTTCATCACTAACCCTAAATAGTTATATTTAAGGTTATCTTATGTTCCAAGTTGGTCATTGCTACATTTGATGGTCTTTTACTGATTTAGGTCCAACTTGAGTTGCAATTGAAGTTTCATATCAATTTGAGGTCCCATTCATTTTCTATGATTATTTCAAGGTTTGAAGATACTTGCTTTTTAGTGTGAAATGACTCATAATAGGGAAAATAAGATTATGGTTCATCAAGTCAAGAGATACAAACATGGAATATGATTAAGATCAGAAGAATTAGAACAATATTAGAATATCTCAAAGATGACTTGATGGTCACCTAAGTCTATTTTTGTAAGATTCAACATTATCAACATACATTCCAAATTCCAACATATAAGACGTATGCCATTAGGTTTTGTGATGTGGATTAGATGGGATATCCACATCAGATTGATCACAAAGCATAAATAATTCCCTAATTTGCAAGGGGAAAACATACTAATAGGATCTTCAACAAGATTTAAAAATACAAGATCATAACAAGTGGATATAAACCACATTAGGTCACAAAGGTGGTCTGTTAACACATGAACAAAAGATAGCAAAATTGCATATGTTGTTGACAAACATGTCACATAGCATCATATTATTATTAATTTAAACTAAGATGGAGAGTGGTGTGTAGTTAGGTAAAAGATATCATTTGATCAATGTATTACCATTCGTTCCATACATAGGTCATAAGCATGCATATCATGCCAAAGGGACCAATAAGATAATAGGAAAACATGTGTTAATATGTGGGTCCTAGAGGGAATGAAGATATAGATTTTAAATTATGAGAAACTATGATGTGATTTATAGGCATGATTAGCAAAAGGAACAAAGTTCATCATTAATATCTGAATTACAAGTCATATTTATGAAATTAGAGGCATCCATTGAGCAATAGGGGTGTTTTGAACCTTTATGAAGTTCAAAAATGCACAAAGTTGCTGATTTGAGGATTAGGAGGTAGGTTGGTCACTAAATTAAATATTTATAATGGACATGTATAATATATAGTCAAACATAGACAAAGATCACATCTTTATAGGAAATAGGAAGACTAGAAGTAGATTTAGGGTTTGTGTCCATTTCACAATGAAAGCAAATGAATTTGATGTATAATTTCACATAAATTTGGATAGGAAGTAGAGAGATCTGAGTTATATAAGTTCTTGCATGAGACTTTAAAAGGGCCCTTGGATGAGAGATCAATGGGTCATCAAATTGTGTACTCATGAAATGCCATCCCCCTGCCCTCGAGTGGGCTAGGCCCACTATGTTGGCCTTTAGGAACTGGACCAGAATCATGCATGTACATATCCCTACTCAATTCCTATGCAGTCTTACAAATCTTAGTGACCAAAATGTTTGCAGCAGTGGTGGGAGCTCCAGCAAACTCTACATATGGGTGTTGCTGCACGTGACAGAGTCTTGTAGGCTCCTGTCCCACCTTGTCCGGGCCTAGCAAAGCCAACAAGGTCATTTAGAGTTGTCGGGGGTAAGGGAAAGACCCTAAGGAGGAAGAGTGGTGGTTCCATGGATACTGCTTAGGTTTGAGGAAGAAGAAGAAAGAGAAGAAATGGGGTTAGAGGGCACAAAAGGATGGGAAATAGGGAAGAAATGTTGAGAGAAGAGAAATAAAGAGAATAAAATTCTAACTTGTGCTTGAGAAGGTGAGTAGAGGGAGATCCAACCTCCTCTATTTTTACCAATCATGTGGTTGTATGGAGTTAGGGGATGACTCCCTCACCCTTGAATCCAAAGGGAATCTGTGGATTCCTAACACAACTCTCTAATTTGTGAAGAGGGGTTGCACTAGATCATTAAGATGTTTAAGTGAAAGAAGCACAAAGTTGTGCTTATTGGACTAATTTATAAATGCATACATTTTAATCCATAGCTCTAATTTGCATGAAATGCACATTGTTGTGTCACAAGTGTCCTCCTCTTATTGTATAACACATTTGAGAATAAAGTGAGGAGGTTGAGGATTCTCATAATTTAAAAATCATTCTAGAAGTTGATTTTGGCACAATGCAGCACATTAAATTATAAATAAGCAATTTATAAGTTCCACATCCACAATTTCATACCAAGATGTGCCAGTTAATTCAATTGATCGAGAGGAAGGTCATTGAGAGTAAAAGTGAATTAGTTTAGTGAAGAATAGTATTATTTCAAGAGAGAGATAAATTCATGTTGTTACATCAAAGCCCATGACTCTCATTTAAAAAGGGGCAGATGCCCAAGGGAAGACATGCACATTGAGAGATAGGTTTTTTAAGTTTTCTTCCTATTGGAGAGAGAAAAACTTGCAAGCTCTAGAGGAGGGTGAATAGAGCATATCAATTTCTCATTAAAAATAAGATGTTAAATGTAAGTGAATTATGGATTTGAATTGTAGACAAACAACCACCATAAGAGATGCAAAATTTAAGGTGGATCGAGCATAAAAACCTATACATTTATCCTAGTAATTACCTACTAGGATTTCAAACAATTTACCTTTATTTACCTCACAAGGACAAACATAAAATACAATTTTTTACACCTCTTCGTCCATCATTACAGAACAGCACCAATCACTTCACCTCTTCTTTGATAGATGAATAAGTGCACTATTACCACACCTCTTCTTTAATGGTT
This sequence comes from Alisma plantago-aquatica, assembly GCA_963693085.1. Classification (NCBI taxonomy): domain Eukaryota; kingdom Viridiplantae; phylum Streptophyta; class Magnoliopsida; order Alismatales; family Alismataceae; genus Alisma; species Alisma plantago-aquatica. The sequence continues at coordinate 1,115,299,937 of OY856410.1, forward strand.
GTAGAAGAGCACCAAAGAGAAGACACCTTCTTCTCCTATTAAGCCTCTGGATAGAGCTTCTTGCATGAAGTAGCTCTGAATATGGTAGAGAAATGAGGACAAGGTTAGAGAAAGGAAATTATCAATTTATCTCATTAAAATAAAAAATATCATATAATCAAGCTTATGAGGCACATACACATGAATTAGAACAAAGAACATTGATGTGGACTAAGGCACTTGTGTGGAGCTCAGATTTTTCACTAGTAGGATAAGTAAATTTTGTAGCTAAGCTCAATGTAGAAATTCTTACAAAGCTCAAGTATTGTATCCTTTAGAAGCTATCCTATTTATAGAAAATAATCAAGAAGTGTTTACATAGCTATTGAAAGGTCTATATCCGAGGCTAGTGCTCGACTAGTGTCTAGAGAGTGATTAGTGAAAAAATGGCTAATTGTGCACTAATTGAAAAGTTTGCAGACTACCAGTTGGTCAGAACTTCTTTTTTATCAACCCCTCCATCGGTCAAAAAAGAGTTCAGTGGAGAGGCACTCTGTATGTAAGTTTAATTGGAGTCTAACTATAGGTCAAAAAGTATTTTCATTGAGCCATTCTTAGTCAAAAAATAGCTTGACTAAAAATTTCCATGTAACATGTCATTTCAATTTTTGGAAAACCTATCTAATATTTTTCTACAATAATGTCTAACCATACTAAACACCTAATATAAGTGTCAAAATGAGTTTGGATATTTGGGATGAACTCACCATTTTATTTTACATAATATCTAGGAAAATAAAATTTTCCTTATACAATGGCATACGTACAATTTGATCAAATTTCACACAAGATATGCAAATAAGATCATATAATCTTCTCTAAATATGCCTTGATACCTAAAAAAATTGTATATCACATTAGAACCACAACTAGAAAATATTATCATCATCAAAAGAAAAAGTCACATAATATCCAATTTAGCCAACCATCTCCCCCTTTTTGAAGATGACAAACATTTCTAAAAAGAATTATGCAAATAAAAATTTTATACATAAATGATGCTATGAAGCTCCTAGAAAAGTGTGTATGGTTTTCATTTGAGAGGAGTGGCACATTGCATCCATCTTTCAAGTGAGTTTATACCCATTCATATCAAAAATTGTATAGCTTGTGATACTAAGAGAAGGAGCAACATTATCCATCTTAGTTAAAACATAGAATTTTCACAACATATATTTCTCCCCCTTTATCATATACAAAAAGTGGGGTTGTAAGAAAGGTGATCCCCCTAAATGTGATAGTCACTCTTAATATCATATCCATGTATAAGCAATGAGACAATAATAAATTTGGAGAAGCATAATATCTCAATTTTAGTTGTAAGGGAGCACACAAACATATATTGGATAAGACAATGAAGAACAAAGATGCCTAGAAAATAAGAAAGATACAAAGTTCATGTCAAATATAACAACTAAGATACATGTCAAGGTATCTTACTACAAGAGCTAGAATCATATGATCATATCTAAACAACTATGTTCACACAAGGTGAAATATGTGGTTGATGCTACCAAAATTTGGAATCATGACCCAAGAATTAGGTGGAACCATAACATTTCATGAAGGTCTCCCAGTCCAAAGCCTTAGTAGTCATGAGTGCATATGCTCTAAGAAATGTTGGAACATGGTTGAAATGGAAGTCTGTCACAATGTCTTGAAGATGCTCCATAGAGAAATGAGTATGATGAAGTATGTATGGCATGGAGTGGATTGAGTGTAGTCATGACCTGGGATAAAGGGTGCAATGCATTCGGTAGAGATGGGTAGGATACTTTCCCGCACAATTTGGAGTTTAAGCATTCATGCAGTTATAGAGCATACATTATGGTAGTATGCCATGTGCCTCCCAACTTGAAAAGAAATACCCTTAAATTATACAATATCATTGTCATGGTTGCATGAATAAGGATGAGGAGGTGTTCACTTTAAGTGCCTTCTTCAACTCTAGCACATTTGTAACCAAAATCAAGACTCGGCTTTCCAATGATGGTGAGATTGATGGTGTTTGCAGAATGGCTAGTAGGATATCCATGTCGAAAAGATGGGCATCAAGACATTGCTCAATGAAACCACAAATGGAATCCAAAAGAGGAGGGGATCCCTAGAAGTCAACCATTTCCTTGAGGATGTCGCACAAAGTTGATAGGAATTTCATTTAGAATGGCATAAGTGAGGATCATGTGGAACTCAGGTACTTCACTTTTATTGGCATGGGACATTATGTTTGAGATTAGGGTAATGTTTATCATGTCTGCTTTTAGAATAAAGAAAGACACAAAATATGACCCACATGTATCATGATTTGTAGCACCCAAAAGAAATAAGGATTGATGAATAGAGGAAAGGTTAACATGTGTGCCTTTGTATTCAGAAATACCATTAAGAGGATTGATAGAAGTGAAATCAAGAAGGCTGAAATGATATTCATCACCAAGTTTAAGGCAGGTTCAGATCTTAGATTCATTAAAAGTACTTGTGAAACCATTAATCATGGAACAATATGCAAAATACACTTGATTCACAACATGTAGGTTGGCATTAAACTCATGAATAACTCTAGTGCACCAACTATGGTTGGAAGAAGTGATAAATATAAGATGCATAGATAGTCAAAGAGAGATTTGAGACCAAGAACCTTGGCAGGGGAGTGAAGATCCACTTGATGTTTTGGAAGAGGTGGATGGGTAGAAAGATCAAGAAACTTGTTGTCGATGGCGGAGTTGATGAATGTGATGTCATTGATCACCAACGTTGTGTTTGTGGGGGCCTTCTCAGACTTACTTTTATTGCTGCCAATAAGAGAATGAGTTTTTATTGAAGCAGAGTGGTGGAGAAAAGAATAAAATGAAGTGGAGGGGGCCAGTTACTAAAAATGGTCAAAGGAATGTAGAGAAGATCGCCCAAGAGGAGTGGAAGAAGTTTACAAGTGAAGTTGTGAAGAATAGAGTCATTTGGGTATTACTTATAGGCATCTGTGTGGTCCTCAGTCAAACTCTTTTTTGATCTGGGAGGGAAAAAGTCAAATAACTGCTAGTTTTGGTCAAGATACCTCAAACTAGGACTCCGCTGATCGAACTTCTTTTTGACTGACCGGGACCTCAGTTGAAATCTTTTTTGACCAAAAAATTATTTATAACTCATTTTGACAAAAATGAAACTAGAAATTATGAGATATATGTTATTGATACATGGGTTTCAAAAAGTTTGAAATGCATGAGAAATGAAAAATAAAAAAGTTCAGACTTTATTTTATTATTTTTGAGGCATAATTAAATTGAAATAGTTAAAAATACACCAAAATGAATGTTTAAAGAGTAGAAAGATGATCAATATGATAAGAAAAATAGAACTTTGAGATTTTCATTTGAGAATAGATCAAATAAACATCTCCCAGAGGAACAATGTGCAATTTGTCTCTAAAACTCTAAAGTAGTCATGAGCAAGAGGTTTTGTAAATATGTCTGCCAATTATTTTTTTGTATCTACATGATGTAAGCATATCTTATTTATCAATATGATCTCTAAGAAAATGATGTTGAGTTTACATATGTTTCGCACAACTATGAAAGATTGTATTATGGGCTAGATTGATGGAACTTGTGTCATCACAAAAAAATGGGAGTCATGGTTGGAGTGAAGCCATAATCTCTTAATACTTGTTTCATCTATAGGACTTGTACACAACAAGATTGGCAGCCATATATTTAGCTTCATTGGTAGGCAGGGCAACTGTCTTTTGTTTCTTACTAAACCATGATACTAATGAATTTCCAAGCAAGAAACAAGCACCACTAGTACTTTTATGATCAAGTTGGCATACATCATAATCAGCATCAATAAATGTTTGCATATTAAATTTTTTATCCTTAGGGTAAAATATACCATAATTTAATGTGGAAGCCAAGTATTAAAACATTATTTTGACTGCAATTAAGTGAGATTTCTAGGGTTTGATTTAAAGAGAGCACATAGGCCAATAGCAAACATAAAGTCCAGCTGAGAAGCAATTAAGTATATTAAATTTCCGATCATACACCAATATAAAGATTTTGAATTAGTTGACCAACCCCATTTTTATCAATTTTAGTAGAAGTGGACATAGGACTACAAACATGTTTACAATTATGCATGTTGAATCTTTTAAGAAGCACTTTAGTGTATTTTTCTTAGTATAGAAAGGTCCCATAAGGGGTTTTCTTATTTCAAAGCCCAAGAAAAATGTCAATTCATCCATGAGGCTCATTTCAAATTACTTTTGCATAATATCACTAAATTGAGAGCATAATTATTTGTGAGATGCTCCAATTATTATCATCAATATATATTAGAACAATAAGAAAAATATAGTCATATTTCTTGATGAATAAGTAGAATCAGAATTGGAAATGATAGATTCATGTTCAAAAAGAAACATTCAAAATCATTCATACCAATTTCTAGGAGCTGGTTTTAGCCCATATAATGCCTTTTTGAGTTTATAAACACGATCAGGATGATGTATATCCTCAAAACCTAGTGGTTGAGAAACATAAAATTCCTCCTCAATTATTCCATTTAGAAAAGAATTTTTGCATCTAAATGAATACTTTGATATTTTTGTAAGTGTCTAGGGCTAAAAGCTTTCTAATAGATTCAAGACATGTAATTGATGCATATGTTTTATCAAAATATATTTCTTCTAGTAAATTATAACCTTGAGCAACCAGCCTAACTTTATTTCTTACTACTTTTCAAACTTCATTTAGCTTATGACGAAAGACCCATTTAGTACCAATGGTCATTTTATCTTTATGTTTTGTCACTAAATCATGTACATCCTTTTAGTAAATTGATTTGGTTCTTCTTCCATGGTACTTATCCATTAGTCATCTTTAAGAGCTTCATCTACCATTTTAGATTCAATGATCGATACAAATGACATATTTTCTTCATTCGTAAATGATGATTTAGTTTCTAATTTGTCAAGAGGATTGCCAATGATTAGTTCTTGAGGATGATATTTAATTAACTTAAGAGGGAGAGGAGATTCTGATTTTTGTTGATTTTCAATGACATTGTCGCCTTTTGTTCCTATGGTCAAGTCTTGTATGATTGGGAATGTACCATTATCTAATGCATTCTTTTGTAAACTTTCATGGAATTTAATAATAATTGATTCTTTAACTTTCTTAGTGATGAGATTATAGATTATATAAGCTTTTCTTGTGGTTGTATATCCTAAGAAGAAATCCTTTTGTGAATTTGGATCAAAATTGTCTTATCATCCTTGGTAAGTTGTTCCAAAGGTATCAAAATAGTCAAATCTAGGATTGTTAGACAAAAGAAGTTCATACATAGTCATTTTAAGATGAGAATGTATGGAAACATGACTTTGTAGATACATGGAGTATTTATGGCATCGACCCACTATGTTTTAGGATTATTATGTTCCAAAAGCATAGTTCTAGCCATTTTTTGTAAAGATCTATTCTTTTGTCAACAATACCATTTTGTTGTGGGGTTTGTGGTGAAGAACAAATATGACCATATTCATTTGAAGAATAGAATTCCTCAAATTCCTGATTTTCAAATTCTCCACCATAAACACTATAGTAAAAAATTTTGTTTGAGATTCATTCTCAACTCTTATACAAGATTTGACAAATATGTTAGTTGTGTCATCCATCCCAACTAAGAAAAGTACACATATATATCTATTGTAATCATGAAAAATTCAAAACAATATGTTTTTCCACCAATTGATTGTGCCCTCATGGGACCAAATAAGCAGGTGTGAATAAGTTTGAGTGGTATAGATGTACTAATAAAAGATTATGACTTGAAAGAATTTTTTGTTTGTTTGCTTACAGTACATGGATCACAATTTTTAGGTTTGTCAAAAGCAATTTTAGGCAATCCTCTAACAAAGTCAAGTTTAAGTATCTCTTTAATCACATTAATGCTAGTATTCCCTAATTTGCTATGCCATAAGGATTGAACAACATCATTTGCAGTAGGGCATTTTCCTTTGATAGGATCAATAGAATTGGTTCTAAGAATATATAGATTTCCAATTCTTTTTCCTTCATAAATAACATCATGAGTGTTTTTTGTCAAGTAATTTGCAATAAAATTTATTGAAATGAACATCATATCCACTATCACATGTTGACTAACCCTAAATAGGTTATGATGTAATCCATCAAATAGCAGCACATTTTAAATTGTAAGTTTAGATCTAACATTACATATTCCAATGACCATCCCTTTTCCATTGTCACCAAATCTAACAGGTCCACTCATGTTCTTTTAAATTTTTATGGATACATTTTTATCTTTAGTCATATGTTTTGAGCAGCCATTGTCAACAACGCATTCTTGCAAATACAAGAGGTTTTGATACCCAAGTAGAGTCCTTGGTTGTTAAGATAGGAAACCAAGAAATAAATTCATATTTTGGATTCCTATAATTTAGACAATAACTAACAAAAATGTGTTCATCTTATTTTAGAGAGAATTTAATTCTTATTTAGTCCAATAGATGATTTAATTAATAATGAGTCAATAGTTTAAAAGAAATTTGATAAAAACATTTGTAGTAGATCTATAGTTTGATCGACATGCCCCTCTGTCAAAATGTTTTTTTATCAAGCGGCGGTATGTAACAAAATTTAAATCTTCTTGCTTTTTGTTTGAACAAATATATACAATGTTATCATATTAACTTGAAATACTTACTTAAAGACATAATCTCAAGCAACCTCCTTACTTAATTTTGAATAGTATTTTTGGGAACCCAAACCATGTCCTTGGATTCATTATTGTAGTAAGAGCATTGAATTAGTAATATTTAAGACGTTTACAATAATGACAATATATATGAAGCATAAGATTTTATTTTAAAACAACTTGGGAAGTAACTTTAGGAGTGACTGCTTTATATCTAGGTTGAGTTTTGTCTTTTAGTACATAGCTTAATCCTCTTTTCCCAACTTGTTTACATGAATTATGCAAAATATTGTCAAGATCTTTGTTTCCATGCATGATTTTATTGATGGTACTTTGTTGTAAGATATTCTCATTAATCAATCTAGATACATCCCTTTTAAGATACACAACATTTAATGACTATGTCTCTTTCAGATATAAACGTAACATAGTTTGAGTGATCGCATGAAATAGTTTGAGTTTATAATTATGGGTTTTTGTTAAAGTTTAGAATTTTGGGAAGATAAATGAGCATTATTTTCTTCAAGATCAGAAATTTTACACTTGAATCCATCATTAGAAAATTTTAAAGTATCATTTTTAGAAGCTAAATTATCAATATCAACACAAAGTTCATCAATGATTTTAGCGAAATTCTTTTTATTATTTTTGCATTCAATAAGGTTGTTATTTGTATCTTTAAGAATGTTAAGAATTTTCTTATTTAGGTAAATCATATTTGCCTACCTCATTTGGAGATTCTTCCTCACTACATTTGGCCATAAAGCATTCCATCACTTTTGTATCCTCATTCTCATGTCCACTTCCATCACTTTATGAGTCCCAAGAGACTTTGTAAGATTTGTCATCCTTCTTGTGGTTTTTCTTCTTGAAGGGTATCTCACCTTTTTTCTAGATTTGGACATTCATTTTTTGTGTGTCCCTTCTTTCCACATTCAAAGATCTAGAAGAGGAAGAAGAAAAACTAGTATTTTTGTTAGAAGGCGATGATGGCGATAGAGGGGGAGCTCGGAGGAGAGGCGATGATGGCGACGGCAGCACAACTGGGGGGGAGGGGGGACTGGAAGAGGGCCAGATCCGTCTGTTTTTGAAGGGGAGCATCGGACAACGGAGTCCCATATGAACAAGGAAGTCTATACCGAGATGGATTCTGGAGGTAACACGGGCGTTAGGGTTTTGGTCCCAGAGATCAGATTGCAGTTCCAGTATAAAGGCATGAGGGGAGGACAAGGATCTGACTCCATGGATGAGGACAGCGTCGTCGGCGCCAAGGGCGGAACGGTGGCTGGAAGTAAAAGACCTAGATCTACGGAGGGTACCCCCCAGCGGGCTCCCGTAGAAGACATGAATACCACAGGGGCGGACGACAGGAAGGCTTGGGCTGGAGGAGCCAATGATAAACCTTTATTCAATAAAGTTATAGCGGGGGAGGACTATGTGGAAGTGGATCCTAATACTACGATGCTGGAGACATTGTTCGAATCACATCTGCATGATCATGAGGTCTCTCTGAGAAGTAGCACCGGAACACCTATTCTTACGATCAACGAGGAGACAGAAGAGAAGCTTGCCAAACCATGGCAATATGCAGTAGTCGTCAGATTGATAGGAGGAAGCATAGGGTATATGACCCTGAGGGAGAGGATCAAAATGATGTGGAACATCACTGGAAGGTTTAACATGTTTGAACTGGATATGGGCCACTTTGTCGTCCAACTTTCATGCAGGAAGGATTATGAGATGGCTATGGCAGGAGGTCCCTGGAAGATTTTTGGCTGTTGCCTAGTCATTTGGGATTGGAACCCGAGGTTCATACCATCCAAGGAGATGTCGCAGTACATTGTCACCTGGGCAAGGATTATGAATCTGTCGTTGCACCTGTATGTCGAAACCATATTTGAGTACATTGGCCTGGCGCTGGGAGGACTATTCAAAGTAGATGAACATACTCAAAGGCGTTCAAGGAGCAAATTTTCCAGGCTGGCGGTAGAGTTTGATAAAAGGAAAGAGCTAATCAGGTCCATAATAATTAATGACCAGGAATATGAGGTCATATATGAAGTGTATCCTGACACGTGCAGCGTGTGCAAGGAGCTCGGACATCACAGCACACGTTGCCCACAAAAATAGCAGCAGGACAACCAAGGACGGAGAAGCGATAATAGGCAGAAGGAGGATGATGGTAGAGAGGACTGGCAGACGCAAAGGAGAAGAGGGAATGGTAAGAGAGGAAATCAACAGAATGATCGAGGGCCCACAAAATTGAACAGCAGTAACAGGTTCGAAGGTCTCAGTGAAGGAGAGGAAGGGGGTGACGAAGACAGGACCGTAAACGATACAAACGATGAACCTATCATAACACAGAGTCAAGACAACAAGGCAAAATCTGGAAAAAGAAGAAGAAGGTTGTTTAAAAGAGAAACAACTCTGCAGACAACAAGCGAGAGGCCTTGAAGGATATCTCGAATAAGATGAAACAGAAGGATAATGAAGGGAGGGGCACAGATAAGCATATCGAGAAGGGAAAGGATGATGAAATTCAAGAAATACATACCATTGCAGACCCAGGCATTGATGAGGTTATAGAGAACGAGAAGGACATGGAGACGGAGTCTGAGAAACCAGGGAAAGACGGGGAGGAAGGGAACACTACTACTGACAACCATTATGAAGAAGACCCGCTTGATGGGGGTGTCTCGTCCAGCTGAAAGATCAAAGGGAGCAGCACCAAAATGAGGCATGCAAAGGTGAAGCCGCCGTACATACAGAGGAGAAGGAGTCCAAGGTTGAACCCAGAAGCGATGGAGGTGAGTAACGAGGCCGGGGAATCTCACCCGACAAGCTGAAGAACCATCTGCAGATATCCCCAACTTCCATCAACTGTTTTATGCTAGATACAATCTTTTGGAACGTTAGAGGAATTGGGAATGACGACACTGTGTGAGTGCTCAAGGATATCATGGTAACACATAAACCGAAGTTAGTAGCCATTGCTGAACCACGGATCAGTGGGGAGGCGGCTCAAAAAGCAATCAAATCGCTTGGGTTCACTAATTCGTATAGAGTTGAGGCTAGAGGCTTCAAGGGAGCTATCTGGGTCTGATGGAAAGCCACAGAGTGTAGAGTGGACATTATTAATTGCCATAGACAATTTGTGACATGCAAGGTGGATGGAGGTACATATGTTACTTTTGTGTATGCCAATCCTCATATCAGTGTCCGGCGGCTGATCTGGAAACACATCGTGGAAATGGGGCACAAGTTTAACGGACCATGGATCATTGTGGGAGATTTTAATACTACCATGAACCCTGCTGAGAAGAAGGGAGGAAAACATTATAATTTTGGAGAAGCTAAGTTGTTCGGTGATACGCTCATGGAAGTTGGGCTATCCGATCTTGGTTTTTCTGGTCTGAAGTTCACTTACAAACATGGTGGTCTCCATGAACGGGTTGACAGAGTTGTTGCTAATGTGGAGTTCATCCAGGAGCAAGTGCATTTCTCGATCACACATCTTCCTCGGGTTTTCTCGGACCACTGTCCCATCCTTATCAAAGATACAAGAAGAAAAGGGGGGAAGGAACGTTTCAGTACAAAGTCCTATTGGGAAGGAAATGAGGAGTTTAAGGAGATGCTTACACATAACTGGCAAGGGGAGCAGGAGTTCTATACGGCACTGGGCAACGCAAAGAAGAACATAACAGCTTGGGACAGAAAACATAGAAAACAAATGAGGGAAAAGAAAGAAAGATTGTTCAATAACATAAACAAGCTTCAAGAAATGCAGGAGAGAAGGTATGATCCTTGGACTGATGAGCTTCTTACAACTATGCAGGATGATATGGCGCAGATTCTAAGACAAGAAGAGGAAGAGTGGAAAAGAAAGAGCCACATTTCGTGGCTGAAACATGGAGACGACAACACTAAGTTTTATCAAGCCTTCGTTAAACAGAGAAAGAGAAGAAACTGTATTGATGCTCTTAAAGACCATAATAACATCTGGACCACGACGGAGGAGGAGGTTAGAACGTTGGTTCAAAATCACTTTAGAACCATATTTACTGCCCCTACGACGGAGATGCCCACGAGGTGTATAGGAATTCCAGGGACTTTCCGGCGTCTATCTGAAAGCGAGATGAAGATGATGGCTGCTGATCCGACAGAAGATGAGGTGTTACAAGTGCTCAAGAAAACTGACCCCAACAAAGCGGCAGGCCCGGACGGAATCACAGGGAATTTCATGAGGAGATACTGGAAGATTATCGGTAGATCTGTTATGTTGACTATTACCAAGGCGCTCAGGGGGGAAGTTCTGCCTAATGATATTTACAACTTGGCCATCGTCTTGATCCCAAAGGTCAATCATCCGGAGAGATACGACCAATTGAGGCCCATATCACTGAACAATCTCTGCTTGAAGATGTGTTCCAAGGTTGCAGTGGAACGTCTGAAATGGTGTATGCTGGATTGGATTTCTAAAGAACAATCCAGTTTTGTTCCTGGACGAAGAATAACTGATAACATTGTTGTTGTTCAGGAGGTCATCCATAGAATGAGGAGACCCAAGGGGGCTAAAGTTATGGCTGTGAAAGTGGATCTCTCAAAAGCTTACGACATGATGTCATGGGACTTTTTGGAGGATACGCTGAATCATACTGATATACCTGAGAATCTCAAAGGGTTCACTATGAATACAATCAAATGTGGGAGAACTTCTATTGTATGGAAGAACACCACTCTACCGGAGTTTAAGGCGATAAGAGGATTAAGGAAAGGAGACCCACTGTCTCCCTACTTGTTTGTGCTATGCATAGATAGATTAAGTCAGATGATCCGGGAAAAAGTAAGGCAGAATGTATGGCAACCTGTGAAACTGTCCAAGAAGGGGCCTGCTCTAGCACATTTGTGCTTCGCGGATGATATCATCTTATTCGCACAAGCATCTATGGCCAACATAAAGACCATTATTGATTGTTTCAAAGAATTCAGCGTTGCTTCATGCCAGAAGATTTCGGTTGAAAAAATGAGAATTTACTTCGCCAAAGAAGTGAATAACAGAGTGCGTCGAGCAATATGTAGTTATAGTGGCTTCATTGAGACCTCTGATCTAGGGAAATATCTCGGGGTGCCACTGTTACATAAGCGGGTGAAGAAGGATACCTACGGGGAAGTTCTCACTAATGTGAACAATAAGATAGCATCTTGGTCGGCCCGGTGCCTTTCTTTGGCGAGGAGAATTTGCCTTGCGAAGGCGACGCTGACGGCGATGCCTACTTACTTGATGCAAACGGCTGCAGTGCCGGTAGGCTTATGTGATCGGATTGACGGTACCATCTGCAGATTCATCTGGGGAGGAGGAAGGAAGGAGCGCCCAATGTCGTTAGTAGCCTGGAAGAAGGTTGTCAGTAGCAAAGCAAATGGAGGTTTAGGAGTCAAGACCATGCGAGAATGGAATAGGGTCTTACTAGCAAAGAACACCTGGGATGTGGCGAGGAACAGACCCACGATTTGGTGTCAGCTGATGAAAACCAAATATGATGCCTATAAGGAGGGGGATAAGCTGAACCTTTCCAGACTAGCGAAGGCTACGTTGGAGGCTAAAGGCTTTATCACCCAAAAATTCATATATACAGCTGGTGACGGGGAAGGACACAAACTTTTGGGATGATGTTTGGGTGAAGAACCATGGGAAGATGCGTAACATAGCCACTAAAGTTATTCCGGATGATCTCCAGGACCTGCAAGTGAGGAGTGTGGTGCTCGACAATAATGGTTAGAATGTGCATTTCTTGAAGGAGTGGATTCCTATGAGTTGTGTTAAAGACATCTTGCGCATTCTGCCTCCTACAAAGTAGGTTGGGAAAGACAATATAGTCTGGAATCACACTGCCACGGGCAAGTTTACAACTAGCTCAGCTTACAAAGCTTGTTGACAGGAGGCTGATCTTATGGTTCAAGGAGAATGGAGGACTATTTGGAATGCCCATATCCCAGCTCAGGTGAAGATGTTCATGTGGACCTTATCTCACAATGCGATCCTGACGAATAAAAGGAGAAAGGAGAGGATGTTGGCAGAGGATAGCAGGTGCAGCATTTGTAAGACACAGGAAGAAGATAGTCTCCATGTTGTGTGAGATTGTCAACATGCTACTGATTACTGGAAGAATATCCTGGGGAATGGGATGCCTCAAAGTTTCTTTACTGAACCAAACCTCCAAGCCTGGATACGAGAGAACCTGAGGAACAAGCCGGTTCGAGATAGCTTCATGTTTGGCTGTTGGAATATTTGGAAGAACAGGAACGGGCAGGTTATGGAGAACAAGCAGCCTAATCAAGAGCATACGATCAGGAAGGTAAATCTTGAGCTTCGCCTGAATCAGGTGGCATGGTAGAGAGAGGAGGAAGAACAATCTGAAGCTCAACAGGAGTAATGGGAAACTCCGATGGAAGGCTGGTTAAAAACAAATACAAATGCGGCTTGCCGGAAGAAAGATAGCAGTTGTGCTTTTGTCGTGAGAGATTGTAGAGGAAGGTGGTTGATGGGAAAGGGAACCAAAATAGCTGCTAGGGATGCTCTGGAAGCGGAAGTGGAAGCCATCATCATCGCGATGAAGGAGGCAGAGAAGTTAGGGTGGGAGAAGGTGATCGTGGAATCGGACTGCAAGATTGTTGTCCAGTTGCTTCAAGGTGGTCAGGATGAAGCCCCACGTTTCACAGAAGTGCAGGCAGAGTGTAGGAGGATGATGAGGTCGAATTGGATGCTTGTTCATGTGAGGAGGGTTTGTAACCAGCTGGCTGATGAGTTAGCTAGCTATCACCAAAAACAAAACATTGGAGGAAGGTATTACACCTACCCTCCTAAATGCATGTATGACGGGTTAGTTAGAGATTGTAATGGCAGTAGTACTGCCATGTTTAATTCTGTTCAAGACCTTATTTGTAGCAATAATTTTGTTGATTTGCTCGTAAGAGGAGGACGGGATGAATAAGAATACCTCCTGACTTATATAGTATTTTTGTTAGAATGAAATCTCTTGTATTTCTTACCATTCACAAAAAGTTCTTCTTCATCACTAGTTTCACCACTAATTGTATTGGTATCTTTGATTGCAAGGCTTTTCTTATTGGGTTGATTATCTTATTCTTCTCTTTATGCATTATCTTAATGTTGTACATCATATGCCTCTAAGTCTCCAACAAGTTCCTCTACCAATAGTGTATATAGACTAATTCAGCTATGGTAGTTACCTTCTTTTGACACTTAAATGTCAAGGATCTAACAATATTTTCTACATGCTCTGATTCTAGAATATATTTTCCTAAAACACTCAAATCATTGATTATAGTAGAAAATCAAGAATACATTTCAGCAATAGTTTTAGTTTTGGTCATATGAAACAATTCTAGTTTATGTTGCATCTTATTAATCTTAGAATCCTTAACTTGTTTAGTTCCTTCATGTGTTACATATTATACCTTATTAATATTAGAATCCTTAACTTGTTTAGTTCCTTCATTTGCTATAAATAATTTTTACCATATTTCATAAGCATATTCATGTGAAGGTATGTGATTGAATTCACTAGTAGAGAGACAACTATAAAAATGCTAACATCTTTGGCATTTAAAGTGACATTCTTTATTGATTCTACATCCCAAGTTTCAAACTCTGTTGTTGGAAGATCATATGGTAAAATTATCATCTTCCATTTATTAATGTTGATGCTTTAAATGTAGAATTGTATCCTTCTCTTCCAGTAGGTGTAGTTGGATCCATCAAATATTGGTGGTCAGCTAATGTGAGAACCCTCAATATCGATATGACCAAGCACATTATTCATGTCCCTCATTCTTCAAGACATGTGAAGACTCCTTGGAGACCTTCTCCTATACCAATTGTTAGCTCTACACGGGGATGAATAGAGATAATTTATTTCTCAATTAAAATAAATTGTTAATAAAAGTGAATTATGGATTTTAAGTGTAGATAGTCAATCACCACAAAAGATGCAAAGTTTAAGGTGATTCCAACATAAAAAGTTGCATGTCTACCCCTTTTAGTTGCCAACTAGTATTTGCAACCATTTACCTTTATTTATGTCATAAGGACAAATGCATAGTACAATTAGTTACACCTCTTCTTTCATGGTTGTAGAAGAGCACCAATTGATTCACCTCTTCTTTAATGGCTGAAGAAGAGCATCGATACAATAGCTCTTCTTTAATGATTGTATGAGAGAATCAATGAGAAGATGCCTTCTTCTCCTATTTAGCTCTGGATAGAACATTTCACAAGAAGTAGCTCCGAAGATGGTAGAGAAATAGGAACAAAGTTGGAGAAAGGAAATCACCAATTCAACTCATAACAATCAAGTATCCTATAATCACACTTATGAGGCACATCTACATGAATTAGGACAAAGGCTATTTCTTTGGACTAAGGCACTTGGGTGACCTTGGATTTTTCACGAGTAGGACAAGTAAATTCTATATCTAATTTGAATGTAGCAATTCTTGCAGTGCTCAAAGTGTATTTGTATCCTTCCTAAGATATGTTGTTTATAAAAAGACTATCAAGAGTTGTTTAGATGTCTTTTGGAAAGTTTGGAGCCAAAGTTAGTGCTCAACTAGTCGTTAGAGAGTGAATCGAGGGATAAAAATGGCTAATTGTGCACTAACTGAAAAGTATGTGGACTCCCATCGGTTGAACATATTTTCAACCGACCTTGCCATTAGTCAAAAAAGAGTTCGACCAATAGGAACTCTATATACAAGTTTAAGCAACAGCTCTCTATCAGTCGAGAAGTAATTCTATCGAGCCATTCTTGATCAAAAAATGAGTTTGATTGAAAATATCCCTATAACATGCCATTGAAATTTTTGAAAACCTTGTTTCATTATATTTGTGATATAACCTAACTATGCTAAACACCTAACATAAGTGTTTAAATGGGTTTGGGATAGTTTGTATGGACTCATATCTTGAGTTTACATGATATATCTTGAGAAATGTAATTTTTTCTTGTACAATGGCATACAGTTGAGTACAATTTGATCAAATTTCACACAAGATATGCAATTAATCTCATACCATTTTCTATAATTGTGCCTTGATACCTAAGACACTGAATAGAACATTAGAACCACAATTGATAATTGGTATTGTCATCAAAAAACAAAGTCGTATAATATCGAATTTAACCAACAAAATTCACTTCAAAGAAAATAGCCCACAATAGGAGGAGAAGGAGAGCAAGCAATGCTAAACGTCGAAAACTTTGAGTTATGCTTCCTCTTGGCATCCAAGGTGGTATATCAAGAGTTCTAGCATATGTGTGGACAATGTAGAGGTCAAGTCCCTTAGAAGGAGGCTTGAGGACAAGCAACTTCTCCAAGGAGAAGAGAAGGTGTTGATGTGACAACAAGGTGGCAACAAAAACAACCATTTTGGATATAGATATGGAAATGCAAGTGCTACACTAACATGAGATATGTCTAATTGTAGGACAATTAGTGTGTGTCAAGGTATATTCAATATCCCTTATGTGTCTTAACATACTAAAGTTTTATTCTATAATGGATTAGTTGGATGAGTTTTTTTTAGGAAACATTTTTATCTCCATTGAGCCCCTTTCCCAAAAACTCTACAAGGAAGAGAACCTCTTGAGTTTCTACACAAAAATACAACGTCTAGTAGCAAAGAAATTCCAACGGCTAGGGAATTTCCAACTAACTAGCAGAACAAACATAGGGGAATCATTAACTTCAACAATGCATCATGTTCAACATATTGACAAGTTTTAAAAGAAGGTAGATTGATGTTAATGGTGAGTTTGTTAATGAATTGCAAAACAAAAACAACATGATGATATGATGCAATTTCATATTAGTAATGTCTCCTCTAAAATAGCACAAATGTAGAAATACAATAGGAAAATGGACCTCTAAATGAATACTCTTGAAATTCTTATTAAAAGGATGCAAGATCACATTCCATCTTACAGAAAGAGGCCACCTCATATACACACACAAAAATTGTGGTGACATGACATTACGAGCGGGAATAGTTATGAATATCTTGAAAATAAATATTGAAGTCCCACCTGATGTAACCCAGTATACAGAAACCACTGAAGCTACATCCAAAGAAGGTCCTCAATATGCTTCAAATATTTGTAGAATAGGACATCTAGAAAATTTGAAGCAAGAAATTATCCAAATATCTATGTTAGGCAACTAAGCTACCATAACAAATGAACCCTCTACTCCATGATTATTATTCCTTTATAGGATTTTCAAAACCCATTTGGAGAAGAGGTAGAACAAATTCATAATGAGGTTTTTAAGAGAAGTAGCATGAATTCCTCATCACTATTAACAAAATCCGCACATATATCAAATTGTTCAAGGACATGCTTACCACAAAGCATAGGTATGATAAGATTGATATTGTGGAACTAGCTATAATTTCATGAGCTTTTTTTAGGAGAGCATGCCAACTGAGGAAAATTATCCAGGCTCATACTCATCCCCTTTACATGTGAATATTGTCATGGGTTAACCCACCAATCCCAATGATATTTCCTTGTCAAGTAGTACTAGATAGTTTTTGAGTTCCTACCCCTAAGAGGCCCAAATAACTCATAAATGATATTCAACAAAAGAAAAAAAATTGCATTTCATTATAAATGAACAAGAATTTTTATGATAATCTAGTAGGCGACATGATAAAAAAAAAAGTTAAGTTATGAAAGAAATCAAGTCTAGATGGATATACAACATTCCCATTTATTTTTCAGATCACTCAGGGTATATGTTTTGGTGCAACTTGTTAAAAGCTCAACAAATATAGAAAAATGTAGAAAATATGGAAAGCTTCACCATTTTCCATTACCTAAGTAGTGAAAATCAAGTATAGTCATTGTAAACCCAATGGTATGTTGAGCAACAAAGCAACACAATATTTTGTACAATAAAAATAGTGTGTTTTGAAGAACATATAAAGTAGAGAAAAATCATTCAATGTTTTAAAAGATTCCATTTCAAAACACTCATATTTTAATATATCATCTTTCTTTATATTTAGGTACCATGGGGATGGTCACTTTTAATCAAGGAAGGGAAATCACATGTTTTCCATAAAGGTTAAGGGAAATCAAATTTTTCTATAAAGGTTGGCCACTTCTAGTTAAAGAAGAGGTCAATTTGTATAGTGATATTATTGTTATTTATATTAAAGGTTAAACAAAATCAGTATACAAACTATATTATTCATATATAATAGATAGTTCAAACAAATACCTAGCTACATAGCACATGAAGAGGTACATACAAAACATATCATTGGAATCTCTAGTCAGGTCAAAAGGAGTAAGGATGCATTTACATATCGAAGAGTAGATACATACACTAGATCTTAGGTATTGGGAAAGAAATGGATACTTAAACCCATAGAGTGAAAATAGAATCATCATTTATCTGGTTAAGAGGGTTATTATATCCTAGTCAACCCCATGTGATGATTTCAATTTACATCACATAATCACATTTCTTGTTTAAATTGATGGCCAACATCACAAAATGGTCCATATATATGTATATATATACATATATATACACACATATATATACATATATATACACATATATATACATATATATACATATATATACATATATATATATGTATATATATATATGTATATATATATGTATATATATCTATATGTATATATATGTATATATGTGTATATATGTATATATATGTATTTATATGTATATATATACATATATATACATATATATACATATATATATACATATATACATATATATACATATATATACATATATACATATATATACATATATATACATATATACATATATATACATATATGTACATATATATAGCAAGAGAGAGAGAGAGAGTTAGGCTAGAATATACTCAAGTGTATTGGGAGCAGAATACACTCAAGTAGTTTTTCATGATGCAATATTTTTTTCAAAAATCTTATCCATTGATCTTCTTAATCATTTTGTGAATAACTCATATAAAAAATTTGAGCACATTTGGACATTTATAGGTCATGTTATAAAGACCACAAAAATTATACATTTCAAATTAGTTTCGTGCGTCGATTTTGTTACCCTCGGATGAGTGACTTACACTCATCCAAATGGGCTCAAAATTTGTATGTAGCCTAATTATAGTATAACAATGAAGATCAATAGTTTACATCTTGCAAAAAATAGTCTTGATATGCAAACACACTTGAGTGTATCTGCGTAATCTGTACACTTGAGTGTATTCTAACCTGACTATATATATACATGTATATATATTAATTTATTTATTTAATCTTACAACTCATCACCATGTTTGGGTTAGGTAACTCCGACCATGCATGAGAACAATATTCAAATTATGAAGATATTTGACATAAGTGTATCATTAAACTAGGTTAAAAGTCTTACATCACATGGTTTTTAATATACGTAACATATCGAGTTAGAAAAATATTAAGGAACTATATTTTAGAATTCTTCACATTTTCCTCATAATGGTATCATATTTGAAGTCATTTTACAGACAACATATCAATGTATAATGATTTACCTAGGTTTATATCATTTTTAGTAATTGGTAAGAGAGGAGAGATTTACCAGGAAAATGGGAAAACACATGTTCTGTGATGAAGGAATTAACAAATGATTCCAATTGTCAAGCATTGATTTGAGTACACGTAAAATGAGGCCCACCAATACTAAGTTACTCAATTAGATATCAAAGAGACATCCATCATCGTCCCTACAAGTATTTCTTGAGCATAGAGTTACGAGTCCAGAGTGTTGCTTAGTAGTGCAAGATCGTGATGGAGCATGAGTGAATGAAATGCCACATGGATAAGTCAGTTAGCTTCATTTTCTCCTTGTTATATCAAAGATAGATGCTCATAGCCATAATAATTAGGAAATATATCTTCTCATGGAAAATATGGACCTAACTTGTGATTCATCTTACCCTATCACTTATATGCAGGACTATACACTCATTTCCCCCCTACAAAAAATTACCCTTCCTATGCATATCAAAATTTCCATCCACATGACCTCCTTCATCTAATACTTCTTCTACAAATGCCTCGCCAAATATCCCTCCCCGATACTAAGGCTCAACTCTTGTATGTAACCTATGTTACCATCCATACTCCCGTAGGCAGGTTTAATTGGCTATGTGCATGTCAATATATTGGTTTCTCATTGTGGCATCCAACTTACAAAACACAAAATTAACTAAGAGGAAGCGAATCATTTGCAACGGATTACTGAAAATCACTAAAATTAAAACTTTTTGCAAAGAGATCCAATCATAGGAAATCCTTTACAACAAGAACCATATCATAACATTTACATCATGTTTCAAAGTACATAATTTGCACTATCTCTTCTTGAGGATTACAACATCAGCTGCCCTAGAACACTATATACAGACAGCATAAAACCTCGAGGCATCATGCCAAAGTCTCAGATCGATTCATTAAAACACTAACTATAGAAGCCGAGGACCTGAAAGTACAGAGACGACACATAGGACTTTCTAACTATATGACTTAACAGTCAGGGTCTCCACCTGAGATCTCACTACTATCTGGGTTGTTGCTTTCCTTTTCCTGCAAAAGAATATCTTCTTCTTTTTCTGTGTCCGCCTAAAAATGTTGGATCCCATGGGGGTGAGACAATGGTAAATTGTCCCGGAGGGACATATAACTCTCTGCCAAAACATGTTATTGCAGTTTAAAGATATGATAATGGGCAGAGGAATAGCAGTTTAAAGCATTCTCATCTTTGAAAGCATTGCAACTATTTATGACAGAGCAATATATCATCTATTCTTTTAATAAGGAATAGGAATTACATGTATATCATTTATCCATCATATTAAGTCATCATATCAAACTTTTCTTGTGACACTCATTATCTTGTCATGTCACCCATGAAACATTCTTGTCTCAATCTATTGGCCTTAGCCAATCTGCTAAACAGATAAGGAACTACATCTACCATGTAGTCATATATCATTGACACAGGCATTAGGTTATTACCAATTATGTGTTATTGATACAGGCATTGGACTACTTCCAATCATGTGTCATCATTGCAGGCATTGAGCCTCTGTCGGGTATTGGACTCTTCCAAACCTGATTACACCGCCAGGCATTGGACACTACCAATCCTGATTTCACAGTGTCAGGCATTGAACTTTAACCAATCCTGATTATAGGCATTACACCTGTGCCATGTATTGGACTTCTCCAAACCTGATTAAACTGCCAAGCATTGGACTTTAACCAATCTTGATTACACCGCCAGGCATTGGACTTTAACCAACCCTGATTACACAACTAGGAAGTGGACTCTAACCACTCCTGATTATAGGCTTCATGCCTCTGCCAGGTATTGGACTCTAACCAATCCTGATTACACAACCAGGCAGTGGACTTTAACCACTCCGGATTTCAAAGCCAGGCATTGGACTTTAACCAACCTTGATTACAGGTATTACACCTCTGCCAGGTATTGGACTCTTCCAAACCTGATTACATGGATTATGGAATATAAATTCCTTTGACCCATCATTAATCATCTTGGTGCCTCTTACTATGCTATAATTGTTCTCATGGCTCATAAAGCCCATAAAGCATCTTGTCACCTCTCATTAGGCAACATCTAATCATATGGCTCACAGGGCCATTCAACATCTTGTCACCTATCACTAGGCAACAAAATCATTTTATCTCATGTAATATAATAGTAACACAACTACTCCCTCACTAGGGTTAGGGCTTGATGTTCACATCACATTAGGGCTTCTCATGTCCCATTACCCAATTTAAGGTTAGGGTTTTCCCATCTCACATTAATTAGGGTTTCATACTCACATTATTAATTCAACTCTAATATGTTGCTCCACACCTCTAGGAGCATTCAAAGATATCATAAGTATTTTCTTATGATCACGATTCTCATCATATATCATTAATGATCATCAATTCAAGGTATGAGTTCATTTCTCATTCTTATCATGGTATGATTACACCATACTCCTTGATTTGGCTCAGCCCCATTCTCAAGGTATATTAGTCAACATTTATCAAAGTACATTGAGTTTATTACATCTTTATTGTAACATTTGCATAACACACACTTCATGTGTTTCTTATTCAAGAATGTTCGATTAGAGGTCCATCAAGGTATGCTTACCCTGAAATGCTGGATGTGATATCTATCATATCTTGATGTATCACTTTCTTCTCATTTCCATCTTACTTAAGTTAATCAACAAACCTTATATTAAGGTATTTCCCTCTTAATACATTATCCAATAACTTGTCACTTTCATCATATGTTGCATAGGTCACACATTGGGATGGTCTGATTATCTTTAATGATATGGACTTAACCAAAGGTTAGGCATTGTTGATATAGATTAAATCATTATCAGCCACTTTTGGTATTTCAACCCATAGGATGTTATTCACTCCATTATATAATATTGCATATATCACTCCTAAGAGTTTCATACCCTCATCATTGTAAGATGTGTAGGGTTCTTACACATACATGAAATTAGATATATAATAATCTAGGCATCATCTTGTCCTTTAGACCCTTATTCATTAGGGTGTCAACATTATCATTCATATAGTTCATCAACTTTACCCTTCATGGTTATAACATCCTCATCTTACTTGATTGTAATAACCACATCCTACTTTAGTATATTGGCCATTATACCATGACTATGGTTGCACGTAACATTATATGGCATCATCATGGATTTAAGTCTCACTTCACATCATTCTTCAGGGTTTCCATAATACTACTCTTAATTAGGGTTTCACATGAGATTACCCTAGATTAACATTTCTCATAACATTAATGTTAATTAAGGATTCTCATAACAGTACCCTCAATTAGGATTTCTCATGGATTCACCCTAAATTAGGGTTTCACATGGAATCGCCCTCAATTAGGGTTTATATTCAATAACCCACGATTAGGGTTTACTATTCACATCACATCACCCTAGATTAGGGTTTATCATTAAAATTCCCTGAATTAGGGTTTTCCATATCATTTCCCTAAATTAGGATCATACTATCATCATGGATTAGGATTTCTCCTATCATTGCCCTAAATTAGGGTTAGGATTCATTAGCCTTCATAATTAGGGTTTCATGATTTCACTATAAAGGATCATACCCTAATTAGACATTCATCCATAATGAAAGTGTTAAAACTTGACCATTACGTGGTTATCATTCATGTAGGAAGTCTTCTCTCTCATCTTCTATAAGATGATGTTTACTTCAACCTTGATAAGGCTAAGTCAACTCACTTGGAAGAAGAATTGACACCATGAGTTATGTCATTACCACTATGATCATTAAAGCTTAATTATTCAAAGGGTACTAATCACCTTATCTCATTAAGGGTACCATTATTATAATCACCCTTGGTTTACATCATGTAATTGTTCACTTACACAATTTACTTTTATCCACTTTGAGTGTTCATACAGTTTGGTTGACTACCTTCCAAATGATCTTGATCTCTTATACCTCAAACGGACTTGACCAAACCATTGAAACCGTTTGGTAAAGGTGAACCCTTGAGACAGTTTTCTAAAGGTGACCCTTGAAACCATTTGCTAAAGTTGAGCCTTGAAACTATTTACTAAAGCAAGTACTTGAAACCGTTTTCTAAAGCACTCATGAGATCGATTGGGCCTCAAACGGTTTGGGATCGTTTGGACTCAAACGGTCTTGAGTCCGTTTGGTCCAAACCTCCTCAAAACTGCATGGACCAAAGATGGTCTCAACCACTCCAATTGATTTAGGGTTTCCAAGATTGAATCCTTTATTGATTGAGTTCATATCATCACTCATCAATTGAACCTAACACCGTGCTTCAATTTAACTCAATATGTCATCCTTCAACTTATTTAACCCTCATTTGATCATCAATTAGGGTTTGAAGTCAATTGGATTAGGGATTGAAATCGATGAACCTTCAATGTTAACCAATGTGTTATCAATTACTTTGAAACAATTGGACCATCATTCAAATTGAGCATGACCTGACCTCAAATGGTCTTGAGGTCATTTAGATGACCTCCAAACGGTCTTGAGACCGTTTTCCCATTATATCATCAAAATCCATGACATCCAATTAGGGATTGGGTCATTGGATTGATCATCAAATCAGCACTTAATTGTATTTCAATTTAGTATATTTGGACCTTCAAACACTTGACCATACTTAACCCTAGGCCTCTAAACGGTCTTGGGTGACCCCCAAACGGTCTTGAGACCATTTGGGTGATCCCCAAACGGTTTTGAAACTGTTTGGGCTAATCAACCCAAAGTTCCAAGTCAATTGGACCGTTTGGGTGATCCCCAAATGGTTTTGAAACCGTTTGGGCTAATCAACCCAAAGTTCCAAGTCAATTGATTATGAAATCAGCACTTAACCCTATTGGGGTTTGGTGATTGATGGACCTTCAACTCATGAACCAATTTGAACTAATAAATTATAATTAGTGGTTCATTAACCAACATAATTATCAACAAATCTCCAAATGGTCAACCCTGGTCAACACCTCCAAACAGTTTGAAACTGTTTGCTCTTAAACGGTTTGTGAAACCGTTTGCTCCCAAATGGTTTGTGAAACCATTTGAACATTTCAATTGAAACCGTTTGGCCTAGATATTTGGGGAGGTGTGTGCTTATGATGATGTCATCATCAATCTCTAAACTCACAAAACTTGCTGTGATTTTCATGGTGGTTGCATCAATCAACCAAATCAATTATCGTGAATGTAGGAATGATCATTATTTGATAAGGAATTGAATGCAATAACAAAATCAAGGGTTCAAGTTATAAAACCCGCCTCCAATTGAGCTATAAAGCTCCAAGATCATGGAAACAATGGTGGATGAAGCTTTTGCCACTCCCCCTAGGCTCGTCCTCAAGCTTTTGGTTGAAAAGATTGGCTAGGGTTGAAGAGGAGATCGAAATAAGAAGAAATCAATGATTTATTTTCGATTTCCACCATGGAATCAAGGTGAAAAGGGTCAAGAACCTTAACAATAGGTTGGGGGTCGTCCTCCTGGTCCTCCCAATCTCCCTTGGTCGGTTTCCAAGCAAAGAGAAGAAGTGGGGTCGAAAAAGCCTTTGTTTGGGCTAGGAAAGGGTCTTTTATAAGAAATTCAATGAGAGAGAAAATGTTTTATAAAAGTCTTTTAATTCCAAAATTGTTGCCACATTCTCCCCCTTGGTTTCTTGTATACAAAGGAATCTCTATACCCACCGAGATCCCTTCCATTATCCAAGAATAAAGGGAAAAGAAATTAAGCACCTTAACCCTTATAATAGTAATTTCCATATTTGAGTAGAAATTCTTTTTCTTATTATAATGGTGAGTGGATTTTTCACCTCCTTGGGATATACTCGTGCCTTTGCAAGGCTTAAGGATGTCCACACACATCTGAATCCAACCATATTAATTTTGTTTTAATTCCCTTCAATTATTTTATTTATTTTTGCATTAAATTGAATTAGGGTTTCAATTAGGCTTAAATCTTGATTATTTTAATATCAAGATTCTCTCTCCTCCAACTTAATTCAAATGAGGCGCCCCTCTCATTTTATTTGATCTAAATGATACCAAGAAATATTAGGGACCTTATTGAAGTGGTAATTTGCATATTGAACCCTATGTTTTGGGTAAATTGCACTTTACACCAAAACTAGGTTTTAATGCACAAACATTGTTTTATCAGTTCTTTCTTGGTACTCAGGCTCCCATAAGCCATTCCTCTACACAATTTTCATTCCCATGATGCATCAACATATGAGGAACACATTAATATGTAACATTTGCAATTTAACCCCTTAACTTGGGTAATTTGCACATTAGTCCAAAATAAGCAAACATTACTTCAACATTATCCAAATAGGACCAAAATTGAAACATAAGTTCCTCTAGAGCCCTAATTACTTTTCAAGAATTAATAGCAAGCTTATAATTAACTTTATTAAGCAAAACACCTAGGGTTAAAACATAACCCAGTTCAGGGATGTTACAAATTATATACCCCTATCAAGGATTTCGTCCCTGAAATCCCAGATAAAGGGAAACATATATTATTCATGCGTCATATCATCATGTCATCACATAACATCTCATTATTATGGAGACACCATAGAGTTTTGATCAATACAAAGTTATCCCACACAAGTTTATCATGGAATGATTCACATGAAACATATACTCCCATCTTCCTTAGTTAGTTCAGTATTTCTCTTTCAAGATCACAATTATATTCTATCATCTGCTTGAGACTATAAGTCTTTTCATACCCCGATTGTGTTATCTCACCTGATAACACCATACTAGCTTTCCTTATTACTTGCACTAACTATCTCATTAGTTGTACATTCTCTTATCATAAGGAAAGGTTACTTATCAATCAAGAACTTATCTCAAAGATATCTTCAATTGATATGTTTATTAAAAAAAACACAAACCCCTTACATGTGATGTTTCTACTATTTTACATGATTAATCTGATTTCGTGGTTGACCATTCCAGATAGTCAACATAAATCATCAGATATTTCTTAGATATGAGAATCTTTTACCTTGGTATCTATCACAGAAACATCTTTATATTATGCACATCAAGTGTCCTATGACCCACTTGATTGCCATGTCTCTGAAAGAAAAGAGA
The DNA here is from genome assembly GCA_963693085.1 of Alisma plantago-aquatica. NCBI lineage: Eukaryota > Viridiplantae > Streptophyta > Magnoliopsida > Alismatales > Alismataceae > Alisma > Alisma plantago-aquatica. Next base: position 1,115,326,486 of record OY856410.1, read on the forward strand.
ACAAGTAATCATATTCCTCTTATTATTTCATGTATTTTCAACTATTCATAAAACATTTACTCTTTATCTCATCCTAGGTTCCTTGTCTAGCGTAGGAATTATAAGGATGATTACATGACATTATTCTTTTCTTTATTATTATCTAACATGTTTATGATCATCTTAGGATCTCATCACATTTTCCATTTCTACATAATGGAAAGGATCTTTATAATACTTACAACTTTATTGGATAAGATTCATCTCCCTTGTTCTCATTCTTTTCTTATGAGGATTATACTTTTAATTCCTCATACAAACATGCTCATTTGAGGTTATCTCAGATTTCTCTTTCTCAAGCTTAGGACAGGACACATTTATTTATTCCATATTTCTTATTTCATGATACTCATTAGATTGTATCAGAATGACTACTTGATCAGAGCAATCAAAAAGATTACAATCTAAGAGTTTCCATACTCACTTTATCATCAATAGTTGTATACCTGGTCAGGGTATATAAATACTGAGATCAAGTAGTATGCACTTATTTTATTTTATGCTTTTCATCTCTTTAGATTTAATATACTTAATATCTCATATTTCCTCTAAGTTCCTTTTTCATCTCTTCCCTTTCTCAATGGAGAAAGAGAAACTCCAAAACATATAAAAGAATATTAAACTGAACACAAGTTTTTCATACTACTATCTCTTCTTCATATCCTTAAAGGATTATATAGGTGAACTAGATAACATCTACCTTTCTTATAGTAAGGAACAAAAGATAATTCAAAATAGAAAGTTCTATATTAACAAGTCTACTTTTTACAAGTTATCTAGTGTCTTGTCTATTGAGTCTCCTCATCGTTTTCTATTTGGACATTGCCACCTCAGATGTCCTCTCTGTCCACATATATAACAAGCTCAGAGCATTTTAGGTAATTGTTGCTTGGGTGCACTACATTGTGGTTGAGTCAGTGCTACTAAAATCTTTGATTGTTTAGTACCACCAATTCCATGTCCATATGATTGTTTAGACTTCCTTTTAAGGTCTGTCTCATGTTTCTTTATCATAGACCCTTCTATCCTTCTAATTGACTCCAAAAATGTGGCAAACTTCTCTCTACTTTCTAGGGAAGATGTCGGAATAGACATCTCAGCATTCAATCTCTTTTCAAAATGTCGAATCTTTTCCTCCTCAGTAGCATCCATTTGAGGACAAAATCATAAAAGTTCCATGAACATAACCTCATATTCATTTATTGACATGACTCCCTGTCGAATCCTCTCAAACTGTGAGATCTTTTCATATAAATAAGTCCTTGGAAAGTACTTATTAACGAATTCTCGACGAAATTCCTCCCATCCAATCTCTTCATCATTTCTTTTTATTTCTTCTATAGCCCACCAATGTCTAGCACTACCCTTCAAAAGCTACACAGCATGTTTAACTTTGTCAACATCCAAGATACTAAGGATCTTAAAAGGCTTTTCTAATTCAGTGAGCCAAAGATCAGCATCTGCTGGGTTAGATGTTCCAGAGTATACAATGGATCCAATGTTACGTAGTCATTTAAAAGTCTTTCCAAACCCATATCCCTCATTGGGAGCTGGTACCCTAGGTGCTTATGCTGGCACCCGGTCTGCTATATACCTTAGTGTGGTCATGAGCTGCCCGAAAAGGTTATGAACATATGGATTTCCTCTCATGACTTCATCAACATGAGGATTTTCAGGCACTGGTTCCTCCCTTTCTTGATCCCTTGCACCTCCCACTGGTGCAGCAACATTGCTCTCAGCAACGCGTTTCTCGTGTTCCCCGGACATCTTGGAGTTATATATTTTCTTCTGCATAAGCAGAAGGCACTACAAGATACACTAGAGTACACTTAGAACAGACTTGATACCTTAGTCCTATGTCTCTATAGACTCAGCGAACCTAGAGCTCTGATACCACTAAATTGTGGCATCAAACTTACAAAACACAAAATTAACTAAGCGGAAGTGAATCATTTGCAGCGAATTACTGAAAATCACTAAAAATTAAAACTTTTGCAAAGAGATCCAATCATAGGAAATCCTTTACAACAAGAACCATATCATAACATTTACATCCTATTTCAAAGTACATAATTTGCACTATCTCTTCTCGAGGATTACAACATCAACTACCCTAGAACACTATATATAGACAACATAAAACCTCGAGGCATCATGCCAAAGTGTCAGATCGATTCATTAAAACACTAACTATAGACTCTGAGGACCTGAGAGTACAGAGATGACACATAGGAATTTCTAACTATATGACTTGACAGTCAGGGTCTCCACCTGAGATCTCACTGTTGTCTGGGTTGTTGCTTTCCTTTTCCTACAAAAGAATATCTGCTTCTTTTTCCACATCCACCTAAAAATGTTGGATCCCATGGGGGTGAGACAATGGTAAATTGTCCCAGCGGGAGATATAACTCTCCGCCAAAACATGTTATTGCAGTTTAAAGATATGATAATGGGAAGAGGAATAGTAGTTTAAAGTATTCTCATCTTTGAAAGCATTGCAATTATTTATGACAGAGCAATATATCATCTATTCTTTTAATAAGGAATAGGAATGACATGTATATCATTTATCCATCATAATATGTCATCATAACAAACTTTTCTTGTGACACTCATTATCTTGTCATGTCACCCATGAAACATTCTTGCCTCAATCTGTTGGCCTTAGCCAATCTGTGAAACAGATAAGGAAATACATCTACCATGTACTCATATATCATTGACACAGGCATTAGGTTATTACCAATTCTGTGTTATTAATATAGGCATTGGACTACTTCCAATCTTGTGTCATCATTACAGGCATTGAGCATCTACCAAGTATTGGACTCTTCCAAACTTGATTACACCGCCAGTCATTGGACACTACCAATCCTGATTTCACAGCCAGGCATTGGACTTTAACCAATCCTGATTACAGGCATTACACCTCTGCCAGGTATTGGACTTCTCTAAACCTGATTACACCGCCAGGCATTGGACTTTAACCAATCCTGATTACACCGCCAGGCATTGGACTTTAACCATCCCTGATTACACAGCCAGGAAGTGGACTCTAACCACTCCTGATTACAAGCTTCATGCCTCTTCCAGGTATGGACTCCAACCAATCCTGATTACACAGCCAGGCAGTGGACTTTAACCACTCCTGATTTCACAGCAAGGCATTGGACTTTAACCAACCCTTATTACAGGTATTACACCTCTGCCAGGTATTGGACTCTTCCAAACCTGATTACATGGATTATGGAATATAAATTCCTTTGACCCATCAGTAATCATCTTGGTGCCTCTTACTATTATATAATTGTTCTCATGGCTCATAAAGCCCATAAAGCATCTTATCACCTCTCATTAGGCAACATCTAATCATATGGCTCACAGGGCCATTCAACATCTTGTCACCTATCACTAGGCAACAAAATCATTTTATCTCATGTAATATAATAGTAACACCACTACTCCCTCACTAGGGTTAGGGCTTGATGTTCACATCACATTAGGGCTTCTCATGTCCCATTACCCAATTTAGGGTTAGGGTTTTCCCATCTCACATTAATTAGGGTTTCATACTCACATTATTAATTCAACTCTAATATGTTGCTCCACACCTCTAGGAGCATTCAAAGATATCATAAGTATTTGCTTATGATCACAATTCTCATCATATATCATTAATGATCATCAATTCAAGGTATGATCTCATTTCTCATTCTTATCATGGTATGATTACATCATACTCCTTGATTTGGCCCAGCCCCATTCTCAAGGTATATTAGTCAACATTTATCAAAGTACATTGAGTTTATTACATCTTTATTGTAACATTTGCATAACACACACTTCATGTGTTTGTTATCCAAGAATGTTGGATTAGAGGTCCATCAAGGTATGCTTACCCTGAAATGCTGGATGTGATATCTATCATATCTTGATGTATCACTTTCATCTCATTTCCATCTTACTTAAGTTAATCAACAAACCTTATATTAAGGTATTTCCCTCTTAATACATTATCCACTAACTTGTCACTTTCATCATATGTTGCATAGGTCACACATTGGGACTGTCCAATTATCTTTAATGATATGAACTTAACCAAAGGTTAGGCATTGCTGATATAGATTAAATCATTATCAGCCACTTTAGGTATTTAAACCCATAGGATGTTATTCACTCTATTATATAATATTGCATACATCACTCCTAAGAGTTTCATACCCTCATCATTGTAAGATGTGTAGGGTTCTTACACATACATGAAATTAGATATATAATAATCTAGGCATCATCTTGTCCTTTAGACCCTTATTCATTAGGGTATCAACACTATCATTCATATAGTTCATCAACTTTACCCTTCATGGTTATAACATCCTCATCTTACTTGAATGTAATAACCACATCCTACTTTAGTATATTGGCCATTATACCATGACTATGGTTGAACATAACATTATATGTCACCATCTTGGATTTAAGTCTCACTTCACATCATTCTTCAAGGTTTCCAAAATACTACTCTTAATTAGGGTTTCACATGAGATTACCCTAGATTAAGGTTTCTCATAACATTAATCTTAATTAAGGATTCTCATAACATTACCCTCAATTAAGATTTCTCATGGATTCACCCTCAATTAGGGTTTCACATGGAATCACCCTCAATTAGGGTTTATATTAAATTACCCACGATTAGGGTTTACTATTCACATCACATCACCCTAGATTAGGGTTTATCATTAAAATACCCTGAATTAGGGTTTTCCATATCATTTCCCTAAATTAGGATCATACTATCATCATGGATTAGGATTTCTCCTATCATTGCCCTCAATTAGGATTAGGATTCATTAGCCTTCATAATTAGGGTTTCATGATTTCACTATAAAGGATCATACCCTAATTAGACATTCATCCATAATGAAAGTGTTAAAACTTGACCATTACATGGTTATCATTCATGTAGGAAGTCTTCTCTCTCATCTTCTATAAGATGATGTTTACTGCAACCTTGATTAGGCTAAGTCAACTCACTTGGAAGAAGAATTGACACCATGAGTTATGTCATTACCACCATGATCATTAAAGCTTAATTATTCAAAGGGTACTAATCACCTTATCTCATTAAGGGTACCATTATTATAATCACCCTTGGTTTACATCATGTAATTGTTCACTTAAACAATTTACTTTTATCCACTTTGAGTGTTCATACAATTTGGTTGATTACCTTCCAAATGATCTTGGTCTCTTAGACCTCAAACGGTCTTGACCAATCAGACCTCAAACGGTCTTGACCAAACCATTGAAACCATTTGGTAAAGGTGAACCCTTGAGACCATTTGTTAAAGGTGACCCTTGAAACCGTTTGCTAAAGTTGAGCCTTGAAACTGTTTACTAAAGCAAGTACTTGAAACTGTTTTTTAAAGCACTCATGAGATAGATTGGGCCTCAAATGGTTTGGGATCGTTTGGTCCCAAATAGTCTTGAGACCGTTTGGTCCCAAACGGTCTTGAGACCGTTTGGACTCAAACGGTCTTGAGACCGTTTGGTCCATACCTCCTCAAAACCGCATGGACCAAAGATGGTCTCAACCACTCCAATAGATTTAGGGTTTCCAAGATTGAATCCCTTATTGATTGAGTTCATATCATCACTCATCAATTGAACCTAACACCATGCTTCAATTGAACTTAATAGGTCATCCTTCAACTGATTTAACCCTCATTTGATCATCAATTAGGGTTTGAAGTCAATTGGATTGGGGAATGAAATCGATGAACCTTCAATGTTAACCAATGTGTTATCAATTACTTTGAAACTATTGGACCATCATTCAAATTGAGCATGACCTATCCTCAAACGGTCTTGAGGTCATTTGGATGACCTCCAAATGGTCTTGAGACTATTTTCCCATTATATCATCAAAATCCATGACATCTAATTAGGGTTTGGGTCATTGGATTGATCATCAAATCAACACTTAATTGTATTTCAATTTAGTATCTTTGGACCTTCAAACACTTGACCATACTTAACCCTAGGCCTCCAAACGGTCTTGGGTGACCCCCCAAATGGTCTCAACCGTTTAGGTGATCCCCAAATGGTTTTGAAAACATTTGGGCTAATCAACCCAAAGTTCCAAGTCAATTGATTATGAAATCAGCACTTAACCCGATTAGGGTTTGGTGATTGATGGATCTTCAACTCATGAACCAATTGGAACTAATCAATTATAATTAGTGGTTCATTAACTAACATAATTATCAACAAATCTCCAAGCGGTCAACCCTGTTCAACACCTCCAAACGTTTTGAAACTGTTTGCTCCCAAACGGTTTGTGAAACCGTTTGAACAATTCAATTGAAACTGTTTGGCCTAGATATTTGGAGAGGTGTGTGATTATGATGATGTAATCATCATCAAGCTCTAAACTCACGAAACCTTCTATGATTTTCATGGTGGTTGCATCAATCAACCAAATCAATTATCGTGAATGTAGGAATGATCATTATTTGATAAGGAATTGAATGCAATAACAAAATCAAGGGTTCAAGTTATAAAACCCGCCTCCAATTGAGCTCCAAAGCTCCAAGATCACGGAAACAATGGTGGATTAAGCTTTTGCAACTCCCCCTAGGCTCGTCCTCAAGCTTTTGGTTGAAAAGATTGGCTAGGGTTGAAGAGGAGATCGAAATAAGAAGAAATCAATGATTTATTTTCGATTTCCACCATGGAATCAAGGTGAAAAAGGTCAATAACCTTACCAACAGGTTGGGGGTCGTCCTCCTGGTCCTCCCTAGCTCCCTTGGTCTGTTTCGAAGCAAAGAGAAGAATTGGGGTCGAAAAAGCCTTTGTTTGGGCTAGGAAAGGGTCTTTTTATAAGAAATTCAATGAGAGAGAAAATGTTTTATAAAAGTCTTTTAATTCCAAAAGTGTTGCCACCATCTCCCACTTGGTTTCTTGTATAAAAAGGCATCTATATACCCAACTATATCCCTTCCATTATCCAAGAATAAAGGGAAAAGAAATTAAGCACCTTAACCCTTATAATAGTAATTTCCATATTTGAGTGGAAATTCTTTTTCTTATAATAATGGTGAGTGGAGTTTTCACCTCCTTGGGATATACTTGTGCCTTTGCAAGGCTTAAGGATTTCCATACACATCTGAATCCAACCATATTAATTTTGGTTGAATTCCCTTAAATTATTTTATTTATTTTTGCATTAAATTGAATTAGGGTTTCAATTAGGCTTAAATCTTGATTATTTTAAAATCAAGATTCTCTCTCCTCCAACTTAATTCAAATGAGGCGCCCCTCTCATTTTATTTGCTCTACATGATTCCAAAAAATATTAGGGACCTTATTGAAGTGGTAATTTTCATATTGAACCCTAGGTTTTGGGTAAATTGCACTTTACACCAAAACTAGGTTTTAATGCACAAACATTGTTTTATCAGTTCTTTCTTGGTACTCAGGCTCCCATAAGCCATTCCTCTACACCATTTTCATTCCCATGATGCATCAACATATGAGGAACACATTAATATGTAACATTTTCAAGTTAACCCCTTAACTTGGGTAATTTGCACATTAGTCCAAAATAAGAAAACATTACTTCAGCATTATCCAAATAGGACCAAAATTGAAACATAAGTTCCTCTAGAGCCCTAATTACTTTTCAAGAAGTAATAGCAAGCTTATAATTAACTTTATTAAGCAAAACACCTAGGGTTAAAACATAACCCAGGTCAGGGATGTTACACTCATGGCATGATGACTTGGGAGAAAATGAATGTTAATTGGTCATCATGTAAAAGAGCAGAATAAGATGTAGACATGGAAGAATGAGGTCTCCCAAATGGCTTCATGATGAGGATTGTTCTTTGACTAGATACTAGGTGTAAGATAGCATGGTTACCCTTAGTTTTTATTTTGCATGCTTATTATAAACTTAGGGACATCACTATGAGTCTTGTATCTCATCTATGCACTTCTATTCATTATATGTGTGACAAACTATTGATCTTATCATCATCTAAGGGCTAGTTTGGTCAGGTGTTGTGGGATTTAGTTTAGTGAGTTTGCAATGTAAAAAATGTACATTGAACACGCACTCTATCGTCCGAATACCAAACAGGCCTTAAATGTCTACAAATTTGTATCTTTGTGGAATGCACTTCTATGTGTGAGTTGTGTGCAAATTTTGGATGGTTTACGGTTTGATATGTGGTGATTGGTTCCTTTCATCACAAATCTTCTTATAACTCTTAGATTATTCAATAATATTTGGCTTCTTGGATAAGTCATTTATAACCACTCTTCTCCCCCCTCACACGCACATTTAATCGTATGACGAAGGGGGATAAGAAGGCATATTCATTACAAATGTACTATACACCTATCTTCCATAAGTTTGGTGTTATTTTCTTGTGAAAATAGAAAATGGGTGATATAGCATTAATTGAGGGGGTTGTAAGAATCTTGTCAAATAACCCCCATTTTTTTCAAGCCCTGTAAAATTCCAAGGTACTCACCTAACCTTTTATGAGGATTCACATGACCCAGATTAAATTACATTATCCACTGAATATGGAGTCCCCGAAGTGTGAATTGCTCCTTTCGCATATACAGCACTTAAAAAATGGTTTCGCTTCATGATGGTTGTTCGATTAATGGGAAGAACAGTTAGTTATTTAACACTCTTTGATCAAATTCATACATAGTGCAAAACCAATTGCAAGATGGAGAATCTAAGAACTAAGTCTTAATCATTTCGCAGTTCAACTAACATGTGAAGAGGATTGTGGGTTCATGGACATTTTTTTTGGATAAAATGGGCTCTATAGGGGGGTGAATAGAGCTCAAAACACTTGTACAAAGTTCGTTAGACCTTCAAGTTACAACTATGAATGGGATTAAAAATATTAAATTTGCAATGCAACTAAACATACATAGCAAGGATGAGAGAGATTTAACAAACACAAGATGTTTAAAGTGGTTCTTATCCTCAAACTAGGAGAAAGTCAATCCACTACCTAAAGAGATCAAGACTTCAAATTTTTTAGCCAATGTATACGTATATTTATAAGACATACAAGATGACCTTGTTTTTTGGGTCAAGGTTACTCAGCCTTTCCTTTGAGGACAAGGGAGTAAATAACCAACCAAGGTCTTACCTATCCTGATGAGCTAGAGTATTTGAACTCTACAAGGTCTTACCCACTCTTTCAAGCAGTTGACACTTTCACCAAGGAGATCCCCTTATTGCACCCAGTCTTTTTCCTTAAGCATTTACCCACTTTTACTCACAGATCTTCATCCTTGAGCTTCTCCTTCACCTTGGAAAAGCTTTTGCACCTTCTTCTATATCTTGAAAAAGCTTGCACCTTCTCCTTCACTTAGAAAAGCTTTCACCAACTTGATCTTGAAGGAAAGGGTTGAGAAAAGGGAAGTTTTGAGAGTTTTACAAGCATACAATAAAGTAGCTCTTTCACACATATCATATCTCATTCATATGGATGTTTTGATTTATAAACAAGAGAGAGAGGCTCAAGTGGACTATATGCACTGAACTATATCTAGGAGCTTGAATAGCATGAAGGAGAAACCTTAGAATGAGCTCCGAGAGGTCATATTTTTAGTTGGGGTGTCCACTAAAAGATAGGAGCACTAAGGAACATCTTCTAACCATTTGGGGTATAGCAATGGATATAATTTTGAGTTTTGCAATAATACTTCAATGGTTCGAACCACTTTTTTTGTGTTTTCCTTACAGTACATTCGGTCGAGTTTTAATAAGGACATGTTTGATACGATTGGTTTATCTTCTTTACATTAGAAAGCAATAGATTGGGGAAAATTGTTTGGTACGGTGTGGTTAGGTGTAGTTTGTCAAATTCCAACTACACTCAACTGCTCATCTGGTCGCAAATTTCGGGAAAATGTATCGCGCCTTGTATGGGCGCAGTACGGTGTAAGAGACAATTTCTATGTGCACTCTTTTATAGTATGGCTACGTTTGTTGTGTCGTCAAATGGGAAACACGGAAAACAAACGTGTTTTGTTATTTTAATTGTTGTTTGTTACACAAATTAAGAGACAAATAAGTTGTCATAGAGATAAGATGACTGAAATATCTTCGGATAAGTTATCGCTCCAAATCCTTGCGGCAAGAAACAGGTTTATTTGTTGTGGATGTTTGTTTTCCACAATGCCCTTCTAACCAACTCACTAGTATATAAATGTCCTTTAGTGTCGGTTATATAACCCTTTTGGCATCGATTTCCAAGCGACACCCAAGTGGGCTTTGCTAAAAGTATACACTTTTAGTGTTGGTTTCATATCCGACGCCATAACCCTTCCCGCCACCAAGAAAATGCGCCAGCAAGGGACCATAGGTGTCGGTTTATATCGAAAACTGACACTATATCCCTGCTAAAATACGTCAGCTTTATACTAATAACCGACGACATACCCCATCCTGGATTAAAAAAAAATCAGCCCTCAGAAAGGGATAAAGACGTCGGTGTTATACTAATAACCGACGCAGTAAGGTTTTGTTGTCGATTTTATACTAATAACCGACACATATGTTCTGATTTTTTTTCTTATCATTTTATAGGCCTTCTATCCGGCTGGTCAGCAGGATGTAGGTTTACAGCACACTTTGATTTCAGCCAACAACAGGCCACAAACCTACAAAATTAACAAGGATAGACAATAATTTATGATCATGTGATTCGCACACATGTATAAGTACATTTAATTCATATTATTTTTCATCACACACATGTAGAAACCAGTAGTTCCATTTCAAATTTCCTCTATTTTCACACACATTTAGCAACCTACAGTTCCATTCATTTCATCTCTTATCACATTCAGACACATGTAGAAACATTCATGTATTCATCTTCACATTCACACATATGACAATTCAAAAAAATTCATTCAGACATGTATATATAAAAGTTTCACATGTCATCAAATACAAAAATAATTATGATAATAAAGTTTAGAAATATCATTCTTTATTATTATCATCATCGTCATTATTGTCATCAGTGTTCCAATCATAATCAAAAATTCCCACTACTTGTAAGGTGTTTGCCCATTGTTCTCTTACATCATCTAATTCTTCCATCATATGGGAGTAGTACATATAATAACTTTTCACATGTAGTGAAGTCACTAGTTTTAAACACCTGCAAAGAGAATGGCGTATATATATAATTAATAATATATAACAAGATTGATATATTTCATATTATCTAATGAGACTATATATAATACATGTTGTATGGTATCGATTTCCATTGTAACATGTTTGATAATTAGGTCCATATATCGCATCACATAGTATGCACATGCCCAGTCATTGTCTTTCTTAGCACACTATAAATTGAAACATACAAAATGTTCTAAAATACAAACAAGCACAGTTCACATAAATAATATATACATTGGAGTCGGGAAATTATTTTCACATTCTCCCAAATTAGTAACTATTTCTTTTTCTTGGAGATGTTTTCTCTAGCTTTTTTTGACTCTCTTAAATCCCTACATGTTAATGTAACACATTAAATTGCATAATTAAATAGTAATGTAATAACATATATTAACGGATATAAAAATATGAAATATTTCTCACGTGAATAATGGCATTTTCATTGGGTGTCCATATAAGTCCAATTCCTTCCCCGCAGGATCTAGATAATAAAAAGTGAACATCTTGGGGACAATAACCAATAACTCCTAATGCCTACCACTAGAGGTAAGAAAGTTAAAATTAGAAACTTTTATAAAGAATTTATCCAAGGGACCTATACACCTTGTTAGGTCCTAATTGTAAGGGTATGGCAGTATAGATAGGCGAACATAACCCAAATTGTCCTATAAAAGTGTCTATTCCAGTAGATGTTGTAGGTGGGTAAGCCTCGGCCTCTACAATGATAAATTCTTTGCTTTTTATACGGCATGACTTCAACCCCTATAAATTTACATAAAGAATGTCATATATATATATATATATATATATATATATATATATATATATATATATGTATATATATATATATATATATCTCTTCAAAAGACTAGCTACTATGTCATAAAAATATTTACAGCAGATGTGCTAGGTGGTGGGTCTACAAGATTACTCCCAACCTCTGCAGTAGGAGAAGAGCGGCACGCCACATGTACTGTCTGAGTGGCAGTCTGAGACGCCTGCCACTTGCTAATTGCTTCATGGAGTCCCTTATCAAGTGCTTCCTCGACTCTCCTATTAATTAACTCATCTACATATCCGTGGATAAAAGAAATGCTAGCTTTTGATTATTGAATTCCCTTTCGCAATAACATTCTAAAAAAAGAATAGGTTACCTCAGCTTGTGAAAATCCTGCTTTTGGGACAGGTTTGCGCTGTGATGGCCCAAAGAATGCTTTTATACCCACACCAGCGCATGCACCCCTAACACGTCCAGGATGATCTGGGTTACTAAGAGCAACTGTCAATTCATCCCTTGTGCCCTCAGGGATGAACTTGTCTTGCTTCCTCTACTCGTGAAGCTCCCACTAATCACCATCAATAGAAATTGGTAAGTAAACATAACAATAATCAATATTGATTGCTCTAAGAGTTGAATTTTATCATTTTTGCAGCCGCCTCAGTAGTTGTGGGCTTGGTTATATCTCCTTTCTTATTTTGCCTCCCAGCTATCCACATAGCATGGTGAGTCAGAGGTGTGGGAGCAATAGTAGAGGCCTATGTAGTCTCCTGAGTAGCAGCAGACAGAGCAGTAGACTCAGTATGTAGTCTTTGGAGAATGCATGCATAGCCTTTTGGACCCATCGTGTGGTCATGCACATTTAGTGCACGCCTTGCTCTTTGAGCATCGCTGATAGCCTTGTTAATAAGTACATTGATTTGGTTATTAACACTAAAGGTTAATCTTGAATAGGTGAATACATAAGAGCATATATTAATTAAATTGGGAGTGGCGCTTAATACCTTGAATTCATCAGTTTTTCTTTTGGTAACAAAATCCTCCCAGTCATTGGCGTCTAGGTAGTTCCATTGCTTAGTGGCTGACTTCTTCCTCTTCTCAGCTACTCGTATGTAATCTCGGGTGAGATTTGTCCTATAGTTCCTTAGGACCCTCCCACAACGTTGCATCACGTATTTACGATGTAGATTTTCATCCAATTCAAATATACTCTACAAAATAGAATTGCTATTAACTAGTATCCTAAAAATTAGTAATCTACAAAATAGAATTGCAAATAATAATAACTCATGCATAGTTACTTCCATACTAAGTCTTTCTTCCCCTTAAGAACTTTATGCCAAGATTCTACATTAGGACTACAATGGCTACGAGTAAGAACCCCAAGATATGAAATAAACGAGTTGCGGTTCACTCCAACTGGATTTCTTGCATGATCAAAATCCACAGCGAGTTTGGGACCATTGCCCCTTTGTTGTAGTAACTTGTTCATGATGCCCCTCACTTTTTCAATTTTTTTTGCTGCTCATCATGTGCCCCAAGTTCTTCAGGGGGTACATCATCAACCTAAAATTTGACAAAATAAACATACTTACAGGATATAACTATAAATGGACATATAGATAGAAATATAGGATATATTTTTAAAACTTACATTGTGAGGTGACACATTGATATCCTCACCCTCACGGTAATCATCATCACGGTCATCATGCTCAGCCATCTGAAATCAAACATTTAGCATTTGACATAACTAGAAGATAATAAAACATATAAAAAAATATAAACATGCATGCCTCTAATATTGTGATCTTTTATCAATTAACATTCCTTCATTGTGATCTCCGCGCACATACAAGTCATCATTAGCTTCAATATTTGGTGGTGTTGGCAACCCAACTGAGAATGGAATGGAGTCATCATACTTATCATAGTACTCTTCTTCATCTATAGGATCTTCAAAGAACTGTCTCTTACCATGAAGAACAACTGACCATTTATCATTTGCAGGATCATCAGTATAAAATACTTGTTTATCCTGTGATGACAATATGAATGGTTCACCCTTTTTGCCAATCTTTTCAAATTTCACTAATGTGAAACCCAATTCATCCACTACTTTGGTGTTATCAACTCAGTTACATTTAAAGAGCGGAATTCTGAAATCTATGTAGTCAAACTCCCATATGTCTTCAATAACACCGTAATATGACATTTTAGCTTCACATGGACTCTTATTCTTTGCACTTGCAAAAAACAATGAAGATGCTTGAAGGGTGACCCCACTATTTTGTACAACACTCTTACCATCTTGACGCTTTGTGTAATATGAGAATCCATTTATGGCAAACCCTTCATAAGACATAACATTCAAATTTGGTTTAAAGATGAGGCATTTGATAGTTTCAGTAAGATTATTTGGTATTTGAGATAGTTGATGTAAGACTTTATCTTCAAACCACTTAATAAATGTCTTGTTATGCTCTCTAGCAAGCTACATTGAATTGGCTCGAGGATATTGTCTGTTGATGAAATTGGTATGTTCCTCGATATAAACACTCACTTAGTCGATGTTGTGTAAAATATACAAGTGACCTTGTTCCAACTGCTCACGGTTGATTACTTTCATCCGTGATCCCAAAATTCCTTTGCCAGAATACTCCTCAATATTCTTATCATTAACAGGAGTGTCATTACCACTCAGAAAGTCATTGCAAAAATCCATAACCTATCTCGCCACATAACCCTCAATAATACTCCCTTCAGGACGACTACGGTTTTGAACGTCACCTTTAAAAACACTCATGTATCGTTCAAAGGGATACATCCAATGTAAGAAAATTGGTCCCAACATTTTCACTTCCCTATTCAAGTGGACAACAAGATGTACCATGATACATTGTGATCTCTTACCAAATTCACTGGCAAAGTCTTTTACTCTTTCATAAACAACCTCCCCTGGTATAGGTTTAGGTGCACTCCATTCCTCATGCCGTCCATTGAATGATTTGCACAACCTATGATACGGATGGAATTTTGGAAGAAACCTTTGATGACCAAGATATACAGTCTTGTCGTCATATTTTAGTCACATTGAATCAGTGTTCTCTTCACATATAGGACACGCTTTAGATCCTTTGACACTATATCCAGACAAATTCCCATATGTTGGAAAGTCATTAACAATGCAAAACAACATAGCGTGCAAAAAAATGTCTCTCTTCGTGAAGCATCATAGGTCATCACACCTTCACCCCAGAGTTTCTTTAAGTCATCAATCAGAGGTTCAAGATAAATGTTGATATCATTTCCAGGTTGTTTACGGCTCGATATCAACAACGACAGCATAACGTACTTATTTTTCATACACAACCAGGGAGGAAGATTGTATATAACAAGCATAACTGGCCAACTGCTATGTTGGCTGCTCAATGTCTCGTACAGATTTATCCCATTTGTACAAAGCCCAAGTCTTAGATTCCTGACTTCTTCACCAAATTTAGGGTACAATAAATCAATCTTCTTCCACTGTGGGGAATCAGACACATGTCGTAGGATCCCATCATTATTTATCTTAACATCTGCATGCCACCTCAAATTCTTTGCATCTATCGAATTAGCAAACAAGCGTTGAAATCATGATATTATAGGTAGATACCACATCACCTTGGCAGGAGAACCAGTTTTGGACTCCCTCAAAGTCATCAATTTATACCTTAAAGCACCACATTTTGGACAATCTTTCAAATCCACATAGTCCTTTTGAAATAATACATAATCATTCGGACATGCGTGTATCTTCTTGGCCTCCATTCCCATTAGGCACAAAAATTTATTTAACTAGTATGTTGAGATTGGAAGCTCATTTCCTTCAGGAAGAATTTCTTTCAACAAAGACAACAATGACGTGAAGCTTTTGTCACTCCATCTATTGTTAGCTTTCAGCTTATACAATCTCAACACAGTGCTAAGATTCATAAACTTAGTACAACCTATGTATAACGGTATCTCAGCATCATGCACAATGTTTCTAAACATGGGAGGTGGATCAGTGTGCTCTACCCCAAACTATCCAGCATCGCATCAACAATTTCTACTAGAACTGGTTCGTTCACATCTACGTCATTGGAGGCAATTTCTTCTTCCACACAAGCACTGCTATCGACATCCATTGATTTTAGGTTTGAAATATCTCCATGCTAGTGCCATTCTTTATAGCCTTCTACAATCCCGTTGCATGTGACATGACTTTTGATTTCATCACCAGTGCTGACTTTCAAGTTGTTACTGTAATGCCTACATGGATAGTAGAACCTATCTCCAGGTTGTTTCTTATGTTCCTCGGAAAATCTAATAAACTGATCAAGACCAGAAATAAACTCTAGGGTGCAGTGATTTGGAATGGACATCCATAATCTATCCATTCTATGGTCAAAGAGAAAACAAGTATATATTAGGGTTTAGGGTTAAAAGATTAGGGTCTAGGGTTAAAAGATTTGGGTTTATGGTTAAACGTTTAGGGTTTAAGGTATTATATATAATAAATGTGTACCACCTATCCCATTTTTGAACACCTAATCTCACTAGTAAGTGTATAATGTATATTGGGTTTTCAAGAAAATTTCGACAGCATTTCCCCGATGTTCTCCAAGTACATATGTACTTAGAAAACAAACGGGGAAATGCTACCAAAATTTTCTTGAAAACCCAATACACATTATATACTTACATCCTAAGTGAGATTAAGTTTTCAAGAACAGTCCCAAATTGGGGACTATCTAAGATTTACTCCAAATGAGTAAATTTTGGACGGGTTTCTAGGCCAACAAATACATGTATGTTGTCATTCTTATACCTACAATCCTAGTTTCATCATTCTTATATATAGTCTTACTGCCATGTTTTAGTTGTATTGAAGTAGTGTTCTTTTCACATATAGGGAATGCTTTGGATCCTTTTATATTTTATCTAGAAAAATTCCCATATGCTAGAAAGTCACTAATAGTGCAAAACAACATAGCATGCAAACAAAATATCTCTCTACGTGAAGCATCATAAATCATCACACCTTCTCCCCAGAGTTTCTTCAAGTCATCAATCAGAGGATCAAGATAAACATCGATATCATTGATAGTTTTTTAGGGCTCGATATCAACAACTATAACATAACATACTTATTTTTCATACACAACTAGGGAGGATATATATGTCCAAAATTAAGGTTTACGATTCATATCAATTCTATGTAAATATAAATGCATAAATCCATAAGTCACATACATCTAATCATCATTTCATCACATAACATCCAATATCCTTATTAGTGTTCATACTAAAATTCACATTCATGTTTCTATGCTTAATGAGAATTGATCTCTCACACTTTTAGATATATTCACCCAATCATTCATTACATATTTTAGATATTTTCCCCATAAGAATCATAATTTTTCTCCTACTAATTATCAATCTTAGGTTATCATCTTTCATCAAGTATTGATGTTTCTCATTAGAAAACTTGGTTCTAATAAGATTTGGGTTATTAATAACCCAAATTTTCAATTCATCATTTAGGAATCCTACCTAATTAGAAAACCAACACATACATTATTTAACAACTAAAAAAGAAAATTGAATTAACATTTTACCTTATTCATCATTCACATGTATAATATTCATTTAGGATGCAAGAAATGGGAACTATTGTCATTTAAGTAAAAAAAATACCTCAGTCTGCTAGTGACAATATCCAGCAGCAGCGGCACAGAGGAGCAGTAGTGATAGACACAAAAGAGGCGATGACAACGATGGTGGCAACAGTGGCTGCTCCACTTGCGACAACGGCTAGATCTAGCGGCGAAGGTGGCAATGAGCTCCAGTGATGGTGGCAGAAAGCTCCAATGATGGTGTGCTCCAACTGCCACAGTAGTAACAAGCTTCGATGATGGCGAGCTCCAGCAATGGTGGCAGTGGTGAGAAAACTAGGGAAGGCATAGCAGCTCGAGAAGAGAAGTGATAGTGACAATCACTAGAGCAGCAGCTCCGCAGAGGCTGTAGGGGTGGTACGGTGGTGGTGATGGCTAGGAAGCCCAAGAGCGGCGATAGTGGTGGCTAGAGTAGAAGAGAGAGTGGTGGTAGAGGAACAAATCGCCAGAGCTAGCTAGGTCAGGCAGAGAATGAAACAGAGAATGGGGGAGGGGAGGAAATTTTGTTATTCTTAAGTGGCACATAGGCGTCGGTTAAAAGAAAATCAATGTCTATACACATATTTGTTGTCGGTCCTACTAAAAACTGACACATATGTGCAACCATAGTCGTTGGTTTCTACAAAAAAAACTAACGTTGATCCACATACGCTGACAAAAAAAATCGCGGAAAATCACTCAACTGAACCTGGTCGTCGGTTATTCAGAGACACCGACACTATAGACCTCTGGGGCAGAGGAAATTTTTTACGTAGGGGCATGGCATGAACATTATTGTTTTGGTTCTATGAGAAGAACTGATGAATTGTGTTATAAACTGCTTGTGTCGGTTCATTTATAAGAAACCGGCACTAAAGACCTCTAGGGTATAGGAAATTTTTGGCACGGGCGCATGGCACGAACAGTTGTTGTGTCAGTTTACCATTAACCGATGGCATAACTATAACCATTTGGTAGGAAATTTTGGCACCAAATTTTTGTATTTCATGGGCCACATTGGACGTCGGTTCTACTACAGCAAACTGAAATTGTATATAAAAGTGGTACCCGTGTTTTTTATGTGGGTAGGTTTGTTGCTCATATGTGTCGGTTTACTTCAGAAACTGACGTTTTTGTTTCTTTTTGTCGGCTGTGCAACTGATGTTATAGATCATATATGTACTAGTGACTGCACAATACATATAATGTTGTTTATATGTAGGGCATAATCAACTTTATGTAAATAACAAAAGATTACATAAACGTGTACCAAACGGAGGACATCTTGCCAACAAGTTTATTTATAGTTGCTTCAAACAAAAGTTATCTTGCAAAAAAATAAGATATCACTTGTTAATATACCCATGGCAAGTAAACTTGTCTCGGCTGTAAACCAAACACAACCTATGACACACCCAGTACTATCCTCCCAATTACTTACAGCTGCAACCGCCGGTTCTTGCATTCAACCCGAATGAGATGATCATTGTTACTCCCCGACATAGGGGTGACAGATGGGTAGCCACTCAAAATTTGCTTTTTCACCAAATGCTTGTAGACCAAAGTATTAGCTATGCACTATGTCATACCAAATACTTTTTAGGCAGTTTAATATACATAATTTGGTATGATATGCTTTCTAATTCACAAAACTAGACCACATTAGACTGTATCAAATTAACTCTAAAGGTAACTCGACCAATTGCACTATGTGACAAAGCTAATTAAAAACTGCGATCGAGTTTATCCTGGATGAAACTCGACCAAACTGCTTAAATTGTTTTTTCTCAGTGCAGGGATCGATCGAGTTCTGTGTATGGTAAACTCGAACGAACCTAAATTTTCTCAAAATACATCAAGGGGATCGTTCAAGTTTGTCACAGGTAAAACTCGACCGAAAAATACCCTATAATGAATTTTAGAAAATGCCATTAAAGTAATTAAATGTTCGAATTTCGGGCTTCTGATTTGTTCTCATCTTAGGACAAGACATTAATTCAATATAAATTATTATAAAAATTATCCTATGGGTTTTACGGTGTTTTCTAAAAAAGTACATTTGCATTGCTTTTGACTTGAAATTGATC
The DNA here is from genome assembly GCA_963693085.1 of Alisma plantago-aquatica. NCBI lineage: Eukaryota > Viridiplantae > Streptophyta > Magnoliopsida > Alismatales > Alismataceae > Alisma > Alisma plantago-aquatica. Next base: position 1,115,346,310 of record OY856410.1, read on the forward strand.
AAGCTAGGGATTGTTGGAAATGATCATTTTCATGTACCTAATACATAGAATCAATCTCAAATAGACATATTAGATACATATGAATGGATTGATTGAGTCATTATTAAAATATGGACAATGTGTAACTCTTAGGTCAACATTCTCCCCCTTTTTGACAATCATAAACCATTCCTTAACATATTGAAAAGGAAATAAAAATTAAGACCTTTACCTTCTGAATTGTAAATGGATACAAGAAACATCAATACTTAATTGTTCCCCCTCAATTAATGCTTACTTTTACATGCATGGTTAGTTTTTTCACAAACAACCATAGCACATATATACTACATGGTCCTCTATCAAGTCACGTGATAATGCAAATAATTGACTAGAAAAGGATCACATAAGAAAAGATTTGAATATGTCTGAGCTCATTTCTCCTTTGTAGTACATGTAGTGCATGATGAGCTCTCATATTCTTCTCTCCCTTTGTCATTGCAAAATAGCAGGGGTAGAAGAGCTATAAAGCAAGGGTCTTTGCCACAGGCACAAATTACGCAAGCAACCCCACAAAACATGCATCAAACAGAGACAAAATAGAGAGAAACAAGCAATCTAGAGTCATAATTAAAATATGGGATAATGTATCAATAACTCATAATATTTATTCAACCAAAGAGTTATGGTACATAAGAGTCAGATTACAACACCAAACATGTCCGTTCGGAATAAAAACTACAAACCAATGAAAAATGATGAGATAATAAAATAGAATGCCTCATATACAGTGTTCAATGTCTAATACACGATAGTCTACATATATATATATATATCATCACTCTAAAAGATTATAGAACTAAACATATACGATGTCTACTACATGAACTGTGTCCTCATCATCGTCATCCTCCTCAGGCTGATAGTCCTCATTTACATCGGATGGTGCATCAGTGGAAACAGTTTTAGCCTCACCATTAGAAGATCCATCATCACCAACATCAGATCCATCAGCTCCTCAGCATCTTAGTTAGGCATCTCCTCATCAACAGGAGGTCCAAAAGCACGAGTACCATGCCATATGGCATTCTACTCAGCCTAGGACATCCACATACATGTAATGCATTTTCTTATGGAAAGGTGGGAGTGGACACTCCATCATAGCCAGCAAGTAGAGAGGCAGTGGGGCCAACAGGCAGAGCTAGAAGAGGAAGAGCATCCGGGACAGGGACATGTCTACAATCAGTAGCAGTAGGGGTGTAGTGGAAGTAGCAGGAGGTGGAGGGTCAAGGTAGAACTGATTGTATCCATAGGAGGCATAGTCATCTCATGGGTAAGCCTGGTAGGGTGGGTAGGTCTAGTTGTAGGATAGGTTCATATGTGACATGATTTGGTGGAGGCCCTAGTGGAGATGATCCTGAGCCTGAAGATTATACATATGTTGATGTATAATATATCCCATGAGGGCTTCATTTGATATAGAAAATGAGGTGCGGTCAGGTCGGGATGGAGGAGGAGGGGCCTGGGTGGAGGTAGAGGCACCTGGTGTGGTGTAAAAAGAGGTAGGTAGAAAGGTCTTCTTGATGATTGTCTCACTAATGCAAAGCCCTCTGTGACTTGGTTTGTATCCAAGGTCATGGATGAAGGATTTTTCATTATGGTGAGCAAACACACCACATATCAGGTTTGGATAAGGGAGATGGGTGTCAGTTGTGTTTTTCCTAGAGTCAAAGAAGGTCATATGATGGAGAATGTAATGAGCACACTTGATGTTGATATCATTCAAGAGATAATACATGATGATCGTCGTGTTCTGTATAATCTTGTTTTTATTCCTTTTGGAATGGATATTGCAATTGACCACTACGACGATCAGTCTTGTCTTGATATCAAGAGAAGAGGAGGGTAGGGTTGACTTCTTCCTATATGGGACGTCTGGTTTCTTCAGGAACTTATGGATGTCAGGAAGGGTAAGCATAGGATCAAAAACTCTTGTAGAAACCTTTAGGGTCCAAAAGGTCATGATATTATGGATAGGAAGCCACCCAAGAAGCAATGATGTTAGTATCATAGAGAATAGGTATTCAAAGAATTCTCAAATATTGTTATCTTGGTAATGGAAATCATTGAAGTCATGATGACTTGGGTATTAGAAGGTAAGACTAGGGTGGTGTAGTTCTATGTCAGATTGGCGTACAATTTGTGGACAACCTTCATGTTATACATAGCATTTGCAAAGCATGGATGCTCTACACACAAAACACTTAAGTGATGTGCTTTGAACACCCTAGCATCATATTTGATCATCCCATTCGTTGCAAATGAGGCTCAAACGAAGCTCGAAAAGGAAAGGGAGTCTTAGGGAGGAGTTCCTTGTACCTATTCAAAACTTGATTTGAGATGAAGGAGGTGTCGTCAAAGGAGACATGCCTTGGAGAAATGGGTGCAGATGTTACTCCAGATGGGGCAGATCTCTTCCTATGGTTGGAGTCATATGGTCGGATGGATAAAAGATAACCACCAAATGAAGAAGATAACGCAAGAAAGGGGTCTCCTAACCATCTTGGTCACATATAGGAGAGGCAATGAGGATAGATAAAAGGACAAGAAGGGTGTAGGAGAGGATGGGTTAGCCTAGGGTTGGAGGATGAGCACTAAGAAAGGGTTTTTGGTCAGCTTTTCTCTAGTTGAGAGGGAGAACTATCGGTCGATACCCTTTATAAGTTTGGTCTAGTGTCGTTATTGGTCAAGTTCTGAGATTAGGAAACTCGACCGATTGGGTATTTCAGTTTTGTCCTCGGCCAGGGATCAGCCTAGTTGAACCAGGACAAACTCGATCGATGGTCATCCTATCTAAAACATAGAAAATTTTAATTCTAAGACTCTAGAGTGCCATATAAATTTAAATTTCTAGCCTATCATGTATTTTAAACATATTGTGGCACATTTCACTCATCATTGGCTATTATTTTTCAGTAAAACATCTATTTGCAAAAAATAGCTGAAAATTGGCAAAACAAGGCATGAAAACATGTCAAATATAGCACTTTTAGTTAAGAGATGATTAAATTTAAGCAAGAAACATATAGGTATGATAATATCTAGCTAGATTGCATGTCAATATCATTAAGAGCAGTTATAACTAGTTTTGATATGATGAATGTAAATTTCTCTTCAGCTAGAGGTTTAATGAAAATGTATGCAAGTTGATTCTCCATGTCTACATGTGTGATATAGATATCCTTCTTGGCAATGTCATCATGTAGAAAATGATACCTCTATATATTTAGCTCTACTGTGCAATATAGGATTATAAGAGAGATTAATTGAACTAGTATTGTCACAGTTGATAGGAGAAGCATAAAAATGAATTTGAAAGTCTTGGATCATTAGCTTCATCCATAGGACTTGGGCACAACAACTCTCAACTGCAATGTATTCAGCCTTGGTAGTTAAAATTGCCATTATGCTTTGTTTCTTAGAGAACCACAAAACCAAGCATGGTCCTAGGAAGAAACAAGTACCACTTGTGCACTTTCTATCTATCAAGAACCCTCTATAATCAACATCACTATAGGCAGTAAAAGTAAAGTCTCTTGACTGGGGATACCATATTCCAAAATTTTGAGTCTTGGCTAGATACCTCAAAATCCTCTTAACTGCTATGAGATGTAATTTTCTTGGACTTGATTGAAAGTGAGCACACAAGCCAACACTAAACATTATGTCATGTCTATAGGCAATTAACTAAAGTAAACTTCCAATCATACCTCTATATAGCTTCTCATCTACCTTTTGTCCTTCTTCATCTCTGTCAAGTTTGGTGGTGTTTGACATGGGGTGCCCATAGGCTTGGTGTTCTACATCCCAAAGCGCTGAAGTAGTTCACTAGTATACTTGCCTTGGTTAACGAAGTTACCTTCCTTGGTTTACTTGATTTGGAAGACGAGGAAGAAAGTAAGCTCCCCCATCATGCTCATCTTGAACTCACTCTGCATAAGAGAACTAAACTCCTTGAAAATATCAAGATCAGTTCCGCCAAAAATAATATCATCAACATAAATTTGAATGATCAAGAAACTTCTAGAAGTGTGTTTTAAAAATAGAGTAAAATCAAATTTTCCCATGATGTAGCCACTGTCTAGAAAAAAGTTCTTTAATTTCTCATACCAAGCTCTAGGGGCTTGTTTGAGTCCGTAAAGAGATTTTTGTAACAAGTAAACATGGTCAAGAAGTTTATCATGTTCAAAGTTGGGAGGTTGAGCCACATAGACTTCCTCTTCTATTGTACCATTCAAAATGGGCTTTTAACATCCATTTTGTAAAGTAGGAAATTCTTGTAACTAGCAAAAGCAAGTAGCATTCTAATAGATTTAAGTCTTGCAACAAATGAATAAGTTTCATCAAAATCAATACATTCTTGTTGGTTGTAACCTTAAGCTAGTATCCTTGTTCCTTACCACTTTCCCACTTTCATCAAGCTTGTTGTGGCAGACCCACTTGGTGTTGATGATCTTTCTATCACTTGGTCTTGGCACTAGGGTCCACACTTTGTTCTTCTCAAACTGATCTACTTCTTGCATGACTAGGGTCCACTCATCATCCTTGAGATATTCTTTGACATACTTTGTCTCAAGTTGTGAGATGAAGGCTTTGTCAGCTTTTTCTTTATTGAATGCATCTTGCGTCTCACCCTTTCAAAAGGATTACCTATAATGAGCCCTTTAGGATGATGCTTTGCAATGTAGGGAGTTGGATCCTTCTTTTCTTCTTCTTTCTCTTCTTCATCAACTAGCACCTATTTTCCTTTATCAACAATGTTGAGCTCGTCACCTCATCTATAACATCATCATTAACAATATTCTTGGAAATAGAGGGGTTAGTCTCAACAAATTTAACATTGATAGATTTTTCTACTTTAGACAATTTAATATTAAATACTCTATAAGCCTTTCCAGTAGTGTTATAGCCAAGAAAGAAAGCCTTGTACAATTTCACATCAAATTTATCGAGAGAATCCTTGGTGTTCAAAACAAAAAAGGACAACTGAAAACATGAAAGAAATCAATAGATGGCTTTCTACCACGTCATAATTCATAGAGAGTTTTCTTCAAATATGAATGACTAAAAACCTAATTTTGCACAAAACATGAAGTACTAACTACTTCGGCCCAAAACTTCTTTGGAGTATTATACTCCAGAAGCATAATCTTAGCCATTTCCTATAGTGACCTATTCTTTCTCTCTACAACTCCATTTTGTCGAGGTGTTTGAGGTGAAGAAAATTTATGTGCATACCTGAATCCCTCACAAAAACATTCAAACAAGTGATTTTCAAACCCTCCCCCATGGTCACTATGGATAGAGATGGTCTGGCAAGAAGCTTCATTTTCAACTCATTTATAAAAAGTCGAGAAAACATAGAGAGTGTCACTTTTTGAAACAATAAAAAAGGTCCAAGTAAAGCTAGAAAAGTAATCCACAATCAAAAGGAAATGCTTGCTACCACAAAGTGATTAAGTTCTCATAGGTACAAATATATAAATACGGATAAGTTCAAGAGCTCTCTTGGTGCTAAGGACTCCTTTGGATATGAAGGAGGACTTTGTTTGCTTTCCTTGGGGTGCAAGTTTGGCATTCCTCATCCTTTTCAAAATCCAATTTGTGTAGTCCTTTGACCAAGTCCTTTTTTCTCAACTTCTTCAACTGATGCATATTTACATGACCAATCCTACGGTGCCACAAAGATATATCATTCGAACTGGAAAATAAGACATCTACCAACAAAAGGCTTAATAGAGTCAAGAACAATAACATAGAGATTACCATTTCTAGTTCCTTTATATATAACATTGTAGGAGAGGGAATCTTGAAGCAAGCATTCAAGTGAGGTAAAAAGAACAAGATAGACATTATCACATAATTGACTAACACTAATTCAATTGTGATGTAGGCCAACCACAAGAAGAACATCCTTGATGCATAGTGAATCACCTACATCACTCTCACCTATCACTCTATCTTTGTTGTTGTCACCAAATGTCATTGATGCTCCTTTCTTTCTGTGAATTGGTTGAAGTGGTTGACACATATCATATGCTTTAAGCAACCACTATCAACAATCCATTTTCCTTTTACCTACAACAAAGGAAGATGCCCAATTCAAAGCTTGGGATCAGTGTTATCTTGGGGACACATTTTATCTTTGGGTCGGTCCCTTCTCTCTATAAGGACAATAAGTAGAGTAATGTTCATCACTCTTGAAATGCACACAAACCATAAGGTTCTTAGAACCGGATGACTCTGCATGGACAATAGGAGGTTCCTTGCTCTTTTTCTTACCCTTGCCCTTGATCATGATTTTTGGAGCTCCCCCTACATATCCCAAACCACTAGTACCAACTTGTTTGGTAGAGTTATCTAGAACTTCATTGAGGGACTTTCTCCCTTTAAGGAATTTCTATAAGGTAGTTCTAAGTTTATGATTATCATCACTAAGAGTAATGATACTAGAAGATAAACTAGCAAGATTAGTGTGTGCATGAAGTAACTCAACCAACAAATAGAGGGCTTTAGTATGAAAAGAATCACCCTCAAGAGTAATACTAGTAGTCTCATTACTTGGCAATAAAGGTCTAGAAGAGAAATCATTAACTTGTGCAAGCAATCTAGAATTTTAGTTCTAAGAAAGATTAGCTCATCAAGATAGAATCTATTTTCATCTTTAATATCATCATGAGCAATTTTAAGCTCATCAAGTTTCACAACAAGATTTTCATTTTTAGTTTTAACAAAAACAAGCTCATCGGGTCGGGCTTGGTTTTCCTCCTTAATACTATTGATGTTCTTAAGGTAGATACTACTCCTACTTCAACTCCATTTTATTGGATCTTAAGGTACAAAACTGCCCTTGTAAGGAATATGTGACGACCGTCTCGTGAAAACAAGATTAACTAATGCGGAAGCGTTCATCAAGTAGCGGATTAGCAAAAATCACTAAAAATTAAAACTTTTTGCAAAGAGATCCACACATAGGATATATTTTTCTTCAAGAGCCAAAGTATAACACATTCACATTCTGTGTCAAAGGTACATATCATGCATCATCTCTTTCTGAGAATTACAAGTATAAACTGTCCTGTCAAGCTAAACACAGGCAATATAAAAATCTCGAGGCACTAAGCCAAAATCTCGAAAGCACTAACTACTACTCCGAGGACCTGAGAGTATAGAGACGACACATAGGACTCTATTTACATCTATACAAGGCATAACAGTCAGTGTCTCCACCTGAGACTTCACTGCTGTCTCTGCTGCTGCTATTGTTGTCCTTCACCTATTGAAGGATCCCTATCTCCTCGTCTGCGTCCACCTAAAAATGTGGTTCCCACGGGGGTGAGACAATTATAAAAATTGCCCCAGCGAGAGTTATAACTCTCCGCCAGTAACATTGTTATTGCAACTTAAGAAGATAAATATGAATGGAAGAATCATATTTGTATTGCAGCAGATATTTTAATGTCTAACAGATTAGAACATTATTCTATATCAGAAGCATTGCAACTATAATTTGATAGAATCAGCATGTCATTTATCCTTTAAGGGATATAAAGAACATGTATAGCATCTATTCAAACTACATAATCATTACCACTGCTTTAACTCTCTTCAGGATTAGATCATATATCTAAAGCTTGGTATTATCATTGTGGAGTCATGGCCCATAGCCATATTCTTTTCATAAAGTGTTGGGATCTTAATCCCTCAATTCACCACTGGAAATTGTCATCCTTTCACAATTTCAATACCCTAACCATGGGATTCTGGGTGTTTAAACCCTTAGCTCATCACCTGAGCATTGTTACCACTTCCTTAGGTAACTAACACCTTTTAGGTCATTTGACCAAGGTAAGTATGATACTTGATGCCTATTAACTCTCTTGCTACCTCTTATCAGACAACAAGATATATTATGGCATACAAGGCCCAATAAACAAATTCAAATTAATAACATATCACAGCACATACATGGCTATGCCCATCATCTCATGATACCTGCATGGTTAGTACATATGATAGCAGCACATCAATTATCTATCAACATCATGCAAAAACAATGTATTAATAATTCAAGGGTATTACCATTAATCCTTTATCAGGATTTGGATTTCCATCACACATCTCATGTATCATTCATCCAATCATATTGGACTTATATCACAACAAGGTATACCAGTATTTGGGGTGTTGGATATGATATCTATCATATCTTGATGTCTCACTTCCCTCAACACCATTAACTTTCTTAAGTTCACATACTTAGCTTGTATTAGGGTATTACCCATCCAAATACTTTATGCACCAGTTTATCACATTCATCATGTAAAGTAGTGATCAATTGTCACTTACTTGGAATATACAACTATTGCCAATACTATGGATTCATACATAAGTCAGGAATTAATAAAAAGATCATGTTAGGTCCTATTCAAAACAAACTCTAAGTCAAACATAGAGTACCACGGCCGTGCAACCAAGAACGGTCGTGCAAAGAAAGTCACCACGGTCGTGATACCATGCATGATTGTGCAAAGTGAATCCACCTCGGCCGTGCTACCTTGCACGGTCGTGCAAAGGAAAGATACCACGGCCGTGCTGCCTAACACGGTCGTGCTACAGGAGTTCACCTCTAGAATCCTATTCAAGTATGAATTCTATTCTTTCATTAGGAATTAAGGTTTCACATATCATCTCCCCTCTTTTAGAATAGGGATTGCATATAGCATCACCCTTCATTAGAGTTTCATAACACGTTGCCCATAATTAGGGTTTACTAATCATTTCCAATTAGGGTTTCTCATGAAATCACTCTCAATTAGGGTTTCACATGGATGCACCCTAAGTTAGGGTTTCACATGGATACTCCCTCAACTAGGGTTTCACATGGATGCACCCTCAACTATGGTTTTACATGGATACACCCTCAACTAGGGTTTACTATTCATCCTAATTAGTGATTTCATATGTAGACAACCTCTTATTAGGGTTATACATGGAATCAGCCTCAATTAGGGTTTTCATCATGTATTGGATCCATGCATTCGTTATGCATTATTAATTAGTACCATTAAGGTATCTCTCACCTAATTACATTAGGTTTCCAAAAAGTTTGATCAATTGGACCTTCAATAACATGAGGCATCCAAATAGATTAATCAATAGAACCTTCAATTGCACTAGGTATCTATTTGGATTAGTCAGTTGAGTCTTTGATTTCATTGGGTACTCAATTGGATCAACCCATTGTTCCTTCAATTACTTTAAGTACTCAATTGGATTAACCAATTGATCCTTCAATTGCATTGGGCATCCAATTGAATTAACCAAATTGAATCACAAACGGTTTGAAACCATTTAAGCAAAAAGCTTTGAAACCGCATGGACTTGAAACCGCATGGGTCTCAAACAGTTTGATACTGTTTGGTATCAAACGGTCTTGAGACCGTTTGGTCCAAACCTCTCAAAACCGCATGGACCAAAGAGTCAATCAAGACTTCAACAACACTCAATTCCAATCTATGGAATCTCAACCAATTGGATCATCAACTCAATAATCAATTGAGTCATGAGCTCATCCCTTAATTGGAACTTCAATTAGGGTCTGATCTCAATGGAATTAGGGTTTATAAATACCAATTAGAGCTTTGAAGTTGATCATTAGTCAAGCTACTAATTATGTTTCAATTGATTGCATTGGATCTTCAACCATTGAATTCATGGAACCAATCATCAATTGGACCTATGCTCATACTTCAATTGAGTTTAGTAGGTCAAACTTCAACTGATTTTACCCTCAATTGACCCTCACTTGGTCATCAATCAGGGTTTGATTCAATTCGATTAGGGTTTAGAATCGATGATTCAACAACACTCATCAATACAAGATTGTTTACTTTGAAACTTTTGAACCATCATCCAAATTGGGTATGACCTGACCCCAAACGGTCTTGAGGTCGTTTGGATGACCTCCAAACGGTCTTGAGACCGTTGGCCCATCATATCACTTAAATCCAAGCCATCCAGTTAAGGTTTGGATCATGGAATTGATCACCAAATCAGAATTGCATTGTATATCAGCTTGGTACCTTTAGACCTTCAAACACCTAACCATACTCAACCCTAGACCTCCAAACGGTCTTGGGTGACCACCAAACGGTCTTGAGACCAGTGGGATGAGCTCCAAACGGTCTTGAGACCTTTTGTCTCATCCAACCTTTGGATTCTAGTGAAATTTCATCAAGGTTTGGTCTATCGAGTTGATCAACAAATCAGCACTTAAATTCAATATGATTTGGTACCTTTAGACCTTCAATTGGTCAACTATACTTGACCCCAGACCTCCAAACGGTCTTGGGGTGACCCCCAAACGGTCTTGAGACCGTTTGGGTGATCCCCAAACGGTCTTGAAACCGTTTGGGCTAATCAACCCAAAATCTCCAATTAACTCATTGGAATTTCAGCACTGTTTTCAATTAGGGTTTGCCCAATTGAATAGCCTCCAACTCACGATTCCTTGGGAGTTAATCCCTCAAATTTGGTGAGTCATTATAAAAAATTATTAGGAACAGTAATCCCAAACGGTAAACCCTTGGTCAACGCACTCAAACGGTCTTGAGACCGTTTGCCCAAAAAGTTCAATTATATCAGATTGATAATCAGCACTTAATCCAATTAGGTTTCCCTAATTGATTAGCCTTCAACTCACGATTCCTTGGGAGTTAATCCCTAAAATTTTTAGAGTCATCAACCAACATAATTATGAACAGGAATCCCAAACGGTTAACGCTTGTTCAACTCACTCGATCGGTCTTGAAACCGTTTTCCCAAACAGGTCAAGTTAATCAGGTTGAAAATCAGTATTTAATTCAATTCGATTTGCCTAATTGGTTGGCCTTCAACCTACGATTCATTTGGATTTAACCCCTCAAATTGTGTGGGTAATTATCCTACATAATTAGGAACAAAATTCCCAAACTTTCAATGCTTGGTCAACCATCCCAAACGGTCTTGAAACCGTTTGCTCTCAAACGGTTTCAAACCGTTTGCCTTTAAACGGTTTGCTGAAACCGCATAGCCAATCAAATTAAAATGATTTGGAATAGCTATCAAAACCGTTTGGCTTGGTACTTTTCTTTGGATAAGCATCTAGGATGATTTCATCATCCCCTTCCTTCGAACAAACAAGAACAGCAACCGTTCTTGATGGAAATTGCAGCAAAGAAACAAGAGCGTCGCAATTTAAAGAAAACAATCAACAAAGTATAGAGAATTGATGCAATATCAATGATTAAGGGTTTGAGTTATAAAACCCGCCTCAAATATGATCTCCAAGCTCCAAGATACACGTATCTAATGTTGTATGAATCTTCTCCAACTATTCCAAAGCTCAACTTCAAGATTTGGAGTGAAATGATCGGCTAGAATTGAAGATTGAGTGAAGAAATGAAGGAATTACACATTGTTTTATGATTTTTACCATGAAATCATGAAGAACGAAGAGCAAAGGCTTACCAACAGGTTGGGGACGTGATCCCTGCTATCCTTAGCCTTCTTGGTCGGTTTTTCAAGCAAGGAGAAGAAGTGGGGTCGTAAAAGCCTTTCATTTGGCTTGGAAAAGGTACTTTTATAAGAAAATTGAGGAGAGAGAAGATACTTTATAAAAGTCTTTTAATTCCAAAATTGTTTCCACCACTTCCCCCTTAGTTTCTTGCATGCAAGGGCATCTCTATCCCCACCGAACTCCCTTCCATTATCCATGAATTAAGGGAAAAGAAAATAAGCACCTTAATGCTTATTATATTAATATCCCATATGTGAGTGGAAATTACTTTCCTTTATAATAAGGTGAGTGGAGTTTCACCTACTTAGGATATTTTCGTTCCTTATCTTGGAAAAGGAACGTCCATCCTTATTCAAAATCAACCAATAACATTTTGGTTGAAGGCCCTTTAATTAATACATTCATTTTTGCCCTAAATTAAATTAGGGTTTCACTTAAAATTAAATCTTGATTATTTTAATATCAAGATTCTCTCTCCTCCATCTTAATTCAAATGAGATGCCCCTCTCATTTTATTTGCTCTACATGATGCCAAGAAACATTAGGGACTTTATTGAAGTGGTAATTTGCATATTGAACCCTAGGTTTTGGGTAAATTGCACATTACACCAAAACTAGGTTTTAATGCACAAGGATTGCTTGACAAGCTTAAACTTGATGCTCAAACTTGTGAAAACCATACCACTACATCATATTCATTCTTATGATGTCTCAACATCATAGGAACATCTTATCATGAAACATTTACAAGTTGACCCCTCAACTTGGGAAATTTGCACTTTAGTCCAAAATAAGCAAACATTGCTTCAACATTGTTCAAACATGACCAAAATTGAAACTTAAGTTTCTCATGAGCCCTAATTACTTTTCCCAAGATAAGATTAAGAATCTACTCAACCTTATTAGGCAAAACATCTAGGGGTTAATTCATAACCCAGGTTAGGGATGTTACAAATTATAAACCCCTAACAAGGATTTCATCCTCGAAATCCCAGGAAAAAGAGGAACATATTGTTCATTAATCATCCCCTCAAGTCTCCAAATATTATCTTAATATTATGGAGATACCATAGATCTGTGATTCACACAAGGTTCCTTTCCTTAATTCCACCTTATCACTGTTTATGTTAATGGAGAGCATAAACCCCTAACATGTGATGTCCATATTATTGAAAGGAAGAAGCATAAAAGAACATACTTCTATCATCATCCAAAAATATTCACCAAAAGAGAAACATATATATCTAACAGAGATAATTCATTCAGCAATCCATTATTTATTGTTGAGAATATCCACATAGCATGTTCACTAAGTTTGTTGAGAATATCCACATAGCATGTTCACTAAGTTTGTTGAGAATATCCACATAGCATGTTCACTAAGTTTGTTCAGAATATCCACATAGCATGTTCACTAAGTTTGTTGAGAATATCCACATAGCATGTTCACTAAGTTTGTTGAGAATATACACATAGCATGTTCACTAAGTTTGTTGAGAATACCCACATAGCATGTTCACTAAGTTTGTTGAGAATATCCACATAGCATGTTCACTAAGTTTGTTGAGAATATCCACATAGCATGCTCACTAAGTTTGTGGAGAATATCCACATAGCATGTTCACTGAGTTTGTTGAGAATATCCACATAGCATGTTCACTAAGTTTGTTGAGAATATCCACATAGCATGTTCACTAAGTTTGTTGAGAATATCCACATAGCATGTTCACTGAGTTTGTTGAGAATATCCACATAGCATGTTCACTGAGTTTGTTGAGAATATCTACATAGCATGTTCACTAAGTTTGTTGAGAATATCCACATAGCATGTTCACTGAGTTTGTTGAGAATATCCACATAGCATGTTCACTGAGTTTGTTGAAAATATCCACATAGCATGTTCACTAAGTTTGTTGAAAATATCCACATAGCATGTTCACTAAGTTTGTTGAGAATATTTCACTTAGCTCTTCCTATTTAATTTCATTATACTCTCTAGATTGTTTCAAAATGACTACTTGATCAAAGTAATCAGAAAGATAACAATCTAAGAGTTCCATACTTGCCTTATCTTCAATAACCATATACCTGGCCAGGGTATACAAATACTGAGATTATGTAGTATGCACTTTATTTGCTATCACATTCCTCACTTTTAATATCATTATACATATAGGATTTTCCATTCCTAGATTTCCTCCAGGCATCATTTTCAAAATCTCATCTTTTGACATACAGATAAGGGAGATTATAAAACATTTTAAAGAACATTGAGTAAGATATAAGTTCTCATCTCCCTTGTGTCCTTATAGGACTAGTCAAAAGAATTCAAAAACAACTATTTTCATATTTTTAACACATAGAAACATGAAATGAAGTATCAGGATGAATATATTTCATCTAAGTATTACCCCTCAAGGTCATCTACCACATTAGGTTTATTTCAACACATAGAGTCCAATTATCTCATGTTACTGCTTTTACCTTTACTTAGTGGCTACTGCCCTGGTGCACTATGCATTTATTGCACCGGTGACACCAAAAATTTTGGCTTTTTCTGAATATCCAAACAAATGTCTCTAAAATTGTAGAGACCTTACTTTAAATCTCAGCTTATGGCCCCTCCTTGGGCACTACCATCACAGATATACTGTTTGTCCTGACTTATGGCAGAGTCTACTTTCTTGCCATTTATTATTCTTTCCCACATTTCCACTATTCCAACATGAGTATGTCATTCAGGAATCCTTTCAAAGCCCAAAGCTTATGCATTAAAGACTAGTGACCTAGGTTGTAACACCAATATCCAGTCTTCTTTATGCATCACTGTTGTCCTAACCTGCCATTCAAGAGCATAACATAGGATTCTCTATCCTGATTAGGTCAAGATGGGAATTCTCAGGCACTTGTTCTGCTCTTTCCTGGTCTCATGCACCCTCTCCTGGTGCAACAACAATGCCCTTAGCAATGTGTTCCTCGTGTTCTCCAGTCAATTTCAAGTTCTTCTTCTCCTATGTGAGCAGAAGATACTATCAAATAAATTGGAAGACACTTAGAACAGACTCTACAACCTTAGTCCTATGTCTCTGTAGACTCGGCGAACCTAGAGCTCTGATACCACTTAATTGTTATGACCGTCTTGTGAAAACAAGATTAACTAATGCGGAAGCGTTCATCAAGCAGCGGATTAATGAAAATCACTAAAAAATAAAACTTTTTGCAAAGAGATCCACACATAGGAAATATTTTTCTTCAAGAGCCAAAGTATAACACATTCACATTCTGGGTCAAAGATACATATCATGCATCATCTCTTTCTGAGAATTACAAGCATCAACTGTCCTGTCAAGCTAAACACAGGCAATATAAAAATCTCGAGGCACTAAGCCAAAATCTCGAAAGCACTAACTACTACTCTGAGGACCTGAGAGTACAGAGACGACACATAGGACTCTATTTACATCTATACAAGGCATAACAGTCAGTGTCTCCACCTAAGACTTCATTGTTGTCTCTGCTGCTGCTATTGTTGTCCTTCACCTATTGAAGGATGCCTATCTCCCCGTCTGCGTCCACCTAAAAATGTGGTTCCCACGGGGGTGAGACAATTATAAAAATTGCCCCAGTGAGAGTTATAACTCTCCGCCAGTAGCATTGTTATTGCAACTTAAGAAGATAAATATGAATGGAAGAATCATATTTGTATCGCAGCAGATATTTTAATGTCTAACATATTAGAACATTATTCTATATCAGAAGCATTGCAACTATAACTTGATAGAATCAACATGTCATTTATCCTTTAAGGAATATAAAGAACATGTATAGCATCTATTCAAACTACATAATCATTACCACTGCTTTAACTCTCTTCAGGATTAGATCATATATCTAAAGCTTGGTATTATCATTGTGGAGTCATGGCCCGTAGCCATATTCTTTTCATAAAGTGTTGGGATCTTAATCCCTCAATTCACCAATGGAAATTCTCATCCTTTCACAATTTCAATACCCTAACCATGGGATTCTGGGTGTTTAAACCCTTAGCTCATCACCTGAGCATTGTTACCACTTCCTTACATAACTAACACCTTTAGGTCATTTGACCAAGGTAAGTATGATACTTGATGCCTATTAACTCTCTTGCTACCTCTTATCAGACAACAAGATATATTATGGCACACAAGGCCCAATAAACAAATTCAAATTAATAACATATCACAGCGCATACCTGGCTATGCCCATCATCTCATGATACCTGCATGGTTAGTACATATGATAGCAGCACATCAATTATCTATCAACATCATGCAAAAACAATGTATTAATAATTCAAGGGTATTACCCTTAATCCTTTACCAGGATTTGGATTTCCATCACATATCTCATGTATCATTCATCCAATCATATTGGACTTATATCACAACAAGGTATACCAGTATTTGGGGTGTTGGATATGATATCTATCATATGTTGATGTCTCACTTCCCTCAACACCATTAACTTTCTTAAGTTCACATACTTAGCTTGTATTAGGGTATTACCCATCCTAATACTTTATGCACCAGTTTATCACATTCATCATGTAAAGTAGTGATCAATTGTCACTTACTTGGAATATACAACTATTGCCAATACTATGGATTCATACATAAGTCAGGAATTAATAAAAAGACCATGTTAGGTCCTATTCAAAACAAACTCTAAGTCAAACATCGATTACCACGGCCGTGCAACCAAGAACGGTCGTGCAAAGAAAGTCACCACAGTCGTGCTACCTTGCACGGTTGTGCAAAGTGAATCCACCTCGGCCGTGCTACCTTGCACGGTCGTGCAAAGGAAAGATACCACGGTCGTGCTGCCTAACACGGTCGTGCTACAGGAGTTCACCTCTTGAATCCTATTCAAGTTTGAATTCTATTCTTTCATTAGGAATTAAGGTTTCACATATCATCTCCCCTCTTTTAGAATAGGGATTGCATATAGCATCACCCTTCATTAGAGTTTCATAGCACATTGCCCATAATTAGGGTTTACTAATCATTTCCAATTAGGGTTTCTCATGAAATCACTCTCAATTAGGGTTTCACATGGATGCACCCTCCGTTAGGGTTTCTCATGGATACTCCCTCAACTAGGGTTTCACATGGATGCACCCTCAACTATGGTTTTACATGGATACACCCTCAACTAGGGTTTACTATTCATCCTAATTAGTGATTTCATATGTAGACAACCTCTTATTAGGGTTATACATGGAATCAGCCTCAATTAGGGTTTTCATCATGTATTGGATCCATGCATTCGTTATGCATTATTAATTAGTACCATTAAGGTATCTCTCACCTAATTACATTAGGTTTCCAAAAAGGTTTGATCAATTGGACCTTCAATAACATGAGGCATCCAAATAGATTAATCAATAGAACCTTCAATTGCACTAGGTATCTATTTGGATTAGTCAGTTGAGTCTTTGATTTCATTGGGTACTCAATTGGATCAACCCATTGTTCCTTCAATTACTTTAAGTACTCAATTGTATTAACCAATTGATCCT
This sequence comes from Alisma plantago-aquatica, assembly GCA_963693085.1. Taxonomy (NCBI): domain Eukaryota; kingdom Viridiplantae; phylum Streptophyta; class Magnoliopsida; order Alismatales; family Alismataceae; genus Alisma; species Alisma plantago-aquatica. The sequence continues at coordinate 1,115,363,466 of OY856410.1, forward strand.
TCAATTGCATTGGGCATCCAATTGAATTAACCAAATTGAATCACAAACGGTTTGAAACCGTTTAAGCAAAAAGCTTTGAAACCGCATGGACTTGAAACCGCATGGGTCTCAAACGGTTTGAGACTGTTTGGTATCAAACGTTCTTGAGACCGTTTGGTCCCAAACGGTCTTGAGACCGTTTGGTCCAAACCTCTCAAAACCGCATGGACCAAAGAGTCAATCAAGACTTCAACAACACTCAATTCCAATCTATGGAATCTCAACCAATTGGATCATCAACTCAATCATCAATTGAGTCATGAACTCATCCCTTAATTGGAACTTCAATTAGGGTCTGATCTCAATGGAATTAGGGTTTATAAATACCAATTAGAGCTTTGAAGTTGATCATCAGTCAAGCTACTAATTATGTTTCAATTGATTGCATTGGATCTTCAACCATTGAATTCATGGAACCAATCATCAATTGGACCTATGATCATACTTCAATTGAGTTTAGTAGGTCAACCTTCAACTGATTTGACCCTCAATTGACCCTCACTTGGTCATCAATTAGGATTTGATTCAATTGGATTAGGGTTTAGAATCGATGATTCAACAACACTCATCAATACAAGATTGTTTACTTTGAAACTTTTGAACCATCATCCAAATTGGGTATGACCTGACCCCAAACGGTCTTGAGGTCGTTTGGATGACCTCCAAACGGTCTTGAGACCGTTGGCCCATCATATCACTTAAATCCAAGCCATCAAATTAAGGTTTGGATCATGGAATTGATCACCAAATCAGCATTGCATTGTATATCAGCTTGGTACCTTTAGACCTTCAAACACCTAACCATACTCAACCCTAGACCTCCAAACGGTCTTGGGTGACCACCAAACGGTCTTGAGACCGTTTGGCTCATCCAACCATTGGTTTCTAGTGAAATTTCATCAAGGTTTGGTCTATCGAGTTGATCAACAAATCAGCACTTAAATGCAATATGATTTGGTACTTTTAGACCTTCAATTGGTCAACTATACTTGACCCCAGACCTCCAAACGGTCTTGGTGTGACCCCCAAACGGTCTTGAGACCGTTTGGGTGATCCCCAAACGGTCTTGAAACCGTTTGGGCTAATCAACCCAAAATCTCCAATTAACTCATTGGAATTTCAGCACTGTTTTCAATTAGGGTTTGCCCAATTGAATAGCCTCCAACTCACGATTCCTTGGGAGTTAATCCCTCAAATTTGGTGAGTCATTATAAAAAATTATTAGGAACAGTAATCCCAAACGGTAAACCCTTGGTCAACGCACTCAAACGGTCTTGAGACCGTTTGCCCAAAAAGTTCAATTATATCAGATTGATAATCAGCACTTAATCCAATTAGGTTTCCCTAATTGATTAGCCTTCAACTCACGATTCCTTGGGAGTTAATCCCTCAAATTTGTAGGGTCATCAACCAACATAATTATGAACAGGAATCACAAACGGTCAATGCTTGGTCAACTCACTAAAACGGTCTTGAAACCGTTTTCCCAAACAGGTCAAGTTAATCAGGTTGAAAATCAGTATTTAATTCAATTCGATTTGCCTAATTGGTTGGCCTTCAACCTACGATTCATTTGGAGTTAACCCCTCAAATTGTGTGGGTAATTATCCTACATAATTAGGAACAAAATTCCCAAACTTTCAATGCTTGGTCAACCATCTCAAACGGTCTTGAAACCGTTTGCTCTCAAACGGTTTCAAACCGTTTGCCTTTAAACGGTTTGCTGAAACCGCATAGCCAATCAAATTAAAACAATTTGGAATAGCTATCAAAACCGTTTGGCTTGGTACTTTTCTTTGGATAAGCATCTAGGATGATGTCATCATCCCCTTCCTTCGAACAACCAAGAACAGCAACCGTTCTTTATGGAAATTGCAGCAAAGAAACAAGAGCGTCACAATTTAAAGAAAACAATCAACAAAGTATAGAGAATTGATGCAATATCAATGATTAAGGGTTTGAGTTATAAAACCCGCCTCAAATCTGATCTCCAAGCTCCAAGATACACGTATCTAATGTTGTATGAATCTTCTCCAACTATTCCAAAGCTCAACTTCAAGATTTGGAGTGAAATGATCGGCTAGAATTGAAGATTGAGTGAAGAAATGAAGGAATTACACATTGTTTTATGATTTTCACCATGAAATCATGAAGAACGAAGATCAAAGGCTTACCAACAGGTTGGGGACGTGCTCCCTACTATCCTTAGCCTTCTTGGTCGGTTTTTCAAGCAAGGAGAAGAAGTGGGGTCGTAAAAGCCTTTCATTTGGCTTGGAAAAGGTACTTTTATAAGAAAATTGAGGAGAGAGAAGATACTTTATAAAAGTCTTTTAATTCCAAAATTGTTGCCACCACTTCCCCCTTGGTTTCTTGCATACAAGGGCATCTCTATCCCCACCGAACTCCCTTCCATTATCCATGAATTAAGGGAAAAGAAAATAAGCACCTTAATGCTTATTATATTAATATCCCATATGTGAGTGGAAATTACTTTCCTTTATAATAAGGTGAGTGGAGTTTCACCTACTTAGGATATTTTCGTTCCTTATCTTGGAAAAGGAACTTCCATCCTTATTCAAAATCAACCAATAACATTTTGGTTGAAGGCCCTTTGATTAATACATTCATTTTTGCCCTAAATTGAATTAGGGTTTCACTTAAGATTAAATCTTGATTATTTTAATATCAAGATTCTCTCTCCTCCATCTTAATTCAAATGAGATGCCCCTCTCATTTTCTTTTCTCTACATGATTCCAAGAAACATTAGGGACTTTATTGAAGTGGTTATTTTCATATTGAACCCTAGGTTTTGGGTAAATTGCACATTACACCAAAACTAGGTTTTAATGCACAAGGATTGCTTGACAAGCTTAAACTTGATGCTCAAACTTGTGAAAACCATACCACTACATCATATTCATTCTTATGATGTCTCAACATCATAGGAACATCTTATCATGAAACATTTACAAGTTGACCCCTCAACTTGGGAAATTTGCACTTTAGTCCAAAATTAGCAAACATTGCTTCAACATTGTTCAAACATGACCAAAATTGAAACTTAAGTTTCTCATGAGCCCTAATTACTTTTCCCAAGATAAGATTAAGAATATACTCGACCTTATTAGGCAAAACATCTAGGGGTTAATTCATAACCCAGGTTAGGGATGTTACAGAATCGATGCTATCAAGATTCAATTTCTCATTTTGATGAAGCATATCAATTTTAGCATACAAGTCATCTATGATCTTCCCTAATCTCTTCTTTTTTTATTTGCATTCAGAATAACAAGAGTGGGAAGAATTAAGCATATCAATGGAAATTTCCTTAGATAACTCATGTAAGCTTACCTCACCAATGTCTTATTTAGTAGAGGCCATGAGTGCAAGGTGGCATTCTCCCTCATTGGAGCTTGCATCACTAGAAGAGGAGTCTTCCCATCTGGTGTGGCCTATATCTTTACTCCTTTTCTCCCTCTTGTCCTTCTTCTTGTACTTTTCATCCTTCTTGTATTCCTTTTTCTTGGAGTTGCTCTTATGGTAGGACTTCTTAGCCTTGGGGTACTCATTCTTATAATGCCCTTCTTTTCCACATTCATAGCACCTTGGAGTGGAGGGGGAGGAAGGTTTTCCTTTGAAGTGCTTGCCCTTGGAGTAGTTAGCTTCATGCTCACTTGGGGCTTCGTCTTCCCTTGAAGAAGGATAAGTAGATTGGCATGCATGTTTTTGTTGGAGAAGGAGTGCTTCCATTTAAGCTTTGAATGCACTATCTTTTATCTTCTTTGATTCCTTCTCTTCTTATTTTTCATCTTCCTTTTTCTTATCAAGTCTTGGCTCATGATCTTAGAGGTTTACAATGAGTACTTCGGTGTCAATGTTACCAAGACTTCTAACTTCTTCAATGGAAGTCACCTTGGATTTCCATCTCTTTGGGAGAGACCTTAAGATCTTGGAGTTTATGGTCCCCTTGTACATGGTGTGGCCCAATTGAGAAAGTACATTGATGATGATGTTGAGCCTTGTGTACATTTCAATAACTCTCTCTTTCTTTCCCATCTTGAAGTTTTCAAGGTGTCCCATGAGTATGTAGATATTTGACTCCTTGACTTACTTTGTGCCTTCATAGGTTATGCACAACTTGTCCCAAATCTCATGGGTTGTGTCCTAAGAAGAGATGTGGTTGAATTCAAAGGGGGCTCAGGGTTGCATAGATGATGCTTATTGCCTTTGCAATCAGTTGTGCCTTCTTGACCATAGATTCATCCCAAGTGGATATCTCCCCCGTCGGATCCTTGTATGGAAGAATCACCACCTTCCACATGTCGTAGTTCATTCCTTAAAGGTAGATTTGCATATGTCCTTTCCAATAAAGGAAATTGGTGTCATCAAAGATCGGGGGGTCTCATGGAGAAGCCTTCCTCTAGGTTGAGGGACCCAATTAGGTTGTCACCCATCTTGTCATATATCATGGCTCCAATGCCACTTGTTGGATCAAATGGGCTCTAGAGGAGGGTTAATAGAGATAAAAAAAGACTTATAAAAAATTCGTTAGACCTTATTTACAAATATGTATGGGATTGCAAATATTGAATTTGTGGTGTAACTAAACATACATATCAAGGATGAGAGAGATTGAACAAACACAAGAACACAAGCTATTTAGAGTGGTTCCAATCTCCAAACTAGGAGAAAGTCAGTCCACTACCTAGAGAGGTCAAACCCTAGGATCTTGCAACCAATGTATACTTATATTCCATTATAAGACATACAATGTGAATTTCCTTTTCCATGTCAAGGATACACAGCCTTCCCTTTGAGAATAAGGGAGCCAATAACCAACCATGGTCTTACCTATCAGGAGGTTCTAGAGTCTTATACCTCTATAAGGTATTACCCACTCTTATAAGTAGTTGGACACCTTCGCCAAGGAGATCCCCTTCTTGCACTGAGTCTTTTTATTTGAAGGATTTACTCACTCTTACTCCCTTATCTTCAGCCTTGACCTTCTCCTTCACCTTGGAGAAGCTTTTTCACCTTCTTTTACAGCTTGAAAAAGCTTGCACCTTCTCCTTCGCTTGGAGAAGCTTTCACCAACTTGATCTTGAAGAAAGAGGTTGGAGAAAGGGAAGATTTGATAGCTTTACAAGAATACAATGAAGTAGCTCTCTCACACAGATCCTATCTCATTTATATGGGCATTTTGATCTAAAAACAAGACACAGAAAGGGACTCAAGTGGATTGGATGCACTCAACTATAGCTAGGAGCTTGAATAGCATGAAGGATAAACCTTATAATGAACTCCAAGAGGTTAGGAGCACTAAGGAATAGTTTCTAGCCATTTGGGGTGTTGCAACGAATATAATTTTGAGTTTTGTAATACTCCAATGGTTAGAATCATTTTTTCTACAGTTTTTGCATAATGTATTCTATCGTGTTTTAATAAAGGTAACTTGACCAACTGTACTATGCGATAAAGCTAATTTAAAGCATCGGTCGAGTTTATCCTGGATGAAACTTGACCAATCTGATTAAATAAGTTTTTCCCAGTGCAAGGATCGTTCAAGTTATGTGTATCGTAAACTCAACTGACCTTGAATTTTCTCAAAATGCATCAAGGGGATCGATCAAGTTTGTCACAGGTAAAATTCAACCGAAAAACACCCTGTAATGAATTTGGAAAATGTCATTAGAGTGATTAAACATTTGAATTTAGGGATCTTGATTTTTCTCATCTTAGTTACAAGTCATTACATCAATACAAATGATTCCAAAAATCATTTTAAGGGTTTTAGCGTGTTTTCTAAAAAAGTGCATTTGCATTGCTTTTGACTTGAATTTGATCAAGCTAGGGCCTGATGAAAATGATCTTTTTCATGTACCGAATTCATGAAATCAATCTCAAATAGACATATTAGATACATATGAATGGAATGGTTGAGTCATTATCAAAATATGGACAATATGTAACTCTCAAGTCATCAACAAGTTTATTGCTCTACACTCATGGTCTGCAGATGGACATATAGTTCTTTACTGTCAGTAGGAATCCCTCCTCATGTTGTGTCTTGGATTCATGTTCTTGACCTTCCTCTAACCTCTACAACAAGGTCATCTTCGATAAAATTGGTTTGGCCCTAGGAAAATTTATTATGGTAGATGATTACACATTGCAATGTACTAGAAGTCACTTTGCATGATTAGCTATTGAACTTGACTCTTCTTTCCTTGTACAACTGGCTATTCTAATAAATGGCGTGGAGTTTAAAATCGAGTATGAATCATTACCTGATGTCTTTCACACTTTTGGAAGAATGGGAAATCAATAGAGCTTTTGTACTACATCACTTCTCCAAAGTCCTTTTGATGAAATAATTCATGAAGGTGAGAATGTTGGACTTCTGTGGAATAAAGATGAGGAAAGGTGGTACATGTACTATGGATGAAAGCTTCACACTTTTCATTCTAATTGGGATACATCTATTCACAATATAGGGAGAAATAAATCAGCATGGAGAACGAATCACTATGAGATTCTTTAAGAGGAATATGATTTAAGTTCTAATGCTACTATGATGACTTACACAAAGCTTGATGGTTCTACAATTCTTAACAGAGTTAATCACCTATGACAGAAGGTGTGGACAAGTAAAAGGAAGAAACAATAAGTGGTAATAAACTGTCAACACCAACCCAGCATGCAGTAGATGACGATGCCCCACTACGATTGGGAAAATTATGGACACAAATATGAAGCTTACATGTATGCCTATTGCCTTGTCTCTGATGATTGTTGATGAACAACATACGGCGGTTGAACCCAATCCTGATGAAGTTATTTTCCATTCATAACCAAATCAAGATTATAGGAAACTATTCTAACTAATGAAGAGAATCCTATTGAACTTAAAATTGAAAAGAGCATACATCATTTTTGCAAGATAGCTCGTGAAACAAGGGGAAGTAGTGGTAGAATGAAAGTGGTTCCTTACCAAACTAGGAGCCATACAAAGTAGCAATCATATTCATGATAGAATGTTGAGAGTACATTATTAATCCAGATATTCTAATGATGTGAAATTAGGAATGAGATCTTCAATTTTCAAATTCTAACACCCCTAGGTTTTTCTCATGTCTGAAACATGTCTACATGTTATGTATTTTTACAATAAACTTTCTTTTGTATTTTTAGATTTGGTTGTAATGTGGAACAAATGTGTACCCATGACTGCTATGTATTATATTGTTCCTACTCTATTTGAGTAGTCTTAATAAAGGTTAATAGCCTTTTTGAAAGGAAAAAAAAGAATTTATTTTGTTGAATAATGGCTTGTAATCTTCAATAAGGCGAAAGAATACTGACCCTGGGATACAATATGCACAATCCCATATTTTGATGTGAGTCAAATATTTGATATATTTGAATATTGAATATTTTCCTAAATTATGGACACACTCAATGGTGTATAAATGATTGAACAAGGCATGCAATAATATCTAGTTGATTGAAGAACATTAAAGATTCCTTTAGATGTTTGTTGAAATTCATTAATTGTTTGTAATGGATGTACATAAAAGTTGGACGTCTATGAAGGAAAACCACAAACTTACTATGGGTTTACTCATAAGGCTACCCAACTGGTGCTCCAGCAGTAAGGATTGCTGCAAAACTATCTCCATCCAAGCATGCTGCCACCAAAAACCGTAATATCCCTATTTATATTTTATTGCATGTACTATGAAGAAAAAACATAAACTTATTAGGGTTTCCCCATAAGTATACCCATCTAGATCTCCAGTAGTAAGAATAGCTCCAAAATTATCTCCATCCAAGCATGGTGCCACCAAAAGTCTAATATCCCTATTTATATATTACTAATGAGATACCACAACATGGACTCAGCAAATTGACTCAAAAGAGTTGAGGAACCTATACAAACCCACTAGGTATGCGGTTATAATAACACTAAACTAACCTTTTGATGTGATATTATCAACTCTCAGAGATTGGTTGATTTACGAGAGGTCAATTGACTTGTTGTACAGGTTGGTCGAGCTCCAGAAAGACATCAACTTGTTCATTTTATGTCAAACCAAAGGTCATACAACTCATGCACAAGTCAATCTCACTAATTAGACATATCTTGTGAGAAGTCAATCTTGTCACCTCAACCACCTGACATACACATTAATTGAAAGTTCAATTGACCTTTGTGATAAGTGGAACCAACCATTTGTTAGAACCAAACCAAATATTAGAAAACTTCCATATACTACTTTTTTTGTGTGTCCTATACACATCTCAAGGTTAGAGACCATGTTTATTACAAAATTTTACATGATTCTGAACAATCATATTAAATACTCAATTATCCCAAACCTGAATTATTGTCACAATCACGGTTCTACACACGAAACTCTACCAAGGCATGCAAAACTTATCATCAATAGATTGGAGCATTTATTAACATAGCAAGCAAGTAAACATGGTTAAACAAATATAATTAAGTATTGGTTAAGTAATTTAGGGCTACAATGACAATTGAGGAAGAATGTATTAATGAGTTATGGGGGTATTAGGCCTATAGTTAGTAGAAAAATCCCTTAAATTGTATTTTATGGAATAAATATACTTGTCAAAAATATTCAAACTGAAATGCATAGATAATATTTATATATACAAATATTGGTTCAGTGGGAGGAAGACCTTTATGAGGGTGTGATGGGATTTTTCTTAACTCTTTGACATACTTTATTTATATCTAATTATGAAGAATAGTACACCTTTATTTGTGATGACTTTTCAAATTTAGTTACTATAGACTTATATATCATGCATAATAATAAAATACTTTTGAACACTCTACATTTAGTTTTATGATGATTCTTGGGTGCAAAAAAGTGTATTGTATAGATAGACATGCAAAAAATATTTGGTCACACAAATGTTTTGTGTTAAATAACTTAATTTCCCTTCATTCATGCGGTTGGATTTTGGAATTTGCCTCTAAATATATAGTTATTGAACATCCTCTTATTTCCACATTATATAATGTTTCTCGTTGTATAATATTTCCCACTCAATTGCTATATATATATATATATATATATATATATATATATATATATATATAACCATGAACATCAATGGATTAGATTTTAGAAAAATATGGTCTAGATAGGTAAACACCATTGGGGTGTACAGCGTGATCTATACACTCGAGTGTATTCTAGCATGACTCTCTCTCTCTCTCTCTCTCTCTCTATATATATATATATATATATATATATATATATATATATATATATATATATTGTAAGGACCCTGACCTCCGTTTAGGGCTTATCCTGTTTGCTTTGCTTAACCCTGGTGTTTAGTTGCTTGCTAATCACCTTTAATGGTGATTAGGGTTTGTTTGTGCTTTGTTGAGAGCTGGAGGTGCTACTTGCAATTAACCCAAGTCTAGGGTTGTTGACCAAGTTTGTCACCTTAAGAAGTGTTCTTCTCTCTCCTTGCTTCATCTAGTGTTGAGAGGAAAGGTTGGGCTCGTTGCCTGAGTTGCTTTGAGCTTGGATGAGCTTGTTGGGCCTTGAGATGTCTTGCTTGAACCTTGCCCTTGCCTTGTTGACCTTGTGTCGGGCAGGAGTGCCTTGTATCGGCCATAGGTGTGTCGCCCAAGGAGTGGTGTCGGGCATGGAGATGGGGTGTGTCGTCCATGGACCCCTTTGACCCTTTTGACCTCATTTGTGTCACCACTAGTGGACACTTGGTGCTTGATGTTTGCATGTGGAAATGGCCTTAGACATGTGTTTAAGGCAAGTTAGAGAGGTGACATTGCCCATGGACAAGTGTCCCTAGGTGGGCGACACCTTGCCTTGTCTTACCTTGGTTTCTCCTCCATCCTCTCCTATATATGTGTTCCCTTTCTCTTGCTAAGGATCCCTTTAGTTCCTTAGTTTCCCCTCCCCTTTGGTTGCACAACACCTCTTCCTTTGCAAAGCTTGGTGGCCGATCCTTCTCCTTGGAGTCTTATTCTTCCTCTTGGGGTGGTCGAAGGTGTAGCTTGGTGCTAGGAGCTTGGATCCTACTTAAGGCGGGTTACATAACTCCTAACCTTAGCCATACTACCTTATTCTACATTCTTATATGTTTCATATGATCATAATCGACCGTTTATGTTCTAAGATAAGTCGCTTGCTTGTTGCACCTTTAATCTAGTTGTTATGGTTGAGGTTTTGTACCTTTGTACCCTAGTTGGCCAAACTATGTTTTAGGGTTTCCTTGTTGAGCAACACTCCTTTCCCTCCTTGGTCTAGAGAAGTGAGTTTGAGCTCTAGTAATATGAGTAATACCCCTCTCTCGTTTAAGTTGAGAGGTGAGCTTGTGTTCTAGTTGCTTGAGCAACACCCTCCTCTCACCATGGATTCGAGAGGTGAGATTTTTGGTAGATGTAGACTTATGTGGAGGTTGATCCTTGTGGTTTCTCGAGTTGTTATAGAGGTTGTGCAAGACCCCTCTCTCTTGGTTGTTGAGAGGTGAGCCGATCTTCTTGATCAATCTAGGGTTTGGTGCCCTTGTGCTTGAGGTTGATGATGATCTTGTTGGATGAGGTTGTGTTGGGCGATATACCTTGGTCTTTGCCTTGTGTGTTGCCCGATAGGATGAGGCTGGCTTGGTTGGACGATAGGCTTTCCTTTGCTGCCCATTTGAGTTGTACCCTTGGTCGTTGTGCCTAGATGTGTTTGGTTGATGGGCGATATCTTTGTGTGTTGGGCGTTATGCCTTGTTGAGTGCCCTGCCCGATACACTTAGCTTGGGTAGTGCCTTGGTGCACGATATACCTTGAACGTTATGAGCTCAGTAGGCTAGTCTTGTGTTGAGCATCATGGTTTGGTGATGATGCATGATGTAGTGACGTAAGGTAACCCTAGCCCGACACCCATGGATGCCTGACACCCATGGATGCACGACACACTAGTTGCACGACATGCCCCTAAGACTTAGCAACACGATGTGCTTAGAGTTCTTCCTAGTTGCACGACACATATGGTTACATGATACACCTTGAGGTGGTGGCCCGACATTCTTTCTTTAGGCTTGGTCGATATGTAGCTAGTATGCTTGGGCAACATGAGGGAAGTTACCCTGCTCGATACCACCTCTAGTGAGGGTGCCATGCCCGTCACACTTCTTGTGAGGGTAGTGGGTACTTGTAGTGAGGGTCACAATCCACCCGGAAACCCATATGATAGTTCTTTATCATGCAATTACATTCTGGTTGATAAGAATTATGGTTTATTGTTTGTGAACCTTTTGACATGTTGATAGTAGTAAGGTAATTGATATAGTAGAACACTCATATGTAAGCATGACATATATGAAGCTCTAACGACATGATATTACATGTGTTTATGATCATCTTGAAATCATATATATATATATATATATATAATGGTGAGTAAATGACAAGTTTGGAAGTATATGAGTTGCTTCACATGATGATGTGACCCATGTCTATGGTCATAGGTTTGAGGCATGAATGATAGAGCACCAATGTTGCCTGATATTGACAATACGATCATTCTGTTAATCCTTGATGGCTTCAGTTATCTCTATGATTGTGTATACTAACCATGCAGGTGTTTTATGCAGATGCATAGCCAGGTAAAGGGCTATGAGGTATATATGTTTGAATAACACTGCATTGATGGTCACTCTTGTTGATGAGATAACTTGCATCACCAATATGATGTGTTTAGGTCTGAGGACCTGAGTTTGGCTTAAGTGCCTAGTTGAGGTGTTATCCTCTGATGATGAGATCTGGGATTGTTATCCCCAGTGATGAGAATGCCTTTTGAGTCAGTGGTTTCTTTTGATGAGGGATTGAGATCCCGGGATATTGTGATGATGGTAACAATAATGTAGCTTAATGTTATATATGTGATACCACTTGTTTGCCCCAACAATCCACTTAAAATATACTAACTAATTATAGTGGAACATATTATGTAGTTTTCCCTAGCCATAGATACATCATCGTCAGTAGCTGGTGATGGTGAAATAGGTTCTCCTGTGGGTTAACCTGGAAGCGCATATTATTGAATATGTGTGGTTTCTCCTAGCCGAAAATGAGGAGGTAAGAGTACAACTTTGATTGTAGACTCTAGAGTGTGGATTCAGGCTCGTAGCTCGATATGTTAGAGCATGGTGAACAGACCCATGGCTCAGGAGGTGTGATATGGGAGCATGAATGTGTTCATGGCTCAGAGCATGGTGACTATGCCCGTGGCTCATTTTCACTAGCGTCGATACATGTACCAAGGTGGGCTAGGCAGAGGGTAGCCTGACCCTGTGGCTGAGGCCACTTAAGCATGATACTGCGGTCCTACTTGTTTTGCACTCGTGCACTGACCACGAGGTGGGAGGTCATAGAATCTGGCTCTTCCATAGACCTTGTATGGCACCGGCTTGGGTTTCGCAACTGAAGGTTGGATCTGAGCGGTACGTCTCACTTCCTTAGGGCATAATAACACGTAATCCAATCAAATAGTATTTATTGCTTAAGGCAAAACACAGAACATTGGTTGAGGCCTTGCTTGTATAGTTGATCTTATTATACTTTGCAGTTACTTATATGTTCCTTATGTTATGTGGTGAGATCTTATAAATCTTATCTTATCAATCATGTTCCATAAAGAAAAACTGGGTTATATGCCTTCCGTACATCTTGGTAAGCTCGATGGTAATAACAACCTTGCTCTATAGACTGCTCTTATTGTATGTTTTATCAGTTATCTACTGTTGTTGTTTTAACCTTTCTGAGGTTTTATGGTTCTGGCGGGGAGTTATGTTTCTCACTGGGACTGTGTTTCTCACCCCGTTGGTTTACAACCTTTTTAGGTGTTCACACTAGACGTGGCGGTGGTCGTGGGGTTGCGGCCGAGCAGCAAGAAGAGCAGTAGAAGGCAAGAGGTGGATGTGTTACTGTTTTGGTTGTTTTGTAGTAGAGTCTTAGAGTCATCCATGTACTCTCAGGTCCTTGGAGACGTTTTGATTTTGTTTTATGATGTATAATTGATGAAGCTTTATATATCCTGCTGATGGCTAGATGTGGCCCGTTATGTATATATAAACAGGTGATGAACTCATGTGACGAACAGACAGCTGATCTTATAAGATGTGGACACACATCAAGACTTGTAAATATTTATATAACCTGTTTTCTTGCAGGATAAGGATCTGAATGTAAAAGTTTCTTGGTTTATCTATTTCTCAAAATCGGTTTTAATTACCCCGTGTTTTTGGTAATCTAGTGGTTTATGATGTTTTCCGCAAATTTTCGCGTGGCACCTCATTGTCTGTGTGATAGCGGGATGTGTCGCTACAAGCTTGGTATCAGAGCTCTAGGTTCACTGAGTCTACAAGGATTTAGGACTAGGTTGTGTCTATTCTTGTGAGTTTTCTAGATTTTCTTACAATCATCTTCTACCCTCAGCGGAAGAAAAAGCCAAGATGTCTGGAAACCATGAAGAACATGCTGCCGAGAGTAGCGATGCTGCATCAGTTGATGGAGTTGAAAGGCAGGCACATGGAGATCGGGTGTCTGAGGTTCCCCAACTTGACTCAGCCATTCCTGAAAATCCTACCTACCAACAGCTTATGGGGTAGATGATGGCTACGATGAATCTCATGGTAGAGAGATTGTCAGTGCCTCCACTGAGAGTACAGGCTCCCCATGGTGAAACATCAGGTATTGGGAAGAGCTTTGAGCGGCTTCGCCGAGTCGGAGCTTTGGACTATGTTGGGACGGCTGATCCAGCGGATGTAGATCTGTGGCTGACATGTCTTGAGAAAGCCTTCCGGATCCTCGACATCCCCGAAGCAGACAAAGTCAAGCACGCTGTCTACCTTCTGAAGGGTAGTGCTGGCCACTGGTGGGCCATCGAGGAGGAGAAACGACCCGGTGAGGTGATCGGTTGGGAAGTCTTTCGGCGAGAGTTCGTCAGGAATACTTTCCGAAGACGTATCTGGATGAGAAGATCAACCAGTTTGAGTGCATGTGCCAAGGAGCGATGAACATCACCGAGTATGAAACCAAGTTCATGGACCTATTAAGGTTTTGTCCTCACATGGCAGCGACAGATTACGAGCGAATCAGACGTTTTGAGAAAGGCATGAGTGCTGAGCTGACAACACCTGCTTCTGTGTTGGAGAACCGAGAGCGGTTTGCCACATTTTTGGAATCTGTCCGGAGGATTGAACGGTCAGTCAGGGAGAAGAGAGAGTCCATGTCTAAGAAGAGGCATGCTCAGTTCTAGGAATAGAGGTTTGGTGGCTTCAAGAAGCCAAGGTTTTCAGCACCTTCTGGGTTAAGAGGTTCCAGTGCACTGTCGCAGTGGTCTCCGAGTAAGGGAAGAGGATATGTTTCTTCACCATCAAAGTCACATAGTACAGCTTCTGTAGTAGTGATAGGGTCGTCTAGGCTACAACAGCGAGACCAGTCATGCCATCTTTGTGGTCAGATCGGGCCTTGGAGGTCAAACTGCCCAAGGAAAGATGTTGAAGTGACACAGCAACTGAGGCAGAATCAACAAGGGGCAGATAGACAGCAACCCAATAGTAGCAGAGGGCGAGGACGCGGTCAAGCATCGCAAGCGGGATCATCTGCTCAAGGAAGCAGAGGACGTGGATAGCAAGCAATGGCTCAATTCTATGCTATGAGTCAGCCGGAGGCGATAGTCAACCCGCGCGTGGTGGCAGGTCAGATGGAGTTATTTCATTCTGATTTGTCCTTGTTTTATATCTGTTTTGGTTGACCCAGGTGCTACTCACTCTTTTATCGCCCATAGTATGCTTGAAAATTGTCTGTTACCTGTTAGCTATAAGAAAGATAGCTTGTTGTTAGAAACCCCTCTTGATGGTTCGTCGATGCTTCGAGAGGAGTTCTCATCTTGTGTCTTATCTTTTTCAGGACACAGTATACAAGTGGATCTTATACCACTTGATATGCATGGATTCGATGTGATCCTTGAGATGGATACCTTAGAGAAGTATAAGGTTGTGTTGGACTGTGGTTCCAAGTAGGTAGTGTTTGATGTTTGTGGAGATAAGTAGATCTTCCAAGGAGATAGGAAGATTCTTCAGACGTGTCTAGTATCAGCAATGGTGGCAGAAAAGTTGCTACGGTAAGGATGTAAGGCGTTCTTAGCCCACGTTGTGGATACCAAGGCAAAGGGTCCTAGCCTTGAGGAGGTGACGGTTGTCCGAGAGTTTGCAGATGTGTTTCCTGATGAGTTCCTCGGTGTTCCTCCACCTCGAGAGATTGATTTTGAGATCAATCTGGTTCCAGGAACACATCCAGTTGCACAGACACTATACAGGATGGATCCAGTAGAGATGGCAGAGCTAAGGAAGTTGTTACAAGAGTTGTTGGAGAAAGGTTTCACCCGACCAAGCACGTCTCCTTGGGGTGCTCCAGTCTTGTTCATTAAGAAAAAGGATGGATCGATGCGGCTATGCATAGACTACCGGTAGTTGAACAAAGTCACGATCAAGAACAAGTACCCGTTGTCGAGGATAGATGATCTGTTCGATCAGTTGTGTGGTGCTACAATGTTTTCAAAGATTGATCTACGGTCTGGATATCATCAGTTGAGGATTAAGGCAGATGACATACCAAAGTCAGCTTTTAGGATGAGGTATGGTCACTATGAGTTTGTGGTTATGCCGTTTGGGCTAACCAATGCACCTGCTGCTTTCATGGACCTGATGAATTGAGTGTTCTGTCTGTTCCAAGATCAGTTTGTTGTAGTCTTTATAGACGACATTTTGATCTATAGTCGGGAAAAATAAGAACATGAGCGACATCTTCGACAAGCGTTGACTCTCCTTCGCCAGCACCAGTTGTATGCCAAGTTTGGTAAGTGTGAGTTCTGGTTGAAAGAAGTAACTTTTTTGGGTCATGTGATATATGTAGAAGGAGTTAAGTGGACCCCAGGAAGGTGGAGTCTGTTGCATAATGGGAACAGCTGAAGACGCCGACTGAGGTCCGCAGTTTCCTGGGTTTAGCAGGATACTACCGGAGGTTTATAAAGGACTTCAATATGATCACATTGCCAATGAAAAAGTTGACTAGGAAGGATGTACCTTTTATCTGGAATGATCGTTGCCAGGAAGCTTTGTAGAGTTTGAAGGAGAAGCTGACTAGTGCTCCAGTGTTAGTCCTGCCAGAGCTTGGGAAAGGCTATGTTGTTTTCTGTGATACTTCTAAGAAGGGCTTAGGATGTGTACTGATGCAGGAAGACCATGTGGTTTCTTTTACTTCATGACATCTTAAGAAACATGAGGAGAACTATCCGACTCATGATTTGGAGTTAGCAGCGGTGGTTCATGCGTTAAAGATTTGGAGACACTATCTTTACGGGGAAGTTTGTCAGATCTTTACAGATCATAAGAACTGAAGTACATCTTCTCGCAGAGTGAGCTAAACATGCGACAGCATCGATGGATGGAGTTGATCAATGATTATGACTGCGCCATCGAGTATCACCCTGGTAAGGCAAATGTGGTAGTTGACGCGCTTAGCCGAAAGTCTTCTTCTTTTCCCACAAAAGGGGCACAGTTGAGTTCCTTGGTATGCCATAGACGGGATATGTTTGTCTCCTTGCGGCAGATGAATGTGCAGATGGAAGTTTCCTTGTTAGCTGGACTTTTGGCACAAATGCAAGTCAAGCCTACGCTGAGACAGTAGATCAAAGACGTGCAACAAACAGATGATACAGTGCAGTTGATCAGGTCAGAGCTCGACAGCGAAAGGTGTGATGGGTTCCATGAGTCCGAGGATGGACTAGTTTGCTATCATGATAGGATGGTGGTCCCCGATGTTGATGATCTGAGGAAGCTAGTACTCGAGGAAGCACACACATCGATGTATGCTATGAATCCAGGAGTCACCAAGATGTATCACAATCTGAAAGACCTATATTGGTGGTCGGGCTTTAAGAAAGATGTAGCCGAGTTTGTGGCTAGATGTGCGGTATGTCAGCAAGTCAAGGTTGAGCATCAAAAGTCGGCAGGTACGTTACAACCCCTGCCAATACCGCAGTGGAAATGGGATCACATAAACATGGATTTTGTAGTTGGTATGCCCAGGACAACTAAGAATCATGATTCCATTTGGGTGATAGTGGACAGATTGACGAAGTATGCCCATTTCATACCTATAAAGACAACATATACATCCGAGAAGCTTGCTCAAGTATATGTAGATGATATAGTACGTTTGCACGGTGTACCAGCAACGATAGTTTCTGACAGAGGTCCTCAGTTCACGAATCGTTTTTGGGAACAGTTGCACAAAGCGTTGGGAACACAGTTAAGGTTCAGCACCGCTTTTCACCCGCAAACAGATGGACAGTCTGAAAGGACTATTCTGACTTTGGAGGATCTTCTTTGGGCTTGTGTTTTGTAGTTCATAGGCAGTTGGGATGTACGTCTCAGTTTGACATGGCTCCTTATGAAGCTCTATATGGAAGGAAGTGCAGATCTCATTTATGTTGGTATGAGTCTGGTGAGTATCAGCTTTTGGGTCCTGAGTTAGTACAACAGACAACGAAAAAGATCAAAGTGATACAACAACATTTGAAAGAGGCACAAGACAGGCAGAAGTCCTATGCAGACAATCATCGACGACCTTTAGAGTTCCAAGTGGGAGACAAGGTGTACCTCAAGGTCTCGCCATGGAAAGGTGTTCTACGGTTTGGCCGGAAGGGTAAGCTAGCACCCAGATATATAGGGCCATACCCGGTCATAGCACGTATGGGCAAGGTAGCTTATGAGTTGGAGCTACCGCCAGAATTGAAAAGGTTGCATCCAGTGTTCCACATCAGCATGTTAAAGAAAAGTCACCCAGATATAGGGACAGTGATACAGTCGGTCGAGGTTGAGCTTGATGAATATGTGACCTACGAGGAAGGTCCTGTGGTGATCCTTGACATAAGAGTTAAGAAGCTGAAGAGGAAGGACATGGTTCTGGTAAAGGTTCTTTGGCATCATCGTGGCATTGAGGAAGCCACGTGGGAGCTTGAGGAAGAGATGAGGAGGAAGTATCCCTCACTTTTCTCTTCGGATTTTGAGGACGAAATCCCTTTGTAGAGGGTTATAGCTTGTAAGGACCCTAACCTCCATTTAGGGCTTATCCTGTTTGCTTTTCTTAACCCTTGTGTTTAGTTGCTTGCTAATCACCTTTAGTGGTGATTAGGGTTTGTTTGTGCTTTGTTGAGATCTGTAGGTGCTACTTGCAATTAACCCAAGTCTAGGGTTGTTGAGCAAGTTTGTCACCTTGAGAAGTGTTCTTCTCTCTCCTTGCTTCCTGTAGTGTTGAGAGGAAAGGTTGGGCTCATTTCCTGAGTTGCTTTGAGCTTGGATGAGCTTGTTGGGCCTTGAGATGCCTTGCTTGAACCTTGCCCTTGCCTTGTTGACCTTGTGTCGGGTAGGAGTGCCTTGTATCGGCCATAGGTGTGTCGCCCAGGGAGTGGTGTCGGGCATGGAGATGGGGTGTGTCATCCATGGACCCCTTTTACCCTTTTGACCTCATTTGTGTCACCACTAGTGGACACTTGGCTCTTGATGTTTGCATGTGGAAATGGCCTTGGACATGTGTTTAAGGCAAGTTAGAGAGGTGGCATTGCCCATGGACAAGTGTCCCTAGGTGGGTGACATCTTGCCTTGTCTTACCTTGGTTTCTCCTCCATCCTCTCCTATATATGTGTTCCCTTTATCTTGCTAAGGATCCCTTTAGTTCCTTAGTTTCCCCTCCCCTTTGGTTGCACGACACCTCTTCCTTTACAAAGCTTGGTGGCTGATCCTTCTCCTTGGAGTCTTCTTCTTCCTCTTGGGGTGGCCGAAGGTGTAGCTTGGTGCTAGGAGCTTGGAGCTTGCTTAAGGTTGGTTACATAACTCCTAACCCTAACCATACTACCTTATTCTACATTCTTATATGTTTCATATGACCATAATCGGCCATGTATGTTCTAAGATAAGTTTCTTGCTTATTGCACCTTTAATCTAGTTGTTATGGTTGAGGTTTTGTACCTTTGTACCCTAGTTGGCCGAACTATTTTTTAGGGTTTCCTTGTTGAGCAACACTCCTTTCCCTCCTTGGTCTAGAGAAGTGAGTTTGAGCTCTAGTAATATGAGCAATACCCCTCTCTCGTTTAAGTTGAGAGGTGAGCTTGTGTTCTAGTTGCTTGAGCAACACCCTCCTCTCACCATGGATTCGAGAGGTGAGCTTTTTGGTAGATGTAGACTTATGTGGAGGTTGATCCTTGTGGTTGCTCGAGTTGTTATAGAGGTTGTGCAAGACCCCTCTCTCTTGGTTGTTGAGAGGTGAGCCGATCTTCTTGATCAATCTAGGGTTTGGTGCCCTTGTGCTTGAGGTTGATGATGATCTTGTTGGATGAGGTTGTGTTGGGCGATATACCTTGGTCTTTGCCTTGTGTGTTGGCCGATAGGATGAGGCTAGCTTGGTTGGACGATTGGCTTTCCTTTGCTGCCCGTTTGAGTTGTACCCTTGGTCGTTGTGCCTAGATGTGTTTGGTTGATGGGCGATACCTTTGTGTGTTGGGCGTTATGCCTTGTTGAGTGCCCTGTCCGATACACCTAGCTTGGGGAGCGGCTTGGTGCAAAATATACCTTGAACGTTATGAGATCAGTAGGCTAGTCTTATGTTGAGCGTCAAGGTTTGGTGATGATGCCTGAGGTAGTGACGTAAGGTAACCCTAGCCCGACACCCATGGATGTCCGACACCCATGGATGCACGACACACTAGTTGCACGACATGCCCCTTAGACTTAGCTGCATGATGTGCTTAGAGTTCTTCCTAGTTGCACGACACATATGGTTACATGATACACCTTGAGGTGATGGCCCGACATTCTTTCTTTAGGCTTGGCCGATATGTGGCTAGTATGCTTAGGTGACATGAGGGAAGTTACTTTGCCCGATACCACCTCTAGTGAGGGTGCCCTACCCATCACACTTCTTATGAGGGTAGTGGGTACTTCTAGTGAGGGTCACAATCCACCCGGAAACCCATATGATAGTTCTTTATCATGCAATTACATTCTCGTTGATAAGAATTATGGTTTATGGTTTGTGAACCTTTTGACATGTTGATAGTAGTAAGGTAATTGATATAGTAGAACGCTCATATGTAAGCATGACATATCTGAAGCTCTAACGACATGATATTACGTGTTTATGATCATCTTGAAATCATATATATATATATATATAATGATGATTAAATGACAAGTTTGGAAGTATATGAGTTGCTTCACATGATGATGTGACCCATGTCTATGGTCACAGGTTTGAGGCATGAATGATAGAGCACCAATGTTGCCCTATATTGACAATACAATCATTCTGTTAATCCTTTATGGCTTCAGTTATCTCTATGATTGTGTATACTAACCATGCAGGTGTTTTATGCGGATGCATAGCCAGGTAAAGGGCTATGAGGTATATATGTTTGAATAACACTACATTGATGGTCACTCTTGTTGACGAGATAACTTGCATCACCAATATGATGTGTTTAGGTCTGAGGACCTGAGTTTGGCTTAAGTGCCTAGTTGAGGTGTTATCCTCTGATGATGAGATATGGGATTGTTATCCCCAATGATGAGAATGCCTTTTGAGGCAGTGGTTTCTTGTGATGAGGGATTGAGATCCCGGGATATTGTGATGATGGTAACAATAATGTAGCTTAATGTTATATATGTGATACCACTTGTTTGCCCCAACAATCCACTTAAAATATACTAACTAATTATAGTGGAACATATCATGTAGTTTGCCCTGGCCATAGATCCATCATCATTAGTATCTGGTGATGGTGAAACAGGTTCTCCTGCAGGTTAACCTAGAAGCACATATTACTGAATGTGTGGTTTCTCCTAGCCGAAAATGAGGAGGTAAGAGTACAACTTCGGTTGTAGACTCCAGAGTGCGGATTCAGGCCCGTAGCTCGATATGTTAGAGCATGGTGAACAGACCCATGGCTCAGGAGGTGTGATATGGGAGCATGAATGCGTTCATGGCTCAGAGCACGGTGACTATGCCCGTGGCTCAATTTCACTAGTGCTGATACATGTACCAAGGCGGGCTAGGCAGAGGGTAGCCTAACCCTGTGGCTGAGGCCACTTAAGCATGAGACTGTGGTCCTGCTTGTTTTGCACTCGTGCACTGACCACGAGGTGGGAGGTTGTGGAGTCTAGCTCTTCCATAGACCTTGTATGGCACCGGCTTGGGTTTCACAACTGAAGGTTGGATCTGAGCGGTACGGCTCACTTCCTCAGGGCATAATAACATGTAATGCAGCCGAATAGTATTTATTGTTTAAGGCAAAACACGGAACATTGGTTGAGGCCTTACTTGTGTAGTTGATCTTGTTATACTTTGCAGTTACTTATACGTTCCTTATGTTATGTGGTGAGATCTTGTAAATCTTATCTTGTCAATCATGTTCCATAAAGAAAAACTGGGTTATGTGCCTTCCATACATCTTGGTAAGCTCGATGGTAATAACAACCTTGCTCTATAGACTGCTCTTATTGTATGTTTTATCAGTTATCTGTTGTTGATGTTTTAACCTTTCTGAGGTTTTATGATTCTGGCGGAGAGTTATGTTTCTCGCTGGGACTGTGTGTCTCACTCTGTTAGTTTACAATCTTTTTAGGTGTTCGCGCTAGACATGGTGGTGGTCGCGGGGTTGCGGTCGAGCAGCAAGAAGAGCAGTAGAAGGCAAGAGGTGGATGTGCTGCTGTTTTGGTTGTTTTGCAGTAGAGTCTTAGAGTCATCCATGTACTCTCAGGTCCTTGGAGACATTTTGACTTTGTTTTACGATGTATAATTGATGAAACTTTGTATATCCTGCTGCTGGCCGGATGTGGCCCGTTATGTATATATAAACAGGTGATGAACTCATGTGACGAACAGATAGTTGATCTTATAAGTTGTGGACATGCATCAAGACTTGTAAATGTTTATATAACCTATTTTCTTGCAGGATGAGGATCTGAATGTAAAAGTTTCTTGGTTTATCTGTTTCTCGAAATCAGTTTTAATTACCCTGTGTTTTTGGTAATCAAGTAGTTTATGGTGTTTTCTGCACGTTTTCGTGTGGCACCTCGTTGTTTGTGTGATAGTGGGATGTGTCACCACATATATATACATACATACATATATATATAATGTGACGGCAAGGGAATAGCCCGGTTGGCATTTTTTGTTGGTCCCCAATGAAGGGACCCAGGTTCGAAACCACACGGAGAAGAATCTCTTGATTTATCACCCTCCCGGGCGTCCGGCCTCCGCCACGGGTTATGGGAGAGGGGGGAGAAATCTTTCTCTCTTAATACCATACATATATACTGTGAATAGATATTTTTGTTAAATGTATGAGGTCTAAACCAATTAACGATGATTTTAGTGACCTTCTGCTCTACACATTGCGTGAGATGAGTTTATATAGGAGTACAATTTTGAGCAAAAGCCAATGGACCATAGTGTATATACTATTCCACTACATTATATTGAGGTATGGCATTCATAGAAATGAGTCCTATAGCTACTAGTGGAGACACATATAGCTAGGATTCATACTACCATATAGTTTGTCATGAAGGGTCGTACAAGAGCATTGATATGAATTTGGCATGCATGATACACCTTTATAACCATCATTGGTCTCAATAAGGCCTATAAGGCAAACTAAATTCAAATAGCTAAATGGGGAGAGGAAAGTCAAAGGCATGAGGTGACGAACAAAGCATGGGATGTTGGTCTTTCTCTTAAATTTACTTTTAGATATCAAGAACTTGATGAGTTGGTATCATATGTTCTAAGCAAATATAGTTTTAATTTATGTTCAATCTTGAAATGAAAGAAGGAAAATCCAAAGTGAAAGTTAAAATACTAGTTTAGTCATGGGTTTAGTATAAACCATCGGTTATCTTTGCTAAGGTGTTGGGCAACAATAACTTTTTAAAGGTGATTTCTACTACAAAGAACTATAAATTTGAATCCAAATTATCTTTAGATAATGAGAAAAATCAAAAAGAGGTAGGATATAGTCATCTCTTTGAAACATGAGTATGTAACATCATCCAATGCCTTGATTTAGAACATTATAACTTGAGATTTTGAAAGAGGAAGTGAAGCAAATGGGACCTTGAACAAGCTCGTTGTATTGCATCAAAACATAACTAGTAGATGGGTCAAGAAAAAAAACCTAGAGTATAATTTGACAAGTACCAAAAAATATGCAAGTGTGATTGTATATAGAAGGTTTGCAAGCTTGTAAAAAAACTAATTTCATAGAAATCCTAGCATTATATCAACTATTCCAATTTAGCCAATAGTTTTACAAGCCAATTATAGGAATAAAAAGTCATTGACATTATATGCAATATGTAAGAATTTGGCTTCTACATACCCATCTTGACCATTTTCTCTTTTCTCTTTTCCCTTTTCAACCCTTCCTCCTCTAGTAGACCCCCCTACTCTTGCTTCTTCTAATCCATTGTGCCACCACTACCTATACCTAAAAGATGACCTTAGAACCAAGCTTCTCTCTCTCTCTCTCTCTCTCTCTCTCACACACACACACACACACAACTAATCCTTATGCAATTAAGTGGTTAGCGAGAGGATAAGGGTCAAGTGAGATACAAGAGGACTATAGGCTATAAGAAGTACCCTTGATATTGTTACCATAGGGTTCAGTGCCACTACCATTGTGCTCTTTAACAATAATCCAACTCTATGTAAAGCGTGAGGGTAAACTAATGTTCGGGAAATATTGAGGTCACACTGGTAGGAAAGGATCATCATGTGTGATCCCTCACATTGATGTCTTACTTCTGCAAAACCGACAGACCGATGTGCCACGCTAAGTTACACTATCATTTTCATGTGACCCATGCCTTGGTGTTTCCTCTATCCATGTTCTACTACCTCAAAATCATGGTTTCTTCTTATTTCTGTGGTAATAATGAGGCTGAGAAGGAGCACATTAAAGAGAGGAAGTATTTTGAGGTTTCTTCTTATTTCTGTGGTAATAATGAGGCTGAGGAGCACATTAAAGAGAGGAAGGGTGTAAACAATGTAACTTGGAGGGAAAAGGAGGGATATGGCGTGTTGTCACTTCAATTGGTTGTTGAATGATAGGGGTTTAAATCCTTCCTTCGTAGTTGCATTTTCTTTTGCAAATTCAAAAGTGATTTGCTTAGAGATTCAGCTTTCAAGTTAAGAGAAAAATGGCTGTGTCACTTCAAAATTCTCAAAAGCTGGGATATTTTGGCTTTAGTTGTTGAACCAATATTAGATATGCACTACTGAAACCGTGTTCTTTGCTTGAGTATTGAGGTAAAGGCTGATATTGTTACAAAATACAATGGAAAAAGAACATTGCGTTCTCATATCATATCAAACTTAATTAGATCAGCTTCATAGTTATCCTAGTCATAAGAATAGACAACTCTATCTGCTAGTTAATAGTGCTACAATTAAATAAAAAGAAAGCTACCATTTTCGATCGTCTCATTGCATAAAACTTGAGTTTTTTTTTGTACAAGTTCTCATCTTTTATCGAGTGAAAGATCACAATATAATTTTGACAAACTTGCAAAAAAAATATAGAAACGAATCAGGTATATATTAAAATTTTCTAAAGCTCCACGTCCCATCAAAAATCCATCAATGCTTCGAAAAGATTAAAGCACGAGCTAAGGGCCGATCACAAAATGGGCAAGGGTGAAGTGTCTGTATAATCTATTGGAAGGTAGAGCCGAAGTCGGAGATTCATAGCAGGTAACCTAGAAACTACATGCTTAGATAACATATAGTATGGCACATGCGTCGATCAAGTAGCGTAGACATCATCAGCACTAAATCCATCATGCGGGAGGGTTTGTCATTTATTCCTATTAATCACCAGGACATTTGTACTATACAGATATAATGCCTGTGATGATTATAAAGTTCTGGTTAATTTGACGATTAAAATCGTAGCCATTTCTTTAGAACCAGCAGGCTGAAAGTAGCAACAATTATTGGTAATCAGCAGGACACTCTACTATACGTATGTATACGTATATTATACATGTGATGATTATAAAGATCTGGTTAGTTTGACAATTTATTTAATCGTTGTCATTTCTTTAGTATCTAGCAGGCTGAAAGTAGCAACATTGGCATACATTCGTATACTTCGTAGGTAGGAAATTTACACCTTTGGCTTAGAACTGTCAAATTGGGTCAAAATCAGCGGGCGCCCACGGGTCAACCAGTTTAAGTTGGGTTTGGATGACAAAATTCACCACCCGCTGAAATTCACTCAAACTCATACTCACCGGTTTATTTAACGGGTTTCACGGGTGACCCACCGACACTCATGGGTGACCCAATTAACTGAAACAAGTACATTTATAGACATAATATACACATACACCTACTAAAAGATGATATTTGTTTCATACAAGTTAATTCTTTACTTTTACCAACAAGTTTGCAATAGAAAATAACAAGTACTTTTAATATTATAAATATCTAATGTTACATGACAAAATGAAGTATTTTTTTTATGATATATATCTTTGAAAACTATACCAATTTTTCTATTTTACATCAACATACATCAACATACAACAACTAGTTGTTATTATTTTTTTAAATTTGCATAAACATATATTGGCATCTAATCAAATGTCTTGGTTGATTCCTTTAATAGTTACAAGTTGTTTTGAATTGTTAATTTTAGTGTTAAGGAAATAAACTAACTTATTGGACAAATTTTATATAGGCCCACGGACAACCCGATGGGTCGAGTTAGGGTGTATTTTTTTTCCACCATTTAAAAGTATATCTTTTTGACCCGCACCCGCCAGACCCGCAACCCGCTGGATCAGGTTAGGATGTACTTTTTTTCCACCATTTAAAAGTGTATCTTTTTGACCCGCACCCGCAACGACCCAACCCAAACCCCACCCACCCGTTTGACCGGTCTACTTCGGCTATGACCTAGAATGGAAACAGATGAGAATTTATAGTATATCATAAAATCTGTTGCTCCATGATGGCTTTACTAGAATTTCTTGCATGATCGACTCTAAAGCATACCTAGATATGCCGATCTAGTAGACCGTGACCCACCCCTCGAACAATCACCCATTTTTCTGGGGAAAGAAGAGGCCTTTAATCGATATCTATATCTACATAGAATATCCTAACGGACGGCAGTAAGCACGACGATATGCAATTGTATAGCATCGAGGTCTAAGATGTACCTTCCAGAAGAACTGCCCTGACACATTGCGCTTTCCAGTGGAAAAATAAGACGGACAACCAGCCCCATTCACATTACCAACACTGCTTGGGATAAATTTATACACAGTAACATGTGAAAGAGCACAGGCGAGATTCCTACCTTGTCAGTAAATAAATAGTGGTTAAAGAGGATTTGAGTTAAGCTGTTTCCAGCTCATTAAACCAAGAGCTAAGGGTAACAGATGGCTGGACTATACTGGGTATAAATATCAAAACAAATGATTGATGAGGGCTCTGTTCGCAAGAACAGCTGTGCAAGCTCCGAACCCGTCCTCTTCATGTGTTAGTAAAGCGTAGGAACTGTTATATCATGTCTTCATACTTTAGCATGCCAGACGACAGGACTATTCTATTGGTATTAACGTTTCTGTCTGGCCGAAAATATTGGGTATATCATCCCATTTGCTTTCTTCTTTAGTTTCCCAATAGCCACCTACATACCGATAACACACGTCATCCCTATCTTTCTTGAACCATCTAGGTTGCCATCCTTTTTCTTGCATCTTCCTTGCCTGCACGCGATAAAATATAAATTTTAGATGTAAAATAAACTCTACATACACGAGCTCTTATTATTCAAAATTATCAACAGCCATATAAAGAGACAGGGAACTGAGCATCTGCCATTTATTAATATAAACTTAGCTTCTTGGCTTACCCACAAATTTTCGTTGCTAATAACCTGCCTTTTGATAATTCTTTAACAGCTAATTTCAAAGAAAGAAGCAACTTTGAAGGAATTGTTTTCTAAGATTAGAAGAGAGTTCCCGGAATTAACCTAAAGCCCCTATTTAAGCACTTCCTATTCACAAGAGACAATGAAGGAAAAGGAACTAGATAGTATGTAACAATAACAGTAGCATCAGCTCATACGTTTCCCAACTGGTTTGGAACGGTTGATTGAAAATATAATCTCTATGCAAAATCGTCAATCATTTTCCAATTTAAACCCCCAAGATGTCTTTTAATTGTCCATCAAATCTTTTATTACATCTCCTACAGACACTGCTAAGACAACATGACTCTAACCTACGATAGAAACTCAACTCACCTTCCACTATATCCATCGGATTATTACTACAAGCGTTCTGTGCACACACACCCTGGGACAACATGGCCCTGACCAACGAACCAAATCCTAACCCACACTAATGTGGCACGCCTTCGACAATTCCAGCCAGTAAAATTAAAAGTTCTAATAGCAACCGTACTTACATCAACATTCTTAGCAAATTCTTATGTTTCGTAGGGCAAAGCCTCGACTGCTGGAGTGCACTGATCGCATCGTCGTGGGGAGATGTTAATGCAGCATACCAAACACTGGTGAGGAGCATGGATTAAAATTTCAGTCGAGATTGCAAAATTTCGACCAAAATTTTGATTTTAACCACTACCAAACATCGAAATCAACATGGCAAATTGCAGAAATTTTCAAAATACAATTTCATTACAAAATTGAAAAAAAAAACTTTAAAAAATGTGGGACGCCCCCCTCCCTTAATTAAATCCAAAATATAAGTTATAACATGTTATTGCATAAGAATATATGTTGGTGTACATTGCATGATTGAAATCCTGATCGAAACAGTTTAGTATAATTTTCGATTCACAAATGTGTGAACCCCCCACCCTAAATTAACATATGACATTATTGCATAATTAGGTGTATTTATGTGTAGATCATCATGGTAAAATTTCATGACTTAATTCATTTATTTGGTCATCGAACTCATTGAAATTTGTGCCGAAATCTTGTGTTGACAGAAGCGAAATTTCTATAAATTTCTGTTTCTGGACCATCGGAAACAGCATCGAAATTGACATTTTAAACTATGGTGATGAGCAAGTGCTATCGTTCCTTTGTTTTGCGATCGTATGATCAGCTATCACTCAGTTTTCACTGCAACATTTTTTGCAGTGGTAATTAATCAAGCGACTCCCACCGGTGGGAATGCTGCATTAATTTTCTGAGCATTTCCAAAATTATCATAAATCTTAACAGAAGTCCAGAAGACAAAAATATTAAGATGTTACCAAATCAATCCTTGCTACTGAAAAAGTGGGCTTAAAGTTTGGGACATACAAAAAGACAAGCACTGGAAGAGGCATATTCGGGTTTTTTGAAATAAAATGAATACGCTTAGGATTTCATTACAATCTCAAGGGACTCACTTGTAAGGTATTATTAAATATAGGAATTATTAAATAGAAAAATACTCGGCTGACCCACCCAGGTCCCAAAACCTGCCAACATACCATACATGTAGACCTGTCAAACTGGGTCAAAATCCACGGGCACCCATGGCTCGACCTGTTTAAGTCGAGTTTAGGTGATGAAATTTATCACCCGCTGGAAATTACCCAAACCCATATCCACCCATTTATTTCGCGGGTTTCGAGGGTAGCGGGCACCCGCGGTGACCGCTAAGTTATTTATAAAAAAATAATAGAATGATACACTACTAAAATAAATAAGATGATCCATAATTGTTAAGGAGTTTTAGTCCAAACTCGAACTTGTCCAACAAGATTTGATATGAGAGAGATATTGGGAAAAATAAGTCCAACTCTACTACATTATCTAATTGTTCTATCAAACTTAGTCGAGAGGCGTAACACAAGTTACTCACTCTAGTTTATTGATCATAGTCATACATTAGAAGATTTTATTTGTACATTAGAAAATTTTACCTTAAAATATGTATATGCTTGACTGGTTGTAAAAATACAATATATGTTTATTTGATAGTGACAATGTATAGTAGTTGGTTGTTCATGTGCTATATTTCATGTAAAAACACTAGTGAATGGTCTTTTTTATCGTTACAGTAGCAACTTACAAAATAATTGTCTATTGAATACATTAAATGGGCACCAGCGGGTGACGGGCAACCCGCTAGGTCGGGTTTGGATTTGTCTTTCTTTGACCCGTTTAGAATTGCATCCTTATGACCCGCACCCACGAGACCCAAACCCGCAATGACCCAACCCACCCACCCATTTGATAAGTCTACATACATGTCTATGGTGGTTTTGAAAGCTACAACTTGTCACGAGAGAAATTCCTAGACAACCTGGGGTTTATCTACATGCATTCAAACTTTGAGGACATGAAAGTTAAGTGGGGTGGAGATGAGATAGATGTGATTTCAATGCCTCTCTTCTGGTATTGATCGGGTCAAAGAGTTCCCCGACGGTGGGGCCTTATGGGGAAGGGCCTAGCCCAATAGAGGCAGCACACACCCCACTCAAAGCACACCTTTGTATCAATAGATCGTTGAAGAGTCACTCTACCCATAGCGTAGTACCACCTCTCGGTCTATTGAAACCTTCTCCCCCGTATGCAAATTGAAGAAAGCAATCTATGGAAGATCCTATCGTAAGCGATTGGCAGGAAGCTGGGGCTCAATTTCGAAAGGCCTCTCCTTTCAGTCGAGTCACTTCGCACCTCTCCCTCCATTGCTCGCACGGAGGGAAAAGAACAAAATGGAGTTGTATTGTTCACTATCTCAACGTCGGCATCGTCCCACACGGAAAGAGAAAGAGTGCTCTGCCCCGGCCCGACCTGTGAGTCCGCTAACGTCAAGCGAGGAGTTGAGCCTGAACTTAAATTCATGTGTGCAACCTACACCAGGTTCCTATAAAAGTTTTATAGGTCATTCCAACATTTTTTTTATTCACCAAAATGATTTCTTGTATAAATTAGTTGATTATAGTAGTTATATTAAAAATGGCATCCCCACATAATAGATTTTTGGAGGTTGAGAAGTTGGCCCCTAAGTTGACATTACGAGGAGGCTTAGAAAGGAACTTTGTGGTACCATAGATGAGTGTACGCTCTAAATGGGTAGGGTAGGGTAGCTTAAAGGCTTACCCATATTGCTACCCACATCAAAGATGCGGGTAACATGTAAGGTAATTATTATTTTCCTAAAAACATTTACCGTACGCTTACCGCACCAGTTTACTCATAGGATAAATGGGTAGGTTGAAAGGTAAAGCGACATACATATTTGGTGGTTCTAAAAGCTACTACTTGTCACGAGAGAAATTCCTAGACAACCTGGCCTTGGTTAAGCAACCTGGGGTTTATCTACATGCATTCAAACTTTGAGGACATGAAAGTTAAGTGGGGCAGAATAATTTAAATTCATGTGTGCAACCTACACCAGGTTCCTATAAATGTTTAATAGGTCATTCCAATGTTTTTTATTCACCAAAATGATTTCTTGTATAAATTAGTTGATTATAGTAGTTATATTAAAAATGGCATCCTCACATAATAGATTTTTTGAGGTTGAGAAGTTGGCCCCCAAGTTGACATTGACAAGGAGGCTAAGAAGGAACTTTGTGGTACCATAGATGAGTGTAGGCTCTAAATGGGTAGGGTAGGGTAGGGTAGCATAAAGGCTTTTCCATATTGTTACCCACATCAAAGATGCGGATAACAAGTAAGGTAATTATTGTTTTCCTAAATGGGCAGGTTAAAAAGGTAAAGTGACATACAGAAAGATATACAATATATTCAACAAATATTCCCTAAATCAAACACACTGCACTCCTAAACTAAATTTAAATAGTAGTATGTTATGGTTCTTGTGATATACGCCTAGTTCCTAATGTTTATGCTAAAATTTATCTTTATAACAAGGCATAACTTTTTTTAGTATATCTAATATATGATTATAAAAACTGACATAATGTCAATTGTTTAGTCCAGCTCTTAGAATCAAAGAATAGTACTGGTTAAGCAAGTAGTGGTGACACATTGGGTTTTTAGTTTGAATTAGTAAAGGTGTTAGAATCCAAATTCGTAATTCAACATTATACTAATGGGCAAATGCGTGAAGCAGATAGGAGCAAAGCCCCAAAATAGGTAATTGTTAAGGGATTCTTTTACACTACCACGTGGGCAAAGGAGAAAGACATGCAGGAAAGATGAGAAAGATTGACAGGGATTATCCCTTCGGGCCCTTTCTTTCCCTATCTCCTTGTACCCTACCCTTTTTA
Source organism: Alisma plantago-aquatica (assembly GCA_963693085.1). NCBI lineage: Eukaryota > Viridiplantae > Streptophyta > Magnoliopsida > Alismatales > Alismataceae > Alisma > Alisma plantago-aquatica. The sequence goes on from OY856410.1 coordinate 1,115,394,908, forward strand.
GTGTGGGTAAATTGGATAAATGGGTGATGGGTAAAAATATTCTTACACTTACCCTACCATGTTGGGTATGAGTGGTGGGTAAATGGGTAATACCCTACCATTTACAGTCCTCTAGATGAGTGGGTGAAACGTATACGTATAGATGAGAAGATCACTATTAGGAGTGTTTTAAATGGTCATGTGGGGGTAAAAATATTCTTACACTTACCCTACCATGTTGGGTATGAGTGGTGGGTAAATGGGTAATACCCTACCATTTGCAGTCCTCTAGATGAGTGGGTGAAACGTATGCGTATAGATGAGAAGATCACTATTAGGAGTGTTTTAAATGTTCATGTAGGGGTAGCAATGTTGGATGTGAGAGAGTTCATGTTGATTTTTCAGATAGTATCAAAAATGGAAGAGAGAAGATTTCAAATTTTGCAATTACCTATGATATGATTTTGGCAAACACCCACTTTGAGAAAAGAGATTCTCCTACGATTGCTTTCAAGAGAGGAAGTAGTTGTAGCTAAATTTATTACTTTTGTACAAGATGAGTAGATCAAAAGTTTGAAGGAATTGTAAAATGATCTTTAGGGAAGAACTCACCACCCACCATAGGTAGGTGGAAGCAACCATAGATAAATTAATTACTTCGTTACAAGCAGGTGCATCGAAAAGTTTAGAATTAATTCACAATCATACCTTGTAATTTTGTACACATCTGTTTTTTTTTTGCTTTACACATTTGTTTTAAATAATTTAAAAAATACTACGCTCAATTTTTTGTTGTGAAATTTTTTAAGTTCGGGACTTTAACAAACGTACCTTCAATTAAATTTACCGATGCATATATCGATCGAATTGGTGGGTTTCAGAAAGCCTTAGGCGGTCTGCTTTGGGATACGGCGAGGCTTTGCAACTGTAATTGTGTCGTTTACCGTCCATTTTGTGGGATGAATCGTAGCACTAATCAATTCTCCAAGTATATTGAGGGCATGTGATGTTATATTTCATACTTCGACGTATTTATACATCAAAGACTCTAACATACAAGATCAGTAACCCTAGTTTCACCCTTCTACGCAGTGTTAGGGTTCGGTCCTGAGTACCCATGATGCAGGACCGGATTTGAGTAGGTCGCAAGATGTTGTGCGCCTACAGTGTTTCCTTGCACAGACCCAGGCAGGATGATCTTAGCATACTGATAAACCCTAAGATCTTGTGTGCGTTATTTGTAAGGAATGAGGTTTCGGCAAAATTCGCAAAATTTCGCCAAAAATCTCGATTTTGATGGGATCTGCTACCGAAACATGTGACTAGGTCGATTTTGACGAATTTCGCAAAATTTTGATGATTTCGATGAATTTCATCAAATTTCGATGAATTTTGCCAAATTTCAGTCAAAATCTCGATAATTGCAATCATTGTTGTTTTTTTTAAGAGGAGCAAAGGGGGGGATTGGGGTTATTTCACCATTTAGTACTCATACATAGTATATGCTTATAGTATATCATAATTGCATTGCATTTCCCTAATATTTGCTATTCAAATTTTAAATACCTATGCAATGCATGCTTTTTTAGTTTCTGCAATGTGAATGACATGTATCCTAGTGGTGGTTTATTACACAATGAGAGGGTGCTAGGAAGCCAACCACACCAACAAATAATGATTTAGCTTAAAAACATTACACTAGCGTTCTTGGGACCAATGAAATGATTGACTATTGAGACAAAATAACCAACAAACAATCAAGCCCAAGTCAAATGTGTGGGGATGTCCTACATATCCAATATTTGATATTATAACACAAATAAGTACATGTGTGTATATAGTTCATACTTGCAAAATTGCATAATTTAATTCCTACATTTTCTCATCAAAATCCTCAAGAAACATGACAGTTCCCTTACCTCCCACATGAAGGACCACCCCCCAACCTACCGCCACATAAAATGTTATTGCATAAAACGATGCATTCAGGTGTAGAGATCACACCTGTAAAATTTCATAAATCAATTCATTCATTTTGGCGTCGAAACGGGCACGGTTGCATCTATCATAATTTTGGTCGAAATTTCAAAAAAAAATTGGTTTGCATGTTGTCGAAATGGCATCAAAATCGGATACCTCATTCCTTGGCTATTTGTTCTAGTTTCATTTAGTTGTAGCTTTGTGGGTACAACCCAAGCTAATTGGTGCAAAAGTAAAATACATGTTAATCAGTCGATTAGGTTCATATGAAAAATGTAGCTTCTTTATTTGTTGTTAATCTTTTAGATAGTTGTAATTATCCTTGAGTTGTTCAAATACAATCTAACAATTTCTAGAATCATTTTGATGTATAACTGTCATGCCTATTATGTTTAAGTTAGTCTTCATCAGTAATTATTTAATTCTAAAAAAAGCATATTTCTATCTCTTTGTGGATGTTGTCCCTCACAAAGACTTTTGTCTCATGTGAATAGTTAGACATATTTTTAGGTTCTCACCAGCAACTTGACATACCTCAAAGAGTCGACAGTGGCGTACACAACAGTAGATACAAACTCCGCGCTAAGAGGTGGGAGTGTCAGGTGTAGAGTGTAGTAGTAGCAGTTCTAGAGTTGACCTTGTTTACTCATGTCCTTGGGAGTTTTGGGTTGTTTTGGATTTTTATGGGGTACTCGCCAATATTTCTTAGACGACACGTTTTCTGGTGTTGTATGTGTACTTTTTAGTAGTAATGTAAACTACTTGTTGTAAATATTACTTAAGTAGGTTTAATATTAGATGCATGCATTTACTATTGTGTGTTTGTTTACAGATTGATATAATCTTGGAGTTTATGTTGATAGTTGATTGTTGGTTTTGTTATCATTCATATGATATCATTTGATATACGGGTCGGAATCTGTAAGCCCATCTAGAGTCTAGTCAGGTCTGGAAGTGTCTAGCGTCATGTCCACCTTCTCCTATATAAAGGAGTTCTCTTGTATCAATCATATTATCCATACACAGTCAATATATCATCCATATTATTTCTCTTCTACATAGTGAATTAAAAAACGGCCAGGCAGGCCGCTTAAGCGCCCACGACCCTCATCCGCCTAATTTAGCCCCTAAGCGCCCGCTTAATCGTTTTGAACATAATTGCCCGCTTTTTGCCCGCCGCACCTGCTTTTGTTTAAAAATCCTAATGTAAGCATCTAACATTAATTAATTACATAGTCCAAGTAGTGTTGACTATAATATATGAAACTTGTATACATTAAATGTTCTATGATATAGCTAGTCCTAATTTAGAATGCATACTTTGTGTGTAAGCTGTAATAATTGGGTATTGTTGTAATGCATCTAAGTAAATATCCTATTGCTCTATTATACTAGTAATGCATGATTAGTTTTACTGATTTCCTTGTTGCTTTCAGTGATTAATGATTGGTACTCGTTAGTATTACTTTAGTGATTACTTTAATTCAACAATTCATAAGTTGTGGCTTCTCTGTCTAGGTCTTTCACCGTCACAAGGAAAGGTCTTCGTGGTTCTTGCGGCTCCAGGTCATTTGGCTTCTCTGCTGCCATGTGATGGAGATCACTTGGTGTTCGACGGAACGCATCTGTGTAATCAGAAGCTTTCAAGCTTGCACATGAGCAATCGGGTTTATGGGGAGCGGATCGATTTAGGCCTTCTCCTCCTTGGCCCCTCTGCCACTGTTGTGAAGGAAACACCTTTTCAGGTGTTTGATGTTATGCCGCTATGCAAATAGCAGCATTTGCTTGTGCTGGATCTCCATCGACACCGGCTTCCCCGGCATTGGGCTTTGGCCACCTGAAGTTCGTGTAGTTGGTGTGGTAAAACGTCTTTCAGGTGTTGTTGTTATGTTGCTGTGTAAACAGTAGCTACCGAAGATCAAGGACCCTTGCAGGTTAGCAACATGGTTGTGTGGTGGGATGATAGTTAGAAGGATCTCCCTAATCTTGGCATAGTACCACACTTTGTGGGTACTCTTAATAGATAGTTGGTGTTGTGCTAAGCATGAAGGAGTGATTTGGAGCTATTTTTTCCCTCCCACGCTTTGTTGTTAAAATGCGCTGGTTCTTGCTTCTCACGCGGCTTGCTCAGTTTCTTATTGATCTGATGCTAGGGGTTCCTTTTTGGATGTTTTTGCCCATTTAGAAACCTGAAGTTCTGGTAGCTGAGAAGGTCAGAAGCTTCAAGGCTAGCTACATGCAGGAAAACGAGTGTTTGTTCTATGTCAAGTTGTTGTTACTTTTTGTGGGTACGTTGAATGCATGTAATAGTGGCTTGTAATAGTCTTCTTCTGGTAGGAATGCTTGGACCTAGCTTGTTTGGTTAGATAGGCTTTCTTAATTTTGTCTCTTCATCTATAAATCTTGTGTTCTCCCCCTGCGTGGGGATTTTGTTCCTTGAATGAGCTCTTTTAGCTCCTGTCGATGTAATGGGGTACTTAGTGCCCAAAGTTTTTGGTTTTAATAGTAACACGTTTTTTGACCGACCAAAAAAAAACAATTCATAGTTTGTTATTTACAATTACTGATCTGCTTGCTGATTTTACTGATTAGAGATACTGATTAATAGTAAGTATTGATGAATACTTAGTTAATTACTGATTTGTTGATTAGATATGTATAGAAGTTCCTTATAAATATATTTTTTATATATACATACATGTAATTTTGTATAAAAATATATAAAATTTAGACACCCGCTTTTTCAAAAATCGCCTGCTTAATCGCCCGCCTACCGCTTAATCAGTTACAAGATGTTGTCCGCACGCCTCCCACTTCCCACTTTCTGATACATTGCTTCTACAATTATCAAATTTGGATTACCCAAAAAAGAGGAAACTTTTATTTGTGGTTTTTATAATTACTAAAAGGATGGTTTTTTTGTGACTGTGATGTGTGGATTGTGTTTAGTCATCATCCTAGGTTCGGGGTTCACATGGAGAGGAATCTTATTAACAATAAAAGGAATATAATGAATCATATATATACCTAACTAAAGGTACGATGTACATGTCGAATACAACATGATAAACTAGATTGACGCTAGTGGGCATAAGTAGGAGAGGCACATTAGTTCTAATTAAGTAACTAAAATAGAATTACTTATCAAACTAACACTCCCCTCAACCAAGAGAGTATACATCATGTATTCCCAACTTGGTACACATGTAGTAAAGGAGGGTGGAAGCGGCTTAGTGAAGATGTGAGCAGTCTATTCTCTAGTCTTTACATATAGAGTGAAAATCTATACCATTTTGAGAAGAGTGAAAATCTATACTATGACCATACACAAATTGAATCGTCTCATGTTTTAGATAAAGTGTTCTCTCGATCGTCATTAATAGTACTAGGATGCAATGATGAAGATGCAGTTAGATGTGTCAACAGTGGAGCATACAAGTGACGTTAATGTGCCTAGTTGGAGCCTGAGAGCCATGATGGTTGGTTTCGTCCTTGTTAGTTATACATGAATAATTCTATCAACATATTGGATCCAGTTCATTTGGTTTTATACAAGCAGTTATGTGACTGATGTGTTCTCTATATGCCAAATATCGACAAAATGCATACTCTTAGATAAACACAAGCATTGTTTGTGATTATCTGCTTTTGTATTGGAGCCTAGGGGAGCCAATAATGCAGTTAGAGGTGTGATTGGTAATGGCATGCATTCCAAATATCCCAGTGGTCATGCTAATTCTGCGCACTACCATTACAAATTATGTAACCTCAGAAATGAAAGCTAGCGTGTCATCACAGCCATGGATACAACTCCAAAATCTATTTTTGAATTTTTTTCATTCATCTTTGTACAAGCAGCAGAAACAGGAGAGAGATGTAGAATTGGGCTAGGAAGAAAAGAAACATAGCTTAGCTAACCCCTAAAAAGCCCAAGTTGCAGAACAAAGGCAATAGACATTACCTTGTTTCTCAAAACGTAACTTTTGTTTCTATGTGTTCCACCAAGACGGGGACAAAATGGGCTTTTTTCATCAAAAAAATACCTACTTTTTTTTAAACGACAAAATGTTGGCCTGACATTTCTCAAAATGTCCTACCAAGTTTGATGTACTTGTATTTTAGTACATGACAGTCATCAGTAACAAAATTCGGATATCGTCGAGATTTTGAACAATGCTCTATTGCTCCATTATATTTTATTGAATTAGTTCTGTAATTCATGTAATGTGGATATTTACTAAAAAATCATCAACCAATATACTATTACTTCTATACATGTATATGTGTACTCTATTCAATTAGTAGTCAATTATTATTCTATGTTCTTGATGAATGCATGACATATGTAATCCTTGCAAAAAGTAGATTCTAATACTTATGTTGATTCCAATTCCACTGTAGTATTGATTGGTAATACTGATCAGTGTTCTCATATGCCCCGCATGAGGCCACTTATGCGGCTGCATATACTTATGCGACCCTCAGCCGCTCCGCATATAACTATGCAGTGCTATTTTTGGGCATGGACCGAATATGCGTCCTGCGGTCCGCATATGCGGCCGCTTAGGCCCCGCATTTCATATGCCCCGCATGAGGCCGCTTATGCGACCGCATATACTTATGCGACCCTCAGCCGCTCCGCATATAACTATGCAGTGCTATTTTTGGGCATGGACCGAATATGCGTCCTGCGGTCCGCATATGCGGCCGCTTAGGTCCCGCATTTCATTTGATGACTTAAGTAAAAAAAAATAGAACCTCAAATAAAATCAACCAAATTAAATGAAAACTTCTATATAGTTGGTTTTAGATCAGATATTGAAATTTTGCTACCTCAGAAATAATTCTATTTTGAATGAGTGGTGCAAAATATATTATTACATTTTACAATTGTCAATGTTTCATTATGCTCTTTCCTTTTGCTCTCTTTTTCTCTTCTATTTTGCTCTAAGATTAGAGCCTGTTGCACATGCAACAGTTCTGATTTTGTCTTGTATAAAAGGGGAATCTATTGCAGATATTAATTGGATGTGATATTTTCTTTTACAACGTTTCAAATTTTTGTGTGTTGCCTGGGGAGTAATTTATATTCCCTACAACTTTTTCTTCTCTATTTATTACTGATTTGATTTCTTCATATCATTTTGATGTTTTGATTTTGTTTTTGATGTTCTTTTTCTGTTTCTACTTTGAACTACCATGTTTTGTGTTACTGTGGTTATTCTTATTGTCTTCATTCAATAAATGTTCTGCTATGAACTGCATGTGTTAGACTGTTAGTGTGTTTTGTGACTTGTATATTTTAGTACATTATATAAACTTAGGGTTTTGTTGATTGATTTTTCTTCTTGATCATTGGAAAATATGTGTTTCTTCTTCCATGATGTAATGATCCATTGGTACATTTTGGGCTATTAGGCTACAAAACTAGATAGCATGAAATTTATGATTATGATTCTATTTTATTAAATAAATAGATGTATACAATATTGAATTAATTAAAAAAATCCAAAAACGCATATGCCCCGCTTATGCTCCCGCATTCCGCTTATACTCTATAAGGTACCCTGACCGAACGCATACCGCATAACGCATTTCAGAAAATTGATACTAATTAGTAATAAATTATTCACCAATAGTTAGTAACTTACTGATGTTATTGTTGATTTTACTACAAGATAAGTAACAAGTACATATATTGTTGCATGTTAATCTCCCAATAGGTTAAGCAGGAATAATACTTCTATTGATTTGTTTGTTGATTTGTGGGCTACTATATAAACTACAATTAATTGCTTATTACTGGCTAGTTATGACAATGGTTTAATTGTATTGTGTGTCCAATATATATTGATTTCTAGATGGGTGATGATATGCATGCACCTCCACCCCCTAAACCTACAAAATGCCATCCCAACATCAAGTCAAATGACCCAGGTTGGCAATATTGTGAGGTTCCTAACTTAACTCAAAAAGACCGACTCAGATGTAGCTAATGTAAACACATCCAATTGTATAATTTTTAGATTCAAAAAGCACCTCGCTAGAAGGGGTATGTTGATGCATGTGCAAGTGTGCCATCATTGGTCAAGAAGGAGATAATTGACTACCCAGACAACATTGCAGTAGAGAAAGCAAAGAAAAAGCAAGAGGTGAATGAAGCCAGGGATGAGGTGGACATCAGAGACCAGTCAGATGATGATGGTATGGTAGTTACTGGCAAAGTGATGGGTTTGATAGATCACTCTTATAGGAGGGATCTCGAAGTTGTTGTGAAAGAGAGGAGATTGGCAAAGCAGGAGAGTATTAACACTAAGCTAAAGAAGGAAGAGAGGAAGAAGACCATTCAGTACATTGCAGGATGGTTCTACCAAAAAGGTAAGCAAATACTCTTTAATGGTTATACCTCTTCATGTACATTCATCTACATGCTTCTTAAATGAAATTTATCAACATTCCACGTACACCAATGAACACCTTGACATTGAAGAGTGATAATGTCATGTTGGAGGTGGTGGGTCAATATGATCGTGCTTTTTAAGGGCCTTCAATCTACAAAGTACAAGCTTTGTGAACTTATTTTGAAAAATGAAATGGACTTAGAGCTCATTGGAGACACACGGGAATGAGTAGAGGAAAAGTTCATGTACCATTATGACTAAGGCATGACTAGTAAAAGAGGTAGAAGCATAACAAATATGAGTATCAATTGCAAAAGAAATACTAGTTTCTTGAGGGCCTTGGAAGCATCCATTGAGATCCATAAAGATGAGTACATCTTCAAATTGGTGGATGATAGCATTGAGGAGGTTGACGAAGACAACCTTGTGCAAGTTGTGACAGATAATGCATCCTAAAATATTGCAACAGGGAGACTTCTGAATGACAAGAGGACATTTTAGACTTTGTGTGCAGCCCACTATGTTGATCTTATTTTGGAGGGCATTGGTGAACTTCAAAGGATAAAAACTTTCATTCAAAGGAGTAAGAAGTTGGCTTTATTTATCATTACAGCACCCTTAATATGCTAAGGAAAAGTTCACCAAGGGCTTTGGTAGGCCCTTACCAGATTCGCCACTACATGCTTGACTTTACAGAGCTTGCTTGAAAGAAGAAATGAAAGGACAATGTTTTCTTCTATTGTTTGGCAAAAATGTAGATACTCCAGCACCAGAGAGGGGAACCACTTTACCACTATGATAACAATACCACAATTCAGGAAGCGCATGGTGTTAATTTTACAGACTTTCAAGTCATTACTGAAGGTATTATTATGGCTGATTAATGGTGAGAAGAAACTCCTATTCGCTTCATCTATGTTGCTATGCTCAATTGCCAAGAAGGAATTAGAAGAAAGCTTGAGTCATGACCCGAAATTACTAAAGAAGTTCGAGACATTGCTGATGAAAAACGGGATAAAAGGCTACATTGAACCTTACATGTGACAGGCAAACATAATTGTTAAAGTTCAACTGTTGAGTTAGTTTTGGTTCAATGTATGATAAATAATTGACATACACATATCATTGCAAGATAATTATAATCTCAACTTTTTGGGTCAATCCTGAGATAAACACAAGGGATGGTGTCACGGAAGGACTCATGCAATGCGTAGAAAATTTATCCCCAATAGAGATCCAAGATAAAATTATCTCAGAGAAGGAGTTACCAACCTACATGGGTGCTACAGGAGCCTTCTAAAAACAAGTAACATCAGGGAAAGATCAAGAACTGACATGGATCTTGGTAAATTTCCACTTGTCATTAACTTTATATATTATGTTCTCGAACATTTAGTTTCCTAATTGCTTCTTGCTTACATGAAATAGTGAGTGGTGGAAAAGTCATGGATATGATACATCAGATCTACTGATATTGGCCCTTAGGATCTTCCGTCTGACATGCACTGCTTCAGGGTACGAAAGAATCCGGAGCACATTTGAGATGGTAAATAACTATAGCATATATATATATATATATATATATATATATATATATATAACTAAACTGTCAATTTTCATTCCATTTTTTCATTTTGACTATGTGTCTAACAGATACACACAAAGAGGATCATGCTTGATATGCAACAGTTATATGACTTGGAGTATGTGTGTAATTTAATGCAAATTGAAAAGATTGTTCTTTATGAAATGACAAGATTTTGCTACAAGATAAACAATATAAAGGTGACTAAAATGAAAAGATTTTTCTTTATCAAGTATTGCACTTTTATCATTATAGTTAATTAATCATGGCCACCAAGGTCAAGGTGGTAGCTCGGTGGTAGCTCGGTGGTAAGGCATGGGGTCTTCAGAGTAGGAACTCGGGTTCGAATCTTCGGTTGTGCAGTCTCAGCAATACTTGATCATGTCACGCATTGTGGCCTCTGTGTGAGTTTATCCGCTCCGCCCGATGTGCTGGTATTTGAGGGGGTGGGGTTTACATTGCCAGGGTGGGTCACCGATATGGCTCCTCCTAGGGGGTGGTTCCGACATATCAAAAAATAATTGGCAATCTTACTATACAATACATGTGTACCAATTTACAAACTGAATTGCACAGAGCACAAATCAGAGTTTTCTAATTGATAAGAGATTGGCCACCTTTCATGAAATTGTGACCGGTTCCCAGTTCAACCACTTAGATCGGTTGGTTCACTAGTTCCAGCCGATATCCAAGAGATAACAGATCTGGGGGCGACCTAGACTGGTGCTCCCACCAGTCCTAGTCCAAGCGATTCATTCGGCAGGTTCAACTGGTTGTGATAACATTGTATACACGTAAATCTATATAGAAATATATACACATAGATATACGTGTATATGTATATGTGGGTGTCGATGTATGGGTATAAGTAGTGGGGATACAATAAAATAATATACTTTGATAAAAGCAGTTACAAATATACTCTACTTTCAAAAGCCGACCACAAACACCCTGCATCTGTAGCCAGTGGCAGCATATTGAACCGCTTATGCATATGCGGCGAAGCCAATGGGCCAAACTGCATAAGCAGATGCTTAGACCAATTTAGCCAACAATGAGAATGATAAAAGATGGATAAGATGTTGGTTTTTCTTGTAAATCTTTTGATCTTTATGTCCTCTTAGCCAGTCGCTTACTGCCTTTAAAAGACAATAGTGTCAAACAATGTAATAATAGCTTCACTCGTTTCATTTTGAAGCTATGAGGTATAACTGAAAGGACATTTCAGATTGGTGTAAACACTGGCATTTTATGTCTTTTTGTCTATTTTATTTTGATTGAGTTGTAACATGTAAGGCATTTCAGTTTATCTGAATTTGATGAACTAATCTAAATGTTTTTTGTAAGCTAGAATGTAGTACACAATAACATAAACAATGAGTCACACATTTAATATAGAGCTAAAATGGATTGTTACTATTAATGTATTTGATAGAGTATTGAAAACAAATACAGTGTATACACATCCATCTAAAAGTTTTCATGACCAGCATGTGAATCTTCTTATCTTTTGTTGTTGTGTCATATACTTTTAGAAATTCATGTTTCACATGTTCGTGTTTATGTCCATGTCTATGTCTAGAATTGTGTCAATGCTTCTTAAATCTATCTTAATCATATATTTTTATGGGGTTTTATAGGTATGTGCCTTTTACAGGTTTATTCATTTAAAAACTTTTTACATGGTTCTTGTTCATACTAAGCGAAAAAGAAACTCAATAAGATATCTGAGTAGTAATTTAGAGAGGTAAACTTTTTTAACTATTTCAATCGTCAAACTTAAAACACAAAAATCAAACACAAACTGAAAAAGTCGTCTTTTTCATGTTGAAACAGAGAGACTTCCACATCTAAGTTGTTTCTCTGGCAAGAAATACACAAATATACATGACAAACTGGCATGACACAACATGTTTGGCCTATCATATTTTGATATTCGTCCTTATTCTGCATGTTTTGGACACAAATAAAAGAATCTTTATGAAGTTCCCATGTCTCCTACCTACTGGAGAGCAATCCAGAACTTACATGAAAACTCCCCAAGGCATGAAAAGAAAACGGCAGAAAAGCCTGATGCTCTAACTCGAAATGCAAATAAATTCATAACTACACCGGTTTATGTGTTGGATGCAAGGCAACACACGAATTGGAGCCATGAAGTGGTTAAGCAGCATGTTGGAGCATGTCATAAAAAAGTAGCCTCATAGACTTCTTTCTTCTAAACAAAGTAACAGAAAATTAACTGAACAGTGTCTTATATCATCAGTCAGGTTAACATTTGATGCCTTACATTAATTCAAAACCTCATTATTGATTCAATTATATATAGTATTATGGCAACTAGAAGTCTAGAAAGAGTTGCAAATATTACCTGTCTTTGTGACTGCTCAAGCCGCAGTTTTTCAGCATTCGCTAGTTCATATTCACCATTTTCCAGATGCCTTTGATCAGGCCGAAGTCTGGAATCAGTTGGAGGTAGCTTCTCTAGAAGGGTAGGGGTGAGTTCATTCAATGATATGGCAAATGGTGTGAGGTTGTATCGTGTCTGGATTAATGATTTGTCCCTTTCCCAAAGAAGTACCGCTTCTGACATGGGATCATACCCCTTTGGTTTCATACTGGGGTCGCCTAGCACGTAATATATAGCTTCATCCCACTTGCCAATCAACATGGCCACCCTTTCTCCCGTTCTATTATCAATGATAAACCCATGTACCTGCAATTTTAGAATGGGTATGCTAAATCAGACTAAGAACTGGACAATTGGAAATGCTTCACAGCTTACTGTAATCTAGCTAAATAGCGTGATAAAAGTAAGATTCATTCAGTGACCTAAGCAACAGCAGTTTAAGCATACAGATGCTCCTTTCCTTGTTATGCTAAAACAGATTACCTGGTGAGGATTCCGATCAATAATAGACTGCTCCTTAAACTTCAGCTTGCAGGAGTAATTCCCACTGCCTTTTACACGCATTGTACCGTAGTGATCACAATATATTTTACCAATGATAATGTTATAGATGGATGTGGTAACTTTACTCCACTGAAATGTTTCCCCGTCCTCAAATTCAAGAGTGAGGATACCTATTGGATCCAGCTGGATAGATCTTCCCCAAAATTTCCCCTTGAGGTTAGAGTCCCCCCAGAACTTCCAGCCTCTGCCGTCACAATGGCAAGCAACAATCATGGGGTGATGGCTCACCTGCAAAAGAGATCACATGATTAGGGCTGAAAGCAATCTGATTAAGGTAAGTTTCATGACTAGAAGAAAATTGAACTAGTTCTTGAAGTTTGTTTAGGTATAGGGATCCGCTTTTGCCTCTAAATAAGTGCTTCGGCCATTCCAAGCAGACCTGAGGCTGTATTGGGCTCCACATGCCAGTTAGTTTCCAACTTTGAAAAATTAAAAAGTCAAATTGGGTAGATTTTATCCTCCACATGAGAAAGATAGTCCATTTTTTTATAAGGAAGTTAAATGACAAGACGACAAAAGGGTATTTAAACGTATTTATACTCTGTTTAGGCATAGTGCAGCATTTTATATTTGTGATATAGCTCGTACGAGAATACAGGTTCATTAGTAAAGTTTTGTGTTAGCTTTAAACATGGATCAAAACATTTCACTTCGCCGAAACATTGACGATAACTTTGCACCCAACCACGTGCAATATCAAATCAAACCAAAGACAGTTCAAGTTTGTTTAAAGTTGAAACCAAACTTTAGCCAATGTTGACAAAGTTGACCCAACGATGTCATCTAAACTTCACCAAGATTTCGACCAAGCGCATTATGTCACTGCAATTTCAATGAAACCTACATCTGACCTGCAAGTATGTGTCGTTTACTTCAATCTTTATCTTTTATCAATAGGAGGTGCAAGCAAATCAGAGGATGATATGTTGGAGGATCCAACCTCAATAGTAACTTGATTTGACAGCAGTGTTCTTCAGTATGATTCAATTGACGACAGAATTATAATAGCACAAAGCAGATTATTTGTCACATTCACGGCCTACCCACCCACCAACGAGCGGCCACATGCCTAGCCAGTGGCCACAACTCAAGGCATGATCCAACCATTAGAGTAAACTTCAGAGCAGAAATAAGAGGAAGAGATGACGGGAGGTAAAATAGTTTTAGAACTTCATTGACGTCTGGGTGGAGTCATTTGCTCAGAATCTAATCAGCTGTCTCAAAGTGACTATCATGCAACTGGGGAGGAATTCACCAGTTCGAGTTCATGAGATGGTGATATAACTCGAGATCGCCGTATAAAGTCTTAAGAGGATGTATCTTGGTCCCCGATGCTTGCAGAAAGAACAAGTTTAAGTTTGATAAACTTTTGGTATATGTCATAAACCTTCTTAAGGCTTTGGTGATGAGCATAAACTAAGAATGCTAATGCCACATTGCCTTCACAGATTTGAAGCAAAAAAGAGAGGCACTGATGTGAGGCTCCACACTCCAATGATCCAGCTCATAACAAGAGTCATCTTTGACCCGGATTGCATAATCAGCTCATACTTTAGCATCAGCCTCAAGGAGAGTAGGAGATGGGACAGGTCCAGTAAGATGTGTAATTTGACCTTGAAGCATCAAAGATAGTAATGGCACAGTGCCAGGTGTGATAAACTTTATCATCCAGGCAAATCATAGTCACCATGATTGCCCACCAAAGAAGCCATCAATGTGCAATAACAGCAACCATGAGAAGCCTACACGCAATGGTGATAAGCAGCAGCTAAATCAAGGGCATTAAAGCACCTGACAAACCACGAAGTGGAAATCTAACTCCCTAAATCGGCAACAAATGAGGGGGGGGGGGGGGGGGGGGGGGAGCTACCATTTTAGACGAAGATATTAGAGGAAGGGAGGAACTCGAGTGATGCTAGGAGTGATAAGAGTGGGTAGCAGCCTAGAGGAAGATTGAGAGGTGGAGGAACATGGGAAGGGAAGGAGGGGGGCAGTATAAGAGGGAGGGGATGCAGCAGAGAGGATGAAGGGGTTGCCGTGTTCCGCCATAGGAGAAGAGAGAAAAAAGGTATCAGCTACCAGATTACACAAGGAAAAGAAAAGGATTTTTCTGAATGATTAGAAAGATATCACAGGGCTCACGCAAATGGACTCCGCACTGATTAGCAATGTCGCACACTTAACATCTGTCGGTACACATCACCTACTATGACATCTTGATTGCTATGTAGGAAAGGAAATTTACAGTTCAATTCTGATTTGTGGATGCACTTATAGCTACTCAATTAAGCAACATGAAAGATGCAATTCTAGAAGGACGCCAAGGGCACCCAGAGTGAGTACATTTTCTGACATTATACTCACTTGAATTAAGAGCCTTTGATATGAAAGCATCAGCTAATGTCAATGTCTCCTATCAGCATCATGTTAACTCCTATCCTGTAGATCTCCAGAAGCATCAACTACCAATGCCTAGCAAATGCTTTATGTCAAATTTTGGGGCGTCTATCTCCTCAGCTGCAGCCCCAAAACAGAATCCAAAACTAGGATAAGAGCAATCCAAAGGAAAAATAAAGATAGAGAAATAGAAAGAAGGCCTCTAATGAGTCCGCGAGATAGCTTGTAGAACAATCTTTACTCACAACTGAAGAACACTTAGTACTGGAATAGCTCCAATCTTTTGTATTCATAAGTGTGTTGCGAGATTTTTGCGTTAGTAACTATTGGTGGTAGTTTCTTTCAATAACTTGTGTTGGCAATTTAGGCACTCCCACCGCACATTGAATTGTACCCATGGCCTTGCAACTTGTTAGGGATTGTAGAATTGGTCATCATGTAAGTAACATGTTGGGTCTACTTCCATCTAGGTGTTTACAATGATATTGTGTGCTGCAATGTGATTCCACAGTATTATCATATCCATTGTGCTTGATTGATTGTGGAAAATACACCCAAAAAAATTTTCTTTCAATTCAGGATCTGACCCTTTTTTAGATTATTTCATAATCTAAGTTAGGGCCTTCTTAGGTTACATCATTGCCTCCTACCTTAAACTCACGAGAGGATTCATCTATACACAGCCTTTCAAATAGGTATAAAGGCATTTGTGTTAGCAGATTGAAGAATTAAATCGATAGGGGTTTGCAAAAGCCCACCCAAATAACACCTATATCAAAGAGTCATGAGACTCCTTGCAACAACCCGACAAACCACCAATACCGATTTGGTTCAAGGCATCATTTCTCCTGAAAGAAGAAGGCAAAACAATGATGTTTGTACTAAACCTATCAGCATATTTTTAGATACAAACTGTTAGGGCAGTCATGTTAGCCAAGATACCAACAACATGTCATTCGAGAAACAGAAAAACAACCTGATTTAGAAACTAAGCAAAGGGAACTGTTTTGTGTTGAATGAAAATGACCTTTTCGGAGAAGAAGCGAAGACCTTTATCAGGATAATCAGCTTCGTATGTCTCGCCGAGAAGGGGATTGAACGGTTTGCAGTGTCTACCTTCTGTAGATGCGTAACCAGATACAGCAAAAGCGGCAACATTGAGAATCCTCATTAATTCATTACCCTGCACGAATTAAGTCAATGTTTTTAAAATATATTTGATATGAAATTAATGAAATTACATGCATTTCCAATCTGTTTTTATTGTCATTAATCAAGATAACAATATCTACAGACAATGAAGCATGTGCACAAAATTAGAGGGATAGCAGATAGAGTAACATAATGGTTGGTTGAGCAAGGATTGGTGAAAACATATGATGTAGCAACAGTATACGAGGAATGCTGAGGAGAAAGAAAATGGGAATAGAACAAGGTGAGCAATCGAGCATCAGGCGTGTTAAATGAGTACTTAATTTCGGTTTCGAATTTTACATTGTTAGTGGAGTGCAAAGGGACAGTTGAGTCCAAATAAAGAAAATGTGTTACCGAAACATGCATGGTGTGCCAGACATGTGTCAGGATGTCTCGGTAAGAAGTTCTTAATGTTATTACAATATAAAGTGTTTTCAGGTCTGTCAAACTCATAGTAGCAGTATCAAAGGGTGTTTATCATGGATAAATTATATGCACTATACTTCTTTTTTTCAAACAAGCATTGGGTGGGGTAGATTGTTTCATCAGTAAGTAGGGCATGTTGCACATTGGACCATTTGTTAAGTAAAATAAATTCCCTGGATCAACATGCACTAGGTGTGTATCCATATTCCTCCCATCCTTTATATGCATGCAGACTATATGTGATATATTTTGTCCACGATGGATACAAAGTAATTTGATAAAAAAAATCTAAATGATTGGACCTGTTTGGAGTATTCATGTGAAAGTAACTTATGAATATCCTAGTCCATCCACACTTCCAGATGCATTCTTGGATTCTCTGATATGTTCAAACCGACGATGTATTGTATGTATGTATTGTAGTGTGTGCATGTGTGCATGCGCATGTGCATACGTGCGTGCGTGTGCGCATGTGCATGCGTGTGTGCGTGCGCGCGCATGTGTGTGTTTGTTGGTGCCAAAGACCTTTGTGCATTTTTTGTTAGTATTGGAATGGCCACAACCTGAAATAAATAATATGTAAATTTGGTTCCAGCACAAACCTGTTTTCCCCACTCTAGCGCTCGGTCAACCAAGTAAGAGTACTCAAGATCTTCAAAACACTTTTGCAATGACGAAAGTGGCTCATTGAAGTAAACAGGAAGACAAACTCCAGATAGATCTTTCCCAATGTTTTCCTTTATTATAGACCATAGACCCACAGGCTTCTCTTTCTCCTTTGGTTCAGGCAATTTATCCCTCCTATTAACATAGGGATATTGAATGGCTTTCAAACTCATCTGACGAATGAAATCAGAAATCTGAGTGCTATTTGTGGACACCAAATCACCTCGACCACTTCCCCCTGCATCTCTACTACGATAGGAAGCACTACGCAAAGATTCTGCAGAAAGGAAGTCTGTCGTGTCAAAGAAAATGGGTTCATCCTCATCAGATTCAACTTCTGGGCCTTGACTTTCATTTTCAGCTTCAGAGTCAGTTACACTTCCTTCTGACAACACAGAATAGAAATCTGCAAAAGGATAGAAATAAAGAAAACAAAATCATAAATGTTACACAATAACAAAACGCATCATTGTACATATTCCATAAATTAGAAGAGTTTCTAATAAGAAATAAGCATGTAAGGAACTAGTAACTACCAGACAAAAGGAAAGACGGAGAGTGAAGGCAGCAATGAAGAAAAAAAGGAGACAATAGAAGATAACAAAGAACAAATTGGATAATGGATTTGTTACGAAAAGAAAAAACTGCCGACCACTATATCTCCCATTTCCTTGGCCACTATATGCTTCACGCTCTTTAGTGACATCAACAACAGTTGTTTCTAGCTCTACCTTTTCAGTCTGTAAAATGAAATATATATGCATCAGTATACCATCATAAACATCACGAGGAGCTATAATGAAAAACAATATCCCCAAAGTTGTTGTAAGAAAAAAATGGTACTTCTTGCCACAAAAGAAGATATGAGTTATGCATATATTGGAGCACAATTGCATGTTGTTGAATTGTGAAATATATATACACGAAGCAGCACCTAAACACAAAATATACCACCAGTCTTCCAGTTTACATAAAAACAATTTGTGAATATAAAAAAGATTATTTGGTCTTTGTCAAGCATTAAATTCAATGGTATTAGAGAACGGCCGCAGTCTTTCATCATAGTCATCGAGCTCACCTGATTCCATCCACCACATCCACCGTTTTCAGTTGCTCTCCCTTGCAATGGCATTGTCTCTATGGACATCCATCCCTAAAGAGTCTTCAGAAGCTTGTACCAGGCTTAGCCACAATAAAGTCATTAGAGTGTCAGTCATGCCAATTAGGCAAGCACCATCGGATTTCTTTTCCGAGTCGCACTGCGAAACGCTCTAAGCGTCCTATTGATCTTATTCATAGTGATGTATGGACACCTATTAAAGATCCAAGTTATAATGGCTTTCGATATTTTCTGTCTTTCATTGATGATTTCTCCCGCATTACTTGGGTTTATTTACTTCAAGTCTCGCGATGACATCTTGTCTATTATTCAAACTTTTCATCAATTAATAAAAACTCAGTTTGATGCTCATATTAAGATTCTTCGTACTGATGATGCCTTTGAATATGTTCAAAAGGTTGTTTTTATGTTCTATAATTCTGTTGGCACGATTCACCATACGACTTGTCCTCATATACCCCAACAAAATGGGGTTGTTGAACGCAAAAATTGTCACTTACTTGATGTAGCACGTACACTGTTGTTTCAAATGTATGTGCCTAAGAAATATTGGTCTAATGCTCTTCTCACAGCCTTTTTTTTATTAACCGTCAGCCATCTTCCATCTTATAAGGGGCTGCCCCCTTCTCTGTTTAACGACCTGACGAGCAACCTTTTCATGTTCCTCTTCGTGTGTTTGGCATTGTGTTTGTTCACGTGTTTGATCCACGCGCTGACAAGTTGTCTCCTCGCGCAGCTCGCACCGTCTTTTTGGGATATTCTCCCACACAGAAGGGATACAGGCGTTATTGCTCTCGCCTTCATCGTCTTTTTGTGTCGACTGACGTTACGTTTCATGAGTCTACCCCGTTCTTTAGTGACTGTTCAGAGTGAGGGGGCATAATCCTGAGAGTGACTACATCTTTGAGCGTGAGAGAGAGCCAACACTCCTTGTGTTGTGTGATGAGAGTGTTATGGATACCAACCCACCATCACCACCACCACCTCCACCGCCGCCTCCATCTTTTCCATTAGTTTATACCAGGCGAGCAGGGCGTCGCAAGAGGATGTAGCATCACCAGTCCAACAGCATGCCTCCCCATCGTCCGACACACCTGAGGTACCTGTTTTTACTGAGAGTTCTCTTGATGCTTCGGTTTCAGATTTAAACCTTTCAGTTGCAGCTCGTAAAGGTGTCCGCTCCTGCACTATCCGTCATCCTTTGGCGACTGTTTGTTGCATGTCTCATTTGTCAACCGCAGCCCGCACGTCTACTCTTCAACTGGACTCTACGGTTGTTCCTCGTTCTTATACAAAAGCAGCCCGACATGATGGTTGGATCCAAGCTATGGACAGTGAGATGGCAGCACTTCACGAGAACTCTACCTGGGACTTGGTGGATCTTCCTCTTGGCAAGTCTATTGTAGGTTGTCGCGGGGTTTATACTATGAAACAAAAACCCAATGGGTCTATTGATCACTTGAAGGAGTGTCTGGTGGCAAAGGGGTACACTCAGACACATGGTGTTGACTTCTTTGAGACTTTTTCTCCAGTGGCTCGGCTCAAATCTGTGTGGATTCGTATTTCTGTTGCTACTCATTTTCACTGGCCTCTTCTTCAGTTGGATGTCAAGAATGCTTTTCTACATGGTGATCTACTTGAGAAGGTATAAATGGAGCAACCTCCTAGGTATGTTGCTCAGGGGTTGTCAGAAGGTGTAAAAGTTAAAGAAATCCTTGTATGGTCTGAAGCAGTCACCTCGGGCATAGTTTGATAAATTTAGTGTTGCACTTATACAGTTTGGGTTCACCCGGTCTTCTACTGATCATTCACTCTTTGTGCATAAGTCTTCACGTGGCACTATTATTCTAGTTGTTTATGTAGATGATATTGTCATCACCGGTGATAACTCTACTGGCAGTCTACAACTCAAGAAATGGCTACAAACACAATTTCAAATGAAAGATCCGGGTAATCTTCGCTATTTCCTTGACATAGAAGTTCTACGCTCCAAGGACAAAAACCTCTCTCAGCGGAAGTATGTCCTTGACCTCCTAGCAGAGACAGACATGACACAATGCAAACCTGTCTCCACACCTATGGATTATCATACCACTACTTCTATTTCCGATGACAGTGAGTTTTTTAATCCAACAAAGTATAGAAGGATCCTAGGGAAACTGATTTACTTGATAGTTACTAGTCCTGATATTTCTTATGTTGTTGGAGTTGTTAGCCAGTTAATGAGTGCGCCTTACTGGGTAACATTGGATCAGATGTCACATTGGATGGCAGTCGCCCAGATCCTTCGTTATATTAAAGGATCTCTAGGGAAGGGCCTTACTTTACAGGGCAGAATCTCGCACATACATCCTTGAAACTCACTGGGTTTGTTGATGTTGATTGGGAAGGTGATGTTGGAAATAAACAGTTTGCTTTTGGCTATTGTGTGTTTCTTGGGTCACATTTGGTGACTTGAAGGAGCAAGAAACAGAATGTGGTAACATGATCCAGTACAAAAGCCGAATATCGAGCCATGGCACATGTTTGTTGTGAGCTACAGTGGGTTGTGTCTGTTTTGTCAGAAATGGGAGTGTCGGGTGACACCTATTTCCCTCATGTGTGATAACCAGGCAACCATTCATATTGCTAGCAATCCGGTGTTTCATGATAGGACCAAGCATATAGAAATTGACTGCCAGTCTGCCACTTCATTCGTGATTTAGTGCTCTCCAAGAAGATTCAAACTCCTCATGTTAGGACGGTTCAGCAGGTGGCAGATATCTTCACCAAGCCACTTCCATCTTCAGCTTTCAAGCATATGACTTCAAAGTTGGGTATGCATGATGTGTATGCTCCAGCTTGAGTGGGAGTGTTAGAAAATAGTTTTCCTACTTATGTATCTCTTTACTATTTCCTTTTCATGTTGGGTCTATTATATAAATAGTCTTCCTCTATATAATAAAGGAGAGTCTGCTCTAACCGGGTATCGCTTTGACCAAAATAGTTCCACAATAGCCAAATACTTCAATTCAAGATTTTGAAATAGTATGATTGGATCAAATGGTTGAATGTGATGGATGGTGCTTGCATTAAGCTTTAGGATGGTTGTGTATAATTTGCATGAAATTGGGAGGAGCTTGAATCCAGAGGGACCAATACACCCAGGTTTGCCTGAATTCTTTATTTTCAAAATAACATGACCAAATTTCTTATTCAATTCTAGTTATGATTCCAGGTTGAGAATGCATGAATCTTTCCAACATTTTCAGAGATATCAGTTTATTCAGTGCATACATTAAATAGTATGGAACTTCAGTGGCTCAGTTATTTTCGATGTATTCAATTTGCTCAATATGGATAATTACATAGTATACAGTGTGAAATCCTAATAGCTCAGTTACAGTACAAAATATAGAAAAGACATAATGATTTAGTTACAACTCAAGTTTAATCTATGAAATGTGTAGTAGAGGAATATACAGTGAATACAAATATTTGATTAGACAGAGGTCACCATATTGAAGGAGTAAATGTACATACCAACCAACAGAGTCCAAGATGATGTAGCCAAAGCGTACTGGTGGGTATGGGGGATTAAGTCCAGTAAGGAGGAACTCTTTATTATAGTTTGGTACCCAATATTTACCAGAGGTTTTAGTGGCACCCAGTTTAGCAATATTACAGTTAGTTCAATTACTACCTGATGAATCAGACCTTGTAAAACCACTAAAGCAGACACTTAAGCCAAGTGATTTGACTCTCTTGCCTAAGTACCCAGGTTTAGAGGAGTACAGTTTATTCGACCAGTTAATATAGTCAACAAGGCCAAACATTGCAAGCCTTATTGCAATTTGAGGAGCTAGTTAGTAGACCAGTTAATATAGTCAACAAGGCCAAACATTCGAAGCCTTATTGCAATTTGAGGAGCTGTTAGTAGACCTCGAGTCACAAATCTACTCT
Source organism: Alisma plantago-aquatica (assembly GCA_963693085.1). Taxonomy (NCBI): domain Eukaryota; kingdom Viridiplantae; phylum Streptophyta; class Magnoliopsida; order Alismatales; family Alismataceae; genus Alisma; species Alisma plantago-aquatica. The sequence continues at coordinate 1,115,417,572 of OY856410.1, forward strand.
TAAGACTTTTATCGTAAGATTGAGCCCATAGTTGTCAAGGCGGCCAGTCGATCACCTACCTTGCTTGGGCGACCAGCCGACAAGTCACTGACTAGTCGGTCACCCAGTCGTAGGTATTATATTTACATAATAATTATGCACATATAGTTATATACAATGCATTATATAAATTACTAATTCAAACATGGATACAAGCATATAAAATCCAAATTTGGTAAATAATGTCATAAAACACCTCAAACAATTTTCAAAAGACTATTTAATGTATTCAAATTCAATAAGTATAATTAGATAGAGAAGAGTGGCATACCACTGTTGAATTCAGACTTTCCCTACATGTTAGATCGTTACAACTAAAATAAAAGTTATAAACTAAACTAGTGTGGTGGGAATGAAATTGATATTCGGATCAAATCATGGAAAAAGACAAACACACACATTCAAGGATAGAAAGTGGGGGATTAGAATAGCAAAAAAACTCACGGTCCTTGGGTCGAGGCTTGACTAAGCGGCTGCACAGGCTTCGCTTCGGCCGATCGGCCGTGTCAATCGGCCAACTAGCCAACCAGTCAGCCTAAACATGCACCGAGCCAAAGCCCGTTTGTAGACAATTGGCTAGTCGGACCCCCCTTCAGTATCCATTCGCCTAGTCTGTCGACTCAAAAACTACAGTTGTGCCTTGTTGGGATACGTACGCATGTTTTGGTACATCATGTGGCACCAGAGCATGATAAAATGAATAAGAAATTTATTAATTGAGTCCAATTATTTACTGACTTATTTATCTTCAGTACATGCCACGTTGTATGATTTAGTATATGCCTAATTTAATTCAATATCCAATTACTATGCTTTTATAGTTCCTATTTGTAATTCACTTAATGCATTGAGCAAATAGCTCACACTCTGTTGAACTATATTTTTGGTTACCATGTTTATCATGAAGATAGCAACAATTCACAAGAGTTCAAGAGTCGAAGGCTATTAGAAGAGTTGTGATTGTACATTTAGTCACTCTCAATCCCTCTTTACTCTGGATCTTGTTGACTCAAGGTCAATTAGGTCAATGTTGACTCACGTCTAAATTGACTAAAACCGTATTTTGATGATGACTAACCATTCCACATATTGGTGTCTAATGTCTCTACTTGAGTGATTTCAGATTAGGTATAGACACACTCCAATTGCCCTAACTTGCGCATATCAAATTGGAGAAAAGACAAGTCAGTCATACAAGTGCATGTTTTTGTAATATGATGTATATCTATTAGAATCATGTTGTAAATCACTTGTAATGATTGTATGACTTGTAATTAAGCTTAGAAAAATATCAGGAGCACTTAGATCGAATATTAGAGCACTTTAGATGCAACTTTGAAAATTGATTACAGACACTTTTTCGGTCGAGTTTCCCAGCCTGAAAACTCGACCGATCATCCTTGATCAATTTTTTGAAGATTGCATCGGTCGAGTTGTGTTTACACAGAACAGATGGAGTAACTGACCAAATCGATTTTCATTGGTCGGTCGAGTTTCCTCAGGACAAACTTGACCGATAGTCTGAATATCGGCTTTGTCTTTTACTCTATCGGTCGAGTTACCCTTATAGAAACTCGACCGATTGCACTGTACGGAAAAGTGCAGAAAAGTGCTTCTAGCCGTTGTGGAGTTACAACAAGTGAAAATAGATTCGTTGCAAGTCACAAAACGGCTAGTTTTTGTTCACAAGTGTTCCCAAAGGCTAAGAGGCATCCCTAGCTATAAATAGGACCCCTTGGGCTTCATTCCAAGGTTGAGCATTCATTGCAAAACTCTATGTGAGGCTCATATTCTATAGTTGAGTGTTTCCTACAGCCTCCTCTCTCTCTCTAAGCTTAATCACTTGCTACATCCACTAGAGTGAGTAGGAAATCTGTAAGAGAGCTAGTCCTATATGTATATCTTGTGAGGCTCTCACTTCCACAACCTCCCCATCTCTCTTTTCAATCATGAAGATGAAGGTTCTCTCTTTTGTCTAAGAGAGGTGAAGAAGAACAAGGGAAGGAGTCCCTTGGTGAAGATCAAGGCTGAAGACTTGGAGCTAGAGTGGGTAAGCCCTTGGTAAAGGCAGAAGACTCCTTGCTCAAGTGGGTAAGTCCTTGGTGGAAGCTTCTCCGAGTGAAGATGAAGTCAAAGGCGGAAGATCCAAGAAGAGTGGGTAATTCCTGCAAGGCTGAAGACTTGTGTAAGAGTGGGTAAGTCCTTGGAGAAGGCCGAAGACTATTGCAAAGTGGGTAAGTCCTTGGTAAGGTTGAAGACTCTTTGTATTGGATAGGTAAGTCCTTTGTTTGGTCATGTATTGTATGTCTTATGAATGAATATAAGAGTGCAATAGTTTGGAAGTCCTAGAGGTTGACCTCTTTAGGCAAGTGGACTAACACACTTCTAGTTTGAAGTGTGGAACCACTCTAAATAGCTTGTCTAATTGGTGCATGTTCAATCTCTTTCTCCCTTGCTATGTATGTTTTAGTTGCACACAAAATTCCTCTTTAGCAACCTTATCTTGTGATATATCTTGAAGGTTTAATGAATTTTGTTTAAGTGCTTTCAGCTTTATTCACCCCCGTCTAGAGCATCTAATCACCCATCTAGGATCCAACAATTGGTATCAGAGCGGGTCTTCTCCAAGCATACTTCAACAAGTAGGAGAAGATGGGTGACTACCAAGAAAGGAGAATCAGCCTACCAATCTTTGATGGGAGCAATTTCCTCTATTGAAGAAGAAGACTTCAATTCTACATACAAGGATCTAGTCTTGAGATGTGGCAAATGGTGAACAGCCCATACATGCTACTAAAGACAAAGATTGAAGAATGGGATGAAGCTACTTTTAAGAAAGCCACCTTGAATGCTAGAGCCATGCACATCCTATATGTCTCCATGACCCCCACCGAGTTCAACCGCATTTCTTTTTGTGAGACGGCCTATGAGGTATGGAGAAAGTTTTGCATCACTAATGAAGGGACAGATCAAGTGAAGGAAAGCAAAGTCTACATGCTCAAAGGGCTGCTTGAGAACTTCAAGATGGGAAAGGAGGAGAGCATAGCCAACATGTACTCAAGGCTCAACACCATTTTGAATGGTCTTGCTATTCTAGGACATCCTATGTCTAGTGGGGAGATTAATTCAAAGATCCTTAGAACTCTTCCCAAGCGGTGGGAACCCAAGGTGATTTCCATTGAAGAAGCAAGGTCTCTTAGGGATATTCCTATTGAAGAGCTCATTGGAAATCTACAAGCACATGAAGCTACACTTGACAAGAGGGAGGAAGAAGAAAGACAAGAGAAGAAAGAGCTAAAGAGAATGAAGAAGGCTGAAATGAAGGCTCAAATTGAAGCTATCATGGAACAAGTCTCTCCATCCTCTCAAACTAAAGAAGATGCCATGTACTCCAAGGGTAAACTCTACAAAGGCAAGTCCTCCATCCGGTGCTTCACATGTGGAAAGAAGGGTCACTACAAGGAAGATTGCCCACAAGGCAAAAAGACCCATCTTCACAAGAAGAAATGGCAATCAAGCTCAAGTGGCTCCTCCAACTCAAGCTCAAGTGAAGATTCAAGTGAAGGATCAAGCTCAAGCTCTAGTGATGAAGGAGAATGCCATTTTGCTCTTATAGCATCAACAAGTGATGACTCAAGTGAGGTAAATCTAAACTCTTTAGATAAAGAATCTTTGATTGATATTATTTATGATATTTGTGCCTCTCTTAAGTCTTCTAAAAGGAAAAAGAAAAAGCTTGCTAAAATTGTTGATAATTTGCATGTAGAATTAGATGATCTTGAACATTCTAATTCTTGCTTGCTTGATGATAAAAATGATTGTCTTAGCCAAGTAGACTCTCTTAAACTTGAAAATGCTAGTTTGCTTGATAAGATTAGATTTCTAGAAGTTCAACCTCCCATGCCTAGTCCTAATGAAGAGCATACTTTAATTGTTGATTCTCTCATGCATGATATTTATGTTCTTAAATCTGAAAACAAGGACAAAGATTTTGTTTTGCAAGAATTAGAAACAGAAAATGTCTCCTTGCTTGCTAAAATCAATGTGCATGAATCTTGTTCTAGTTCTACTAGTAGAGAGAATGATGTTGTTGCTCTTCATATTGATAGAGATTCTTATTTAACTAAAACTCTTTGCTTAGAAAATGATCTTTTGCATGCTAGAGGTAATAGCAATCATTTGTCTTCTACTATTACCTCTCTTATGCATGATAATTATAGTTTGAGATCTTCTTTGCAAAGATTTTTAGTTGGTAAAAAGAGTCTTAATGACATCCTACACCATTCTACTAAATAAATTGGTAGACATGGTTTAGGATATGATAGTAGTCAAGGGAACAACAAAGATAAAGGACCTCCAATATTCCATGGAGAATCCTTTAGTTCCAAGACTATGGGCACATGCAATTATTGCAATGAATTTGGTCATTATTCTACTTATTGTCCTTTTAGGAAAGCACCCAAGGGCAATAGGACTTGGGTTGCTAAACTAACCCCTCCGGACCAAAAAACATGATTGGGGACCATTTCATATTTCTTGTAGGTACTTGCAAATGGATTGACTTGAGCTATTGACTTGCAAATTGACTTCTCAATCCACATGAAAGAACAAATGTGAGATGTGTAGAGGATGAAAACAAGTGGAAAAGCAATGGTAAGCACAAAGGTAATGTTCTTCTTGCTTATAACCAATCCTAACTTGTTTTGTCAAGATGGTGTGCACTATACATATGGTTTTTGAGTCAAAAGTGGTATTTTGTGATTCTCTTCACACTCTTGCTCAAAAAAATGTTTCTAATGCTTCTATAGTGCATTACTAACTTGCTTAGACATGTTTGGATATGGTTTGTATTTTTAGCATGCCTTTAAATATGTTATTGTAAAATACATGTGCTTTTTGACAGCTGCTCTGTCGGTCGAGTTTGCCCTGCTTGAAACTCGACCGATAGGCACCAATGGGTGTTGCAAACAGCTGTCATCGGTCGAGTTGTCAATGCACAGAACTCGACCGATAACACTGTGTACAGAATATACATTTGGCTTATTGAGTGAGAATTTCCCTCTCAACTAGATTTTCTCAACCAATAGCCTTATTCTTTGGCACTCTCATTTGGTACCTTTATATATGCATATTGCCATGTTCTAAATTGCCTATCTTGCTTACAACTCTATCTCTCTAATTGCTCTAAATTGGTATATCTATATGTTGCAATTACTTGCTTTGAGTTGTTGTGCAGGTTTTGATGATGATCTCTTTGGATCTCTTGGTTGTGTCTTAAATTGCTTCCGTTGTGCTCTAACTTGCTACATCTATATAGGTGTATATCTTGTGTTGATACAACCTTGAGGTTCTTAGGGGTAATCATCTTATGGTAAGGATGCATATCTAGTGAGTTATATCATTTCATGCGTCTAAAATTGCATATCTCTTTGTTTGGATATATCTCTACATCTACTCATAGCTTGCTCTTTAACTTGTGTATCTTTTGGTATCTCTTGCTATGATCTAGATCCTACTAGTAGTCCTAACTTGTGATATCATCTACTAGTAGTTCATATACATGTAGTTCTAACATTGTTTATAATTGGCATCTTTGCTCATATATATGCTATGCTTGTATCTTGTCTCATACATGCTCAAGCTTGTTCCTTGAATTGCATATCTACTATCTTGAGTTGCTTGCATAACATTGTGATGCAGGGTACATACGATCTACATTGTAGGTAGAAATTGGAGTATTTTTTGAATTTTATGCAGATTTTGCTCCAGTTTCAGTTTTTGGTGCAAGACTAGTGTTTTTCATGCAGAAACAACCTTCTAAGCAAGACTCATTGCTTCGCGATGAGCTCTGATGGTTTTTGGTCAAATTCCGTCATCTTGAGGGTCAAAATTGCGATTTATTGTTTTTCTGCAGCACTTCATCTTGCATGTTGGGTTGTTCAAGTATATGTTTTAACTTGCTTTTCTTTCTATGCTTGGACAAGACCCTATCTGTGCTCTTCTACTCTCCTTATATATATTTGTGTTATCTCCTTTCTCTTTAACAAGTGATGTTTCTTATTTCTTCATAACCCCACTTTTTGAAATGACAAAGGGGGAGAAAGGTATGTCTTCTTTTGACAAAAGAGAAAGAAGGCATGTCTTACATGAAGAAGAGAAGACATATATGTGTAGAACATATATGAGTAGAACATATATGAGTAGAAGACATATATGTGTAGAACATATATGTAAAGGGGAGAAAGTAAATGGGAGAAGACATATATGTGTAGAACATATATGAGTAGAAGACATAGTATTCTATAAATGTTGTGAAAGCTAACCATGCAGGAGAAATAGCATCAATTGAGGGGGAGTATGAAAACTCCATGCGCATCAATTGAGGGGGAGCATATGAACTCAATTCTATTGAAACCCCTAGGTTTCTCCAAAGGTATGACGTTACTTAAAAGCTTTCAATACATTTATGGAATGGTTTGTCATCTTCAAAAAGGGGGAGATTGTTGACTCAAGGTCAATTAGGTCAATGTTGACTCACGTCTAAATTGACTAAACCCGTGTTTTGATGATGACTAACCATTCCACATATTGGTGTCTAATGTCTCTACTTGAGTGATTTCAGATTAGGTATAGACACACTCCAATTGCCCTAACTTGCATATATCAAATTGGAGAAAAGACAAGTCAAAGTCATACAAGTGCATGTTTTTGTAATATGATGTATATCCATTAGAATCATGTTGTAAATCACTTGTAATGATTGTATGACTTGTAATTAAGCTTAGAAAAATATCAGGAGCACTTAGATCGAATATTAGAGCACTTTAGATGCAACTTTGAAAATTGATTACAGGCACTTTGTCGGTCGAGTTTCCCAGCCTGAAAACTCGACCGAACATCCTTGATCAATTTTCTGAAGATTGCATCGGTCGAGTTGTGTTTACACATAACTCGACCGATGGAGTAACTGACCAAATCGATTTTCCTTGGTCGGTCGAGTTTTCTCAGGACAAACGCGACCGATGGTCTGAATATCGACTTTGTCTTTTACTCTATCGATCGAGTTACCCTTATAGAAACTCGACCGATTGCACTGTACGGAAAAGTGCAGAAAAGTGCTTCTAGCCGTTGTGGAGTTGCAACAAGTGAAAATAGATCCGTTGCAAGCCACAAAACGGCTAGTTTTCGTTCACAAGTGTTCCCAAAGGCTAAGAGGCATCCCCAACTATAAATAGGACCCCTTGGGCTTCATTCCAAGGTTGAGCATTCATTGCAAAACTCTATGTGAGGCTCCTATTATATAGTTGAGTGCTTCCTACAGCCTCCTCTCTCTCTAAGCTTAATCACTTGCTACATCCATTAGAGTGAGTAGGAAAACTGTAAGAGAGCTAGTCCTATATGTATATCTTGTGAGGCTCTCACTTCCACAACCTCCCCATCTCTCTTTTCAATCATGAAGATGAAGGTTCTCTCTTTTGTCTAAGAGAGGTGAAGAAGAACAAGGGAAGGAGTCCCTTAGTGAAGATCAAGGCTGAAGACTTGGAGCTAGAGTGGGTAAGCCCTTGGTGAAGGCAGTAGACTCCTTGCTCAAGTAGGTAAGTCCTTGGTGGAAGCTTCTCCGAGTGAAGGTGAAGTCAAAGGCGGAAGATCCAAGAAGAGTGGGTAATTCCTGCAAGGCTGAAGACTTGTGCAAGAGTGGGTAAGTCCTTGGAGAAGGCCGAAGACTATTGCAAAGTGGGTAAGTCCTTGGTAAGGTTGAAGACTCTTTGTATTGGATAGGTAAGTCCTTTGTTTGGTCATGTATTGTATGTCTTATGAATGAATATAAGAGTGCAATAGTTTGGAAGTCCTAGAGGTTGACCACTCTAGGCAAGTGGACTGACACACTTCTAGTTTGAAGTGTGGAACCACTCTAAATAGCTTGTCTAATTGGTGCATGTTCAATCTCTCTCTCCCTTGCTATGTATGTTTTAGTTGCACACAAAATTCCTATTTAGCAAACTTATCTTGTGATATATCTTGAAGGTTTAATGAATTTTGTTTAAGTGCTTTCAGCTCTATTCACCCCCCTCTAGAGCATCCAATCACCCATCTAGGATCCAACAGATCCTTTAGGATTGGCAAAAAAGAGTTGTAGTAGTTAAAGCAACATAATTTCTTTTCTTGTATAAAAATTTGTAATTCAACGCTTCTTGTATTTGAACATGTAAATATCAAGTGATGAATAAAGGACTCTCTTGCAGTTTGTATAAGTGTTGAATATCCAATATTTATCATATGATTTAATTTACAAAGATAATTGGAAAAAGTTCATTCGTTTTGAGTTATCTAGCTTTATCCTAATCATGTGGTCTAAGATGAGATTATGGACTTAGGGTATTGTCACATCTCATCTACATTGTCTTTATCTGAGTGAATCCAAGTTCCTCCAAAAAGTTCATTAGCTAGCTTGAACCTAATCATGTAGTCTAAGATGAGATTATGGACTTTGGGTATTGTCACATCTCATCTTCATTGCCTCTATCTGAATGAATCCAAGTTCCTCCAAAAAGTTTGACCCCAAGGAGTTAACTAACAATATAGGCCTTGTCTTTGTATCCTAACTTTGCTAAGGATTCAACAACAACCGTAAATATATCTTACTTTTCAAGAATACAAGATTGCCCCATAAGGAAATACAATATCCAATAATAGATCATGGATTGATGATTGAGCATGCCCAACATACATCATGAAAATCTTACACTTCTAGGTGCATGTGGCACATATAGAGAATGTAGTTTCCTAGGGTTTTTTAATGTAATGAAGTCTTGCATGACTTCTATATGCCTTGTACAAGCCTCCTCGATCAATTGACCTACAATACTCATAACAAAAGAGATATTAGCCTGAGTAATTGTCAGATAACTCTGTTTTCTTGTCTTCCCACACATCCATCTCAGCATACACATTTTAGCCACGTTCATCTTGTTGAGACCTTGTTTCTTCACCGCCCAACATTCACTACCATAGAGCATGATTGGTTGTATAGTTGTTCTATAAAACTCATTTTTAATCGGAGAGGGATATTCCAATAACATAACACTCCAGTTGCACTCCTCCATTTCAACCATCTTGCGGTGATCATGTGACAAACGCATTTTGGACATTCCCATCTATTTGAATAATAGAACTCAAGTAACAAAATTTATCACATTTTGGTATATCTTGTCCCGTCCAACTTG